>CM031954.1:18935522-18960522 GCA_018749465.1 Paracanthobrama guichenoti
AGTGTCACGGCACAAACGCAGCAGGAGTCAGATCTCATTCATCACGAGAGCGAAGAGCTGAGGTAAGCGCGGGCGCGGCAGTCATTCACGGCGCGTGTTCAGATCACGCCTATGAAAGCTTAACTTTCATAGGAATTCATTTGAAAAGTTGAAACACTCGTTCTGCTCCGCACCGCTCCGTTACATGAATGCCGGCAGCTGCCCGAGCCGAGCGCTGTGAGTGAGATCCCACCCCCATGGGCGGGTTGATAACATGTGGAACTAGCTCCTCCTACTGGCTGTAGTCTCTAGCCTCTGGCCAAAAAAGCCTCAGATGACGCTAAATGATGATATTTGCGTCATCTTGCGTCATTTTATGCATAAAATGCATAAATCTCTCTTCTCAGGGGAATATGAGGGGGGGGAAGCACAACCATTCGAATATACTGCTGGGTTTCTACTGATACAAAGCTAAATTCTAATCACTGAAGTCACATGAAATGGAAGCTACGCTGGTCTTTTAGTCTCTACTGTGCCGTATATCGAGTGAAACGCCTCTCAAACAAGAACAAATGTAGGGCGGGGCTTGATTGTGTCTGTGGGGAATTGATTGGATGGTTGGGGTTTGCTATTGGTGGATCTCATGTGAGTGACAGGTCGCCTCGTCATCAGAGAAGAGAAGCTGATTCAAGATTACAGGAACATGTGCACCAATAAATCGTTTATAATAAATACTGCTAAATAAATATTTAAGCAGTGGAAAAGTCAGTAAGTGCTCCTCTGCTGCCATCTACTGGTTATAGTGGGCATTTCATGTCTTTTTTTTTATTTTATTTTTTAATAAAAGTGCTCATTTTCCACAAAGTGGCCTACACCTTTTAAACTTTTAGTTTTACAAATCATCACATTAAATTAAGGTTGTGGCGATGGACGATATGCGAGTCTTGCGAGTGTGACGCACTCTAATCCTAGTCTCTTCTATAGTTGGTATTAAACCTAAAAACTGCAGGGATTGCTTTACTGTGGCTTTACTGCACTGAAGCGGCAGATTAAGATAAACCCAGACTTCAGCAAACGTCAAATAACTTTTGTCTAATACTTCTAAAGATAATTTGCCTTGGCCATAATGGCAAATCAAATGAAAGAATGAAGGTGATTCTGATAACACACATGTATTAAAACACAGAAGAACAACAAATCAAGAACAAGAAAACAGAAACACTCAGACTCGGGATTTACATTTCACTTATAATTAGCAGCACAATTAACTTTTTGTCATGCAAAGCATAGTATACAAAATAAACTGTTATTGAAATATTGTAAGGTGGACTTTTGAACTGCACGAATGAATGAAAACAACATGCAAAATCAAAATGTAATAGCTCTTTAACGGATTGCAAAAAGTGTGTACAACCTATTGGAAAGCACGGATGAGTAATTAGTTGGGTTAGTAAAATAACAAAATTATAGCTTTTAAGTAGAAAATATTTAAGTAAAGAGATATAGTAAAATATATCCTTCAGCATCACATTAACTAACGAATGTGTCCGTTTACAGCTGGAGACTCTTCTCAGGATGAAGCAGAAGAAGACATTAAACAAATCACTGTAAGACTTTCTTTGTTTGAACAGGATGCAGTCGGTCTCTGTGTTGTGCTCATTCCTCTCATTGTTTGACCAGGTGAGGTTTTCCCGCCCTGAGTCGGAGCAGGCCCGTCAGCGCCGCATCCAGTCGTACGAGTTCCTGCAGAAGAAACAGGCTGAAGAGCCCTGGGTTCACCTGCACTACCACGGTCTGAAGGTGAGTGTGATTGACAGACACATCCTGCCACACTAATGTGATTCTCAGCTACAGAACAAACAACAGTCAAAAGCAACAATTCTTTGCAGTTCCAATTTTTGTGAAAAAACACTGGATTGAAATGCCAAGATGCACATAAATCTTAATTTGCATAGATGTACGGAATATCCGTTTTATTTGATACGAAATATGTTAGAAAACTATTTACTGAATACATTCCTGGATGCCCAACAAAACACTCAGCAGAGGCTGTGATTGGATAACTGGCCTAACCAGCTGACCAGTGGTATCGCACCATCTCAAATCAAAAGTCTGTGATCAAAATGATTTGTTCCCAAACACCAGCATCTCAACGCAAGAGAACATGAGGTTTATTGCGGTTTGGCTATCATTTCGTGTTTTATTATGTAGGATAAAATGGTCACGTTCCCCAGGTGCAGCAATTGTTTTAAGTCTTTACGTACTGGGTGTTATTTGATAAACAAAAATCTAAATGGCTGTTTGAAAACATGTAAATAACATGTACATTTTTTTTTTTTCCTCTATAACACGTGTGCGTCAGAAACAAAGGTGCGATTGTCTGTTTTGTTAGCACCATCTACTGTCACAGAGTAATTTAGCATTTTTATTCAGACAGTTATGCTTTAAAAATGAATGGGTTCTAAAAATCTAAGCAATATTTAATCAGGCAGCAAGTGAACATTTTGTCCTCAAAGTTGATGTGTTAGAAGCAGGAAAAATGGGCAAGCGTAAGGATTTGAGCGAGTTTGACAAGGGCCAGATTGTGATGGCTAGACGACTGGGTCAGAGCATCTCCAGAACTGCAGCTCTTGTGGGGTGTTCCCGGTCTGCAGTGGTCAGGATCTATCAAAAGTGCTCCAAGGAAGGAACAGTGGTGAACCGGCCACAGGGTCATGGGCGGCCAAGGCTCATTGATGCACGTGGGGAGCGAAGGCTGGCCCGTGTGGTCCGATCAAACAGACGAGCTACTGGAGCTCAAACTGCTCAAGAAGTTAATGCTGGTTCTGATAGAAAGGTGTCAGAATACACAGAGCATCTCAGTTTGTTGTGTATGGGGCGGCATAGCCGCTGACCAGTCAGGGTGCCCATGCTGACCCCTGTCCACCGCCGAAAGCACCAACAGTGGCACGTGAGCATCAGAACTGGACCACGGAGCAATGGAAGAAGGTGGCCTGGTCTGATGAATCACGTGTTCTTTTCCATCACGTGGATGGCCGGGTGCGTGTGCGTGGCTTCCCTGGGGAACACATGGCACCAGGATGCACTATGGGAAGAAGGCGAGCCGGCAGAGGCAGTGTGATGCTTTGGGCAATGTTCTGCTGGGAAACCTTGGGTCCTGCCATCCATGTGGATGTTACTTTGACACGTACCACCTACCTAAGCATTGTTGAGACCATGTACAGCCTTTCATAGAAACGGTATTCCCTGGTGGCTGTGGCTCTTCCAGCAGGATAATGCTCCTGACACAAAGCACAAATGCTTCAGGAATGGTTTGAGGAGCACAACAACGAGTTTGAGGTGTTGACTTGGCCTCCAAATTCCCCAGATCTCAATCCAATCGAGCATCTGTGGGATGTGCTGAACAAACAAGTCCGATCCATGGAGGCCCCACATCACAACTTACAGGACTTAAAGGATCTGCTGCTAACATGTTGGTGCCAGATACCACAGCACACCTTCAGGGGTCTAGTGGAGTCCATGCCTCGACGGGTCAGGGGGACCGACACAATATTAGGAATAAATGTTATGCCTGATCGGTGTATATTATATCATGCATGCATTCTCATTAATTCTGATTGCATCTGTAGGACGGACGTTCTGAGCATGAGCGCCAGTATCTTTACTGCCAGGCCATGGATACCACAGAAAACACAGAGCTGGTGAAAACGCCACGGTTAGTGCATGGAGTGAAGCTCTCTGTTGATGTTACCCGTGATGAACACTGGAGGGATGTGCTGTTTGCTATTGGTGTTCATCTCATGTTTTTGTTTTTCCCCAGTGAATATCTGTCCATGCTTATGCCTCCTCTGGCTGAAGAGAAAGTGTAAGTAGAGGAACTTTCTGTAGGATGCATTGAGGTCTGTATTTTTCTGATCTTATTGTCTCTGGTTCTCTAGGGTCAAGCCCATGGGTCCCAGTAATGTGCTCTCCATGGCCCAACTCCGCACCCTGCCTCTGGGGGATCAAGTCAAGACGCTGATGAAGAACGGTCAGCTTGGCTTACACTACTGTATATGGTCTATTTTTGTCTGTCTCTATTAGGACTGCACGATATATATCAAAATAAAATGGATATCGCAATATGGCTTAGTGCGATTGTCAAATCGTGAATTAATGTTTAAGTGTCAGTCGGCTCATTTACAGTGAATCCAGCTGTTCTGAGACACTGAAAGCTGGCAACCCGTCAAAATAAAAGCTTGATGGTTTGCCATTTGAAAACTAAGTAGTTAAGACTTAAATGTTGGCATTGTAATTTTGCAGTTAAAAAAAGTTATCACTCAAATGTTGTGTTATTACCAGTGTTGGGAGTAATACATTACAAGTAACGCAAGTTAAATAATCAGATAAATTTTTTTAAGTAACTAGTAAAGTAATGGAATACACAAGTTGACGTAGTTACATTGTACTTACTCAAATAGTGAGTGTTTTTATTATTTTTTTTATATATATATATATATATATATGTATATGTATATGTATATGTATATGTATGTATATGTATATGTATGGTTTAGGGTTAGAGGGTTAGTTACTTGTAATTATGCATCATTTATTGTTGTTATTATTATACTATATTATTATGTGTAACTACGTCACCTTAATCTCACCTTTAATCTCACTTTATTAATCAATTCTTTGCTGCTGACCTTTGATCCAGTTCATAATGACTTTAGTTAAACATCACAATTGTATTTCCTTTTTTGTTGTTTTTATTGCTAAAGTTTCTTCTGGCCTAAAAGTTGAATTTTGTTGTTAACAAACAAGCAAGCCCAGGTGAGGAAAATGCAACACATTACTTTCCATAAAAAGTAACTAAGTAATAAAACTAGTTACTTTTTACTGAGTAACACAATACTTTACAAAAGTAACTGTTCCCCAACACAGTATTTTTGTTTTTTTTTGCTTAATATTTTTATTTGGTAAATCATATTTATTATTATTTAATAGTCATATTGAACTTGTCAAAAACGGTGGGAATGTGGCTTGTGAAAACAACTGAAGTGGAAATGTATATATTTTAAATAATTTTTCAACACTAGAAAAAAAATTGATGTAGGATTTACACAGAAATTGCTAGTAAATTTCACAAATAATCACAGGGCAATGCAAGTAACATTAAATTAAACATTAAATTTGATGTAGAAAAACAGTAAATCTATTTTCTTCTAAAACATAATCCAATAGTCTTTTAAAAAAGTTTAATTACAGTGAAGCTTTTCGTAAATCGTCCAGCTATTTAAAAAAAAAAAAGTAATTTTACAGCTTTTAAATATTTACTTTCTGTGCAGATTTACGAAATCAAACAAAATTGTGTAGTGAAAAACAACCAATCCACTTTTCATTCTTTCCAAATATACAGTAGCTATAGTCGTCTGGTGAAATTTTCCTGTATTTTTTTTATATTGTAATATATTTCATGTGAGAATTTTTTCCTCATATTGTGCAGCACTAGTCTCTATATAGATGTTTTGTTTGTCTGGCAGTAAAGGTAATGCCGTTTGCCAATCTGATGGGGCTGCTGGCGTCGGGTACGGACTCCACCGCCGTGCTGCGGTGTATACAGCAGGTGGCGCTGCTGGTCCAGGGCAACTGGGTCGTGAAGAGGTCAGGCTTTTTAACATTACGTTTATGCCCAATTTGAAGCTGATGCATGACGTTTTAGTAGATGAAGCACTAAAATCCTGCAATGTGTCTTTGCCAGTGACGTGCTGTATCCCAAAAACACCTGTAGTTCACACAGCGGCGTTCCTGCTGAAGTGCTCTGTCGTGGTCGAGACTTTGTGGTGAGCTTTATTTTTGACTGCAATATGTATATTAGCTTAGTATGATTCCTGGTTTGGATGGTAATGACTAGCAGTATCTTTACATGCAATATAATGTGTATACAGTGTGTCACACTCTGGCTCTTAAGCGAGGTTTTTCGCATTTCATGGAAGGCAATCATTATTGCATCCAGAAATGCTACAAAGCCTGATATTTTTCACATTTCGTGGAAAGAAAGCATCATTGCATACAGAAATGCTACAACACTAGAGGTTCAACCCTCTACAGTGCAAGTAAATCACTTGCATATGCAAGTATATTTCACTCTGGGCAACTAAACAATATCTATCATTAGCCATTGGCTAATAAATTCTTGGATTTTACTCGCCAGTGTGTGTGTTAGAGGCTAAGAATAAGTTTAGCATAGATATATTTTCTCTCGCTGAACACTCAGAATGAGCACTTGAGAGTTTCACTCGTCAAGCGATCTAACTTATGATTTCAAATCAGCTCATCTGATGTACCGTAAACCCTAACGTTAGTGTGAAGACGCACAACTCGCCGTCACATTGCTGAACGTGTTTCTCACACACACACAGCGCGAGAGTCTTACATACCATGCAAAATCGACACTCTACATGTAAACCATATTCTTTATTGTATTTTCCTGTCAAAATACCAGAGTTCATTTAGAATTATTCAGCTTTTAAGAACAAGCAGAAGATTTTTCCGGTAGTGGGTGGGACTGATGTGCAAACGGCAATCTTATTGGCTGGCGCTAAACTTTTCCTGTCCCTGTTTTGATTTCAGCAAATCAGTTTGAGCGAATGCTATCAACGTGATTTAATATTCATGAACTCATTAGCCCATCAATCCTTAGTGTGTTGTATATTGTTATTAGTAGTAGTATTATCTTTTAATAACATAATTACTAATCTATTTTTTTTACAGAAACACGGAAATTACCAACAATATCTTAAGCACCACCATCAGTCCAAAGTTTAGTTAAATTTACAAATATGCATTCTACGGTTAGCAACAGTTTTAGTTTTAATTACTAAAGTTCTATCATTACTGCTTGATTATCATAATGTCATTACAGTCTAATGCTTGATTGACTGATATTAAGAGTGTACGTTCAGATATTTAAAAAGCTGTGACATTTTACAAAGATATTGATAAATTTGGTGGAATACACACACACACACACACATATATGTGTGTGTGTGTGTGTATATATGTATGTATAATATAACTATATCAGTCTGGCGACTAAACAAAAAAATGTACTAGCCAATGGCGATTCCATTGCCAAGGTGTGCGTAGAGGGTTGAGGTTTTTTGCGTTTCGTGGAAAGAAAGCATTATTGCATGCAGAAATACTACAAAGCTAGAGGTTTTTTGCGTTTCGTGGAAAGAAAGCATTATTGCATGCAGAAATACTACAAAGCTAGAGGTTTTTCGCATATTGTGGAAAGAAAGCATAGAAATGCTACAAAGCTGGAGGTTTTTCGCATTTCGTGGAAAGCATTATTGCATGCAGAAATGCCTTAATCACTAAATCTGCTTATTTTTCGACCCTCTTAGAAGAAATCAAACACAACCCTAGGTATTTATTTGATACAGTGGCTAAAGTAACAAGAAATAAAGCTTCAATCCCAGACATTTTCCAAACAGCACAGCAGTAATGACTTTATGAACTTCTTTACTTGTCAGATTGGTAATATTAGAGAAAATTATAACCTTGCAGCCATCTATTACAGTATGTTATCAAAGCACCTGCTGATTTCCTAAAAGCATTTTGTCTTTGCATTCTCAGATGTGGAGATTCACTCTAGAGCGAACCCTGATGAGAAAAGAGGTTGCTGCCATCATAAAGGTTTGTGAGCTGAATTAAAAGTATAACATATACATACTTTTGATATTGTTAGTAATATTTCAACTGGACTAAAGCAGTTTTACTTGATTATCCATACATTTATTACGAGTCTCAAATATGATCATCAGGCTTTTGAGGAAGGTTTATTTGTTCATCATTATATTGTATTTTATATGTTTTAAAACTATAGAGCTTTGATCATAAAACTAAGCATTTAAATATCATCTTACTAAGACATTATTGGCAGATATTGATATTTATATTCATGTTATGTGAGTATCTGCTATACTGTTATAAAGATCTAATTTATTTGCATTGCAAACATCATAATTTCGTCACTTTTTGTCCATATAAATATCAGCATCTGCACCAAATTGCATATTTTTGCTTAGTTTGAGTCTCTGAATAAAATTGAGCTCCATATTCTCACTCTTACTGTATGAGCCATGACTCAACAAAAAAACATTAAATATTCCGTCTAAAGTTGCAATAAAAAAAATCATATGTCAGGCTTTACTGGGTTAATCATGATGCATTAATCATGCATGTTATTCAGCATATTGCACTGCTGGTATTGATGTTTCTCTCCATCATGTGACTTCAGCTTCCCCCAGAGGACGTGAAGGACTTCCTGGAGCAGATGTCTGTCCCTCGATTAAACCGAGGCTGGGAGTTCCTGTTGCCCACGGATCAGGATTTTGTCCGAAAACATCCTGATGTGGCTCAGCGGCAGCACATGCTTTGGCTGGGCATTCAGTCCAAGTATGAAACTGCCATAAAATGTGTTCATTTGTTGCATTTAAAGTGATCTTTCATTCAGAAATGAACATTTTATCATTTAATCACCCCATGTTGTTCCAGCACCGTATTTTCTCTATTATATAATGCACAAAAAGACTTAATCATTCCTCCACTGTAGCTCTCAAATCTCATTTGCATTCACGTTTTCCAAAGAGAAACATTGGAATATAGTGCACAAGTCGTATGGACTTTACGGTTCTGGTTTTGGAGTTTGGCAGTAAAAATCATGTGCATTTTCATTGTGTAGAAAAGCATCTTTTGTGTTTCATGGAAGAAAGTAAATGGAGCACAATAGTCTGGTTTATGAAGTAAAAATCCCATTCATTTTCTCCATAGGGGAGTTGATTATTAACGATAACTTATAAACCGTTGAAGACAGACTTTCTGTGAGCTACGTGGCTGTTAATTGATGGTATTTGCTTTTGTTGAAGCTTTTAATCATCATATTTAACAGGAGAATTCCTGGTGGAAAAACTACATTACCCATGATTCCGCAGAGAGAAATCTCCTCCAATCACAGAATCTAAACAAATTGCGCCAAAAGAACCACCCACTTCCTTGAAGCATTGCAAAGCAGATTCATTTTCTAATTTGAACGTCATGTGCAGTGTTTCATGGGATTGTAGTTCTTTCCTCCATTAAAGCGCAAGTCTGATTTATTGCTTCATATCAAAGTTTCTCCTCGTTGCTTGTTTTATGGCTTATAACTCCTTAACTATGACCTTTTTAAAAATCCCTATGGGAAAATGAATGGGTGAGATGCTTCCGGAACCAAGCCCGCTGAAAAAGTGGGCGGCACTAATGCGCTCTATACAGGGTTAGAACTACATGACGTGAGTACATATGAGCTAAATAAGATGAATAACACAGAATATTAAAGATATTAAACACAGTTTGATCATAATAGAGAATCGCAGTCTCCTAGTTTCTAAATAAACACTGTATTGCAGGTTGGAAAAAGTGTTTAACTTCTCCAAAGATGACTTTGTGCCTAAAAAGGATGCTCAGATGGGTATGTTCTAACTTTTACTTGTGTGCTCTTTATACATGTACACACACTTTTATATCTAATATACACTAGTGTTCAGAAGTTTGGGATTGTTTTTTTTTTTTTTTTCATGTTTGTGGAAAATGTTCTGCTTTATCTGCTCATAACTCCAGTAGATCAGTGTAATACTCCTCCAGTGTAGATCAGCTGTTCTCTGTGTGAATATATAGTAAAGTGTGATTTATTCCTGTGATCAAAGCTGAATTTATCATCATTACTCCAGTCTTCAGTGTCACATGATCCTTCACTAATCATTCTCATATGAGGATCTGATGATCAACACACATCTATGATTATCAGTGTTGAAAACACTTCATGTTTTTGTGTTTGTTGCTACAGACCCTGTTCACGTCAGCGGAGATCAGCGTCTCAAAGCAGCCAGAGAGAACGCAAGGGACATGCAGAGGGAGCTGGACGCTCGGAGGCTGAAGGCGTCACGACCGACGGGCTCCTCCGGTGAAGCCGGCGCTCTGGTGCGGGTCAAGCAGGAGCCAATGAGTGACTCTGAAGAGCCCATGGACACGTCAGGCCCGCTCACAAACGGCTCCATCAACGGTTACCCTAACTCTACCTCTCCGGTCTCGGACCCTCATAACGGACATGGGGCCGCTCACGCTTTCACCCCTGAGCTCCAGGAGTTTGTGCAGAGCACCTTCAGAAAGCATTACGTCCTGTGCCTGAGTGAAGTCAAGCGGCTGTTTAACCTGCATCTGGCCAGCTTACCGACAGGTCACTCAGTGTATGGTCACGTGACCGACCGCATGCTGCAGGACACGATCCTCCAGAGCCAGTGCAAACAGATCCTGGTGCCTGTAAGTATGTGGCGGGATCATGTGCATCATGCTCTTCTTTTTTTTTTTTTAAATGCACTATATTCTTTTTTGTTGTAAGTTGATGTTTGTTTAATGCATGCATCTGGAAAACAAATCAAGATGCATCGAACTTCTGCTCAGTACGGTCCTGTGATGAGGATAAATTAAATATCACCAGTATGCATTTGCATTTATTTATTTAGTACATATAAAACTAAGCTACATCACTGTTTTTAATGTGATTTAATTTGGCCATTTTCATAAAGTCTTGTCTTAATTATTTTTTATTTATTTTTTGCATGAAATTGTCAAAATAAAGGTTCCTCTAAATCTTTTAAGCTATCAGAGTAGATAAGCAAATAGCATTTAAAATATCTGAATGTGTATATATACACTATATTGCCAAAAGTATTGGGCCGCCCATCTAAATCCCTGAGTTCAGGTGTTCAATCCCTTCATGGCCACAGGTGTATAAATCAAGCACTAGGCATGCAGACGCTTCTACACACATTTGTGAAAGAATGGGTCGCTCTCAGGAGCTCAGTGAACTCAAGCGTGGTACCGTGATAGGTTGCCACCTGTGCAATAAGTCCATTCCTGAAATTTCCTCACTACTAAATATTCCACGCTCAACTGTTAGTGGGATTATAACAAAGTGGAAGCGATTGGGAACAACAGCAACAGAGTGGGGTCAGCACATGCTGAGGGTCATAGTGCCCAGAAGTCACCAACTTTCTGCAGAGTCAATAGCTCCAGACCTCCAAACTTCTGTGGCCTTCAGATGAGCTCAAGAACAGTGCGGAGAGAGCTTCATGGAATGGGTTTCCATGGCCGAGCAGCTCATCCAAGCCTTACATCACCAAGTGCAATGCAAAGCGTGGGATGCAGTGGAGTAAAGCACGCCGCCACTGGACTCTAGAGCAGTGGAGATGTGTTCTCTGGAGTGACCAATCACGCTTCTCTGTCTGACAATCCCATGGACGAGTCTGGGTTTAGCGGTTGCCAGGAGAACGGGACTTGCCTGACTGCATTGTGCCAAGTGTAAAGTTTGGTGGAGGGGGGATTATGGGGTGGGGTTGTTTCTCAGGGGTTGGGCTTGGCCCCTTAGTTCCAGTGAAAGGAACTCTTAATGCTTCAGGATACCAAGACATTTTGGACAATTTCATGCTCCCAACTTTGTGGGAACAGTTTGGGGACGGCCCCTTCCTGTCCCAACATGACTGTGCTCCAGTGCACAAAGCGTCGGTCCATAAAGACATGGATGAGCGAGTTTGGTGTGGAGGAACTTGACTGGCCTGCACAGAGTCCTGACCTCATCCCGATAGAACACCTTTGGGATGAATTAGAGCGGAGACTGCGAGCCAGGCCTTCTCGTCCAACATCAGTGCCTGACCTCACAAATGCGCTTCTAGAAGAATGGTCAAAAATTCCCATAAACACACTCCTAAACCTTGTGGAAAGCCTTCCCAGAAGAGTTGAAGCTGTTAGAGCTGCAAAGGGTGGGCCGACTCCATATTAAACCCTACGGATTAAGAATGGGATGGCATTAAAGTTCATGTGCATGTAGAGGCAGGCGTCCCAAAACTTTTGGCAATGTAGTGTATATATAATTAAATAAATATTAGAGCAGATAAGCAAATAGCATTAAAATATCTGATTATGTATACACACACAAACATTTTATTTAACACTGTTTTTTGTTATAAAAATAATACCTAAAAAGAATGTTCTATGAATATTATCATATTCATATTTAAAATTTCCAGCTGTTTTTGAGAAATTCACAGAAAAAATACATGCACATAGAAATAAGATAATAAATCACTTTTGCAGTCAAGTCTAAATGTAACAAACGCATGAAGTTTCTCACTGTCAGAAGGAAAGTACTTTGGTGATTAATATGCTGTTGTTTTAGTAACAATGCTTTGTTTTTTAAAACTGAGGTCACTCAAACGTGATTCCAGAGTTCTTGGCCTGATTACTGGCTTTTAGTGATAGTCAAGATGTGGAGATCCGTGTGTCATTATCGATGACAAGTACCTCTGTCGTATCGTATCTTTGTTTACCTGTAGAAAGTTCTGTGACATCCAGTTTTCTGCTCTCTGTGCAGTCTGGAAGTGTGGTAGTTGTGGGCGTCTGGTGCAAGTCAAAGAGTTGCATGTCATCTGCATACTGGGGAAATCAAATGTTGTACTGGTTAATTGTGCGTGCGTGCGTGCGTGCACTTGTGTGTGTGTGTGTGTGTGTGTGAGTTAGTCAAGACTGATTTCTGTCAGTCTGAATGTTTGTGTGTAAGTGCTTTCTTTTCTCTTTTAAGGTTTTACACAACACAGATCCTGATGTCAGGATGTTCTTTCAGATCTTTAATGCATTTCTTTGCAGTGTGTTGTAACTCTGTGTGCCGGTGTTTCTCATCTGTGATCTGTGTTGTGTGTAGTTTCCTCCTCAGAGCGGCACCACAGCGGACGAGCAGAAGGTCTTCGGCCTGTGGGAGAGCGGAGAAACCTTCGACAAGGTGCTTTAGTTACACTGAAAGGCATTTTTGCTTTGTTCACACTTATTTGTGCATCCGATTGGAATCTGTCTTCTGAACCACAGGAGGCTGTTATATTGTCTCCGCCGGTCTCTCCGTTATATTGTAATTTTCTGCTCATCCGTTGCAACAACACATCCTTGTTTCGGCTATGAGCATGTTTCCTATAACAATGCTTATGTGGTGTAAGAAAGTGACACAAACCAAGTGTAATCCGATCAGAGCGGTCAGACTGAAACAGATTTCCAGAAATCATTTGAATAGGATTTCAAACCATAAACCGATCAGGCATAACATTATCACCACCTTCCTAATATTGTGTTGGTCCCCCTGACCCATCGAGGCATGGACTCCACTAGAGCCCTGAAGGTGTGCTGTGGTATCTGGCACCAAGATGTTAGCAGCAGATCCTTTAAGTCCTGTAAGTTGCGAGGTTGCGCCTCCATGGATCGGACTTGTTTGTTCAGCACATCCCACAGATGCTCGATTGGATTGAGATCTGGGGAATTTGGAGGCCAAGTCAACACCTCAAACCTGTTGTTGTGCTCCTCAAACCATTCCTGAAGCATTTGTGCTTTGTGTCAGGAGCATTATCCTGCTGGAAGAGCCACAGCCACCAGGGAATACCGTTTCCATGAAAGGCTGTACATGGTCTGCAACAATGCTTAGGTAGGTGGTACGTGTCAAAGTAACATCCACATGGATGGCAGGACCCAAGGTTTCCCAGCAGAACATTGCCCAAAGCATCACACTGCCTCCGCCGGCTCGCCTTCTTCCCATAGTGCATCCTGGTGCCATGTGTTCCCCAGGGAAGCCACGCACACGCACCCGGCCATCCACGTGATGGAAAAGAACACGTGATTCATCAGACCAGGCCACCTTCTTCCATTGCTCCGTGGTCCAGTTCTGATGCTCACGTGCCACTGTTGGTGCTTTCGGCGGTGGACGGGTCAGCATGGGCACCCTGACTGGTCAGCGGCTATGCCGCCCCATACGCAACAAACTGAGATGCTCTGTGTATTCTGACACCTTTCTATCAGAACCAGCATTAACTTCTTGAGCAGTTTGAGCTCCAGTAGCTCGTCTGTTTGATCGGACCACACGGGCCTGCCTTCGCTCCCCACGTGCATCAATGAGCCTTGGCCGCCCATGACCCTGTGTCCGGTTCACCACTGTTCCTTCCTTGGAGCACTTTTGATAGATCCTGACCACTGCAGACCGGGAACACCCCACAAGAGCTGCAGTTCTGGAGATGCTCTGACCCAGTCGTCTAGCCATCACAATTTGGTCCTTGTCAAGCTCGCTCAAATCCTTACGCTTGCCCATTTTTCCTGCTTCTAACACATCAACTTTGAGGACAAAATGTTCACTTGCTGCCTAATATGTCCCACCCACTAACAGGAGCCGTGAGGAAGAGATCATCAGTGTTCACTTCACCAGTCATAATGTTATGCCTGATCAGTGTATATGAATGTAGCTTGAAACAGATCGTTAAAAATTGCTTTTAATGTTTTGTTTTTATTGCCGTTCACACTATAAATCTGATGGATTCCAGTCGGATGTGTACAGGTCGGTCTGAACAAGGTTTTTGAGCAGAACGCTCTGTTTCCTCCGCAGCACCGGCAGGTTCTGTTCGAGATCTTCATGAAGAACTATCGCGTCAGAAGAAACGTGATCCAGACTCGCCTCACACAGGAACTCGGAGACGCCGTCACCAAAACCGACGTGGATCGGCTGCTCAAGGTGCCAATGCGACAAACCCTTGCTGTCATACAGAATTATTTTGATTTGCATTTTGTGTTTGATCCGTGGCCTCGCCCGTAGTTGGAGAAATCGAGAGCAGCCATAGACGTAACGGATGCAGCAGCAAACAGAAATGTGGAAATAAAAGGGCATTGGCATTACTATTCTGAAACAAGTGACATTATATAGCCTACATAAGCTACCATTTTTTTCTGTTAGACTCCAGGTCGAAAGAAAAGAAAAGGGCGTTTTTACACTGAGCACGTTTGCTGCAGTCCACGTCCGAGCGCGATGGTTTCCCCGCAGCGCTGGTCAGCTTGAGTCTGTTGAACCCTGGTGCATTTACATAATCACAAACATGCTCAGGGCATGATCGATGGTCAATATATTGTTTTTATAATGATTTTGAATTTAGTGCTATTATGTGCAGCTGAGTAAATGACATCTGGGTTTACTGTAGGCTGTGTGTGTTGGATGAAGGCTTTTTGTTGCATGCTTGTAAAGGGACTCTGAGGAGATGCGTGAACACACTGCAAGCTCGCTCTCGCTCGTATCCGAGGCAAATCATTAACACCACCACTTACATGTTTTGTTGCAACTAAATGCATTACAATCGGCTCAAACGAATGCGTAGGTTACCTTTCTGAAGAGCGCTCCCGAGTCCGTGTTTCTCACAGTGTTCACGAGTTCGGGAGGTCCTCTCGGGTAGGCTCGGGTGTGGTGCCCGGGTCCACATGACCGCTTTCACCAGTGTTTCATGCGAACCTTCCCCCGTTCTGAACTAAACTGCCAGTGTAAAAACGCCTATTTCTCTTTTTAAAATAAGAGAAAGTACTGCTTATTCTGAGTTAGGTTTAGGCTTAAGAGACTTGAACAAGTTCTTTATAAAAAGCATCTATGACCTTTGATACATGTCTAGCCTTCATGCTCTTGAGTACGGTTTCACTAATAATAAAGCATGCATATTTGTCCATACCCATGTTGATTAGAGTATTAAAAACGTAAAGTATTCATTTAAGGTACATTTAGAACTGATGAAAATGTGCGATTAATCACGAGTTAACTCACGACAATCATGCGATTAATCGCGATTAAATATTTTGATTGTAGGTAATATGGTTGTCATAACAATGTTGTTCATCTTTATTTATATTTGGTAACACTTTACAATAAGGTCTCATTTATTACTAACAATGAGCGTCACATTTATTACAGTATTTATCTTTTTAACGTTTATCAGTAATTCAGCTGTTCATGTTTGTTCACAGTGCAATGAAATTCTCATCCAGTAAGATGAATAAATACTGTTCATGTTAATAGAAACCTTATTGTGCAGTGTTTTGTATTTTTGGTTAATTCTGTTTGGTTTATTTTTAACTTTATAAGTATTTCTCAATTAAGTAAACATAAATTTTGCAAGTTAAAAAAAAACGGTCAGACAAATAAATTAATAAATGAAGACCAGAACTCAAAATCAAATATTCAGAAATTGAAGCGAAAAGGGTAATAAAAAAATCTAGTGCTGTCAAACGATGAATTGCATCCCGTGTGTGTGTGTGTGTGTGTGTGTGTGTGTGTGTGTGTGTGTGTGTGTGTGTGTGTGTGTGTGTGTGTGTGTGTGTAAATACACACACATGCATGTATACATTTAAGAAATATTTGCATGCATATACTGTATATGTATTTATATAATTGTCAGATATAAAACATTTTCTTAAATATACGTGTGTGTGTGTGTTATATATGCGATTAATCGTTTGACGGCACTAAAAAAACGACTTAATTCTTATTTTCATATGTACTGTATGTTTAGTACAGGAAAAACCCTGCATATTAATGTATAATAACAGTCTTTAAAACAAAAATAATGAAATATGCATTTTACAAACCAAACCATCAATGTAATTCAATAACCAGTGACTATGTAAGAAAAATATAAAAATGACCTAAACTTGTTTTATTTCTGTTGAACTAAAATAACTCAAACTTGGTGTACAAAGTATATACCATTTTTATATCAAAACTATTTAACACTTTCCAATTAAGTGAATATGAACTGATAATGTACTGCGCTAATACAGCATTTATTAATCTTATTGGAGCATTTCAACATTTACTAATGCATGATTAAAATCTAGAGTTGTTTAATTAATGCACTGTGAACGAACGTGAACCGCTGGATTAACTAACATTAAAAAATATGATTAAATACTGTAATGTGGCGCTCATTAGTTAACTTAATACATTAACTAATGTTAACAAATGTGTAAAGTGGTACCAAAAGTTCTATAGATGTTTAGACGGGAAAAACTCTTTTAGTGTCCTTGTCCACGTACTTAATATAAATTGTGCATAATTACATACTAACTGTAACACAAGTGCATGTAGTTCATTAATATTACTCAGTACTTAAATGCATAATTACAGTGTATCACTTTGTGTTAATAACGGTGTGTGTGTGTGTGTGTGTGTGTGTGTTCAGGAGTGCTGTGTGAGTCTGGGAGGGATGTGGTATCTGAAGGGAACGGTTCGCTCCTGACAGAAGAGCCGGAGCGCTGGGGTCCTGTCAATCAGCTCATCTGCCTCAGGAGGCGGAGCAAAACACATGAACCAATCGCTGCCCTCAGTTGACCGGGGTGGGAGGAGCATCTGACACGCCTACCCTGTGACTCACACATGGGCGTCTCAGAAAAAGGGCTGATCCATTTAATTCTGCCATGCACACATAAGGACAGGAGCGGTGTGCTGAACGCATACTCAGACTGACATTCTGGTTTGCTTTTCTTTTTTTTATGGTTTAATAGTTGATTCAAATAAAGATGACGGGAGATCACGGCTCAACTCATCCTGCTCGTGGCCTTTGGGAGCGTATGGTCAGACTTTGGCCTTGTTTAGTACATGTAGCCGACTGAAAAAATGATATTTGGTTTAATAATGCCCTTGGTTTTATTATGTATTTCTTTCCCACATATATAAAGCATCACTGTAACCCAAAGAAACAGGCCGCAGGATTGGAAGGGCATCGGGTCATTAATAAATACTCTGATCTTATGACTTTGTCAAATATTAATTTCTCTGCTCTCATTGGGTCAAATGAAGTCCGTGAAGCTCCTCGTTTACAGCTCTTGCAACCAAAAGAAGGGATAAACATGCAGATATTGTGGTTCCTGGAGCGGTCTAGATCAATTCTGACCAGCACACAATAAAAAGATAATGTATGAATCAATGTTCATTAATATTTATTGGCTTTGCGCCAGGATGTGAAGCGCTTGGAGAAGTGAATTCATATCTGCAGGCTGCTGAAAACAAACATCATTTCTTGTGAAAATTAAACAAAATGCTAAAATAATGTTTCACTATTTTTTCCCCCTCGTTATGCAAGGTTTTGCATTTCAGCGGGTAAAGTGCTGTGAAAGAAAGTGCCTCTTAATTATTCAGGGGAAGTATTGCATCAATCTGACAGTTATTATTACTGAGATCCCCTTGACATGCGTCTGTAACCACACGTGTGTTCACTGTCCTGTGTGTCGTTCACACCTGGATGTGACGTGTTCACTGTCACGTGTGTGTGTGTCCTCATCTGGATGTGATGCGTTCACTGTCGTGTGTGTGTCCTCATCTGATGTGATGTCACTGTCGTGTGTGTGTGTGTGTGTGTGTGTGTGTGTGTCGTCCTCACCTGGATGTGACGTGTTCACTGTCACGTGTGTGTGTCCTCATCTGGATGTGATGCGTTCACTGTCGTGGTGTGTGTCCTCATCTGGATGTGATGCGTTCACTGTCGTGTGTGTGTGTGTGTGTGTGTGTGTGTGTGTGTGTGTCGTCCTCACCTGGATGTGACGTGTTCACTGTCACGTGTGTGTGTGTCCTCATCTGGATGTGATGCGTTCACTGTCGTGTGTGTGTCCTCATCTGGATGTGATGCGTTCACTGTCGTGTGTGTGTGTGTGTGTGTGTGTGTGTGTGTGTCCTCACCTGGATGTGACGTGTTCACTGTCACGTGTGTGTGTGTGTGTGTGTGTGTGTGTGTGTGTGTGTGTCGTCCTCACCTGGATGTGACGTGTTCACTGTCACGTGTGTGTGTGTCCTCATCTGGATGTGATCGTTCACTGTCGTGTGTGTGTCCTCATCTGGATGTGATGCGTTCACTCACTGTGTGTGTGTGTGTGTGTGTGTGTGTCGTCCTCACCTGGATGTGACGTGTTCACTGTCACGTGTGTGTGTGTCCCCTCATCTGGATGTGATGCGTTCACTGTCGTGTGTGTGTCCTCATCTGGATGTGATGCGTTCACTGTCGTGTGTGTGTGTGTGTGTGTGTGTGTGTGTGTGTCGTCCTCACCTGGATGTGACGTGTTCACTGTCACGTGTGTGTGTGTCCTCATCTGGATGTGATCGTTCACTGTCGTGTGTGTGTCCTCATCTGGATGTGATGCGTTCACTGTCGTGTGTGTGTGTGTGTGTGTGTGTGTGTGTGTGTCGTCCTCACCTGGATGTGACGTGTTCACTGTCACGTGTGTGTGTGTCCTCATCTGGATGTGATGCGTGTTCACTGTCGTGTGTGTGTCCTCATCTGGATGTGATGCGTTCACTGTCGTGTGTGTGTGTGTGTGTGTGTGTGTGTGTGTGTGTGTGTGTGTGTCGTCCTCACCTGGATGTGACGTGTTCACTGTCACGTGTGTGTGTGTGTCCTCATCTGGATGTGATGTTCACTGTCGTGTGTGTGTCCTCATCTGGATGTGATGCGTTCACTGTCGTGTGTGTGTGTGTGTGTGTGTGTGTGTGTGTCGTCCTCACCTGGATGTGAGCGTGTTCACTGTCACGTGTGTGTGTCCTCATCTGGATGTGATCGTGTTCACTGTCGGGTGTGTGTGTGTGTGTGTGTGTGTCGTCCTCACCTGGATGTGACGTGTTCACTGTCACGTGTGTGTGTCCTCATCTGGATGTGATGCGTTCACTGTCGTGTGTGTCCTCATCTGGATGTGATGTTCACTGTCGTGTGTGTGTGTGTGTGTGTGTGTGTGTGTGTCGTCCTCACCTGGATGTGACGTGTTCACTGTCACGTGTGTGTGTCCTCATCTGGATGTGATGCGTTCACTGTCGTGGTGTGTGTCCTCATCTGGATGTGATGCGTTCACTGTCGTGTGTGTGTGTGTGTGTGTGTGTGTGTCGTCCTCACCTGGATGTGACGTGTTCACTGTCACGTGTGTGTGTGTCCTCATCTGGATGTGATGTTCACTGTGTGTGTGTGTCCTCATCTGATGTGATGTTCACTGTCGTGTGTGTGTGTGTGTGTGTGTGTGTGTGTGTGTGTGTGTGTGTGTGTGTCGTCCTCACCTGGATGTGGCGTGTTCACTGTCACGTGTGTGTGTGTCCCCTCATCTGGATGTGATCGTTCACTGTCGTGTGTGTGTCCTCATCTGGATGTGATGCGTTCACTGTCGTGTGTGTGTGTGTGTGTGTGTGTGTGTGTGTGTGTGTGTGTGTGTGTGTGTCGTCCTCACCTGGATGTGACGTGTTCACTGTCACGTGTGTGTGTGTCCCCTCATCTGGATGTGATGCGTTCACTGTCGTGTGTGTGTCCTCATCTGGATGTGATGCGTTCACTGTCGTGTGTGTGTGTGTGTGTGTGTGTGTGTGTGTGTGTGTGTCGTCCTCACCTGGATGTGACGTGTTCACTGTCACGTGTGTGTGTGTCCTCATCTGGATGTGATGCGTTCACTGTCGTGTGTGTGTCCTCATCTGGATGTGGTGTGTGTGTGTGTGTGTGTGTGTGTGTGTGTGTGTGTCGTCCTCACCTGGATGTGACGTGTTCACTGTCACATGTGTGTTGTCCTCACCTGGATGTGACATGTTCACTGTCACGTGTGTGTGTGTCTCGTTCACATTTGGATGTGATGCGTTCACTGTCACGTGTGTGTCGTCCTCACCTGGATGTGATGCGTTCATTGCGTCACACACTCCACGCTCAAACCCCTCAATCACACGGTTTTTATTTGTAAATCATTCTGAATAAACATTGCAACTGAAATTTTGTCTTATTGTTTTCACACAGAAGATGATTAATATTGGGTAATATTATTGGTTTAACTGCACTGACAGTTTCACATGATCAACTAAATTTAGCGGAGTAGTGACTGCGTATTGTATATTCGTGTTTATAATGAATGTGAGGTGCTATAGAAATAAAGGTGAAATGAAATGTGACTACATGCACACATGCTGGACAATTAAAAAAAAAAACTTTATGCTTTACAATGAGGTCCTTTAGGTAACGTTAGTCATTGCATCAGCTAATGTTAACTGATGAGCAATGCATTTGTTACTGTATTTAGTCTTTATTAAAGGTGTGTTTGATTATGATTTGTCTTGTTTAACTTTAGTGAGTGTGTAGTGTCGCTGTTTGAGCACAAACAACATCTGCAAAGTTACGACGCTCAAAGCTCAAAGCAAAGGGAGAGATTTTCTTACAGAAATCTCTTTTTAAGGACTACAACAAACGGCTGGTAGGGACTACAACGAGTTAGTGACATCACTAACCCTAACATTTACATAACCCCGCCCCTGGGAATACGCAACAAAGGGGGATGGGATTGTCATGACAGAATATGCTAATCTATGACTTGAAGATAAAGTAACTGTAGCCTGGATGCCATCTGGATTTAGCCCCGCCCACAACATTTGAGATGAAATTCGTTCTGGACTTGATCCGTTGAGGAGCAACTATGCTCGAACCAGAGCTGTTCGGACCAATGAAATCGTCAGGGCGGGCTTTATACGATGACGGACAGATGATCAACAGTAACGAGCGCATGGGTTGAATTAGTTTACTAAACGGAGAACTTACTCGTATGCATTCACCTTTACTATTTCTCTCAATGAAAAATTATGATCTTGTTGGTAAGTACTCCGTGTATCCTTAAATTATTTTTACAACACCGGAAAAAAATCGTATACACTCATCTTCCTCTTCTACTTCTTCCAACGTACGCGCGTGCGTGCGGGTGAGTTTTGTTGACAACTATGCGTCGCTCCGTTGCTCTGATTGGTTGTAGGTCTATCCAATTGAGGTTTTTCCTGGTTCGGTTGAAACGCTCCATAATCACAGCCCAATGGAGCAGAATCAGAATCATATTCTGACTAGAATTGTGTATGACAACGTTAGGCTAAGTTAACTCATAAACTCATCCTCTATCCCTTCAGAAACGTCCTGTCTCATTCTACATGTTGTCTCTTCTTCTTGAGTCTCTCCATCATTGTCTGACTCCGGTTTGATCATAAAAGGCTGAACAGTTTCTGACATTTTCAGTGTGTGTCTGCGTGAGGTAATCGGAGCTGCTGACATGAGCTCTTGAAGCTCCGCCCTCTTCCTGAAAGGGGTGGGGAGCAGCAGCTCATTTGCATTTAAAGGGACACACAAAAACGGCGTGTTTTTGCTCACTCTCAAAAAGTCACAATTTTAACATGCTATAAAAATTATCTGTGGGGTCAGACTTATTTTACATCTTGTAAAAAGGGGCAATCAACCACCGCTTTAATATCTGTTAATATAAATACAGCTTGTTAGTTCAATGTATTTTATGTTTCCTAAATACACAGATCAGGCATAACATTATGACCAGGTGAATAACACTGATCTTCATCACCTGTTAGTGGGTGGGATATATTAGGCAGCAAGTGAACATTTTGTCCTCAAAGTTGATGTGTTAGAAGCAGGAAAAATGGGCAAGTGTAAGGATTTGAGCGAGTTTGACAAGGGCCAAATTGTGATGGCTAGACGACTGGGTCAGAGCATCTCCAGAACTGCAGAGCCTCTGAAGCCCTTCCTCTGAAACTGCATTGGTTTGGACCTTCAACCGTTGGTTCTGATTGAAGTCCATTATGTGGAGAAAAATCCTCTAAAATGTAATTTCTTTTCGACTGAAGAAAGAAAGACATGAACATCTTGGATGAGATGGGGGTGAGTAAATCATCAGGAAATGTTCCTTTTCATTATGAGCAAAGTGCACGCTCCAGTCGGGTGTGTGTAAGATAAGAGACGAAGCGTCTGTACTGTCCTCTGTCAGCTGATGCACACGCTACCTAACGCTGTGATGATGCCACTCAAATCTTATCAAAGGCTTTGATTAGACGCAGACTTTCCACCAGGACTGAAGATCAGTGATGGTGTCAAGTCCATTTCTATGTGGAATCAAGGCTTTGCACTGCTGATAAAGGTGAAAGGTCACACGCAGTGATGCAAACACACAGTTCAAGATGACTGATGACTAGCACTAACAAGGTCGAAACTGAAACACATGAACTAGTAATGCCAATAAATAAAGTGTTTGAATAACTGACATCTGCAACATAATGGGCTTCCTTTAAAAGATGATGCAATAAATGCATGGATCAGTTATGAATAAAAAAGCGCAGGGCTTAATTCCATGTGACCCTGGACCACAAATCTCCTTTAAAGTTGTCCTTAGCAATGCATATTACCACTAATAATACATTTTTTATATATTTACGGTAGGACATTTACTAACAATGTTTGCATCTGTTCTGCCTTTAATAATTGTTTCTGGGTAAGGTGATTTTCAAAGTAAAACATCCGGACACATTACAGCAAACGTTATTTATTATATTATTCTTCTCAGATCATTAGTTAAAGTTCATTAAAATAGTCCTTGATTCTGTAATATATAACCTGGAAATGTGTTCATCTCAACCCACTATAGAAGCAGCATTTTGTTTTATGGTGACATTTATAAATGTGTATTAAAGTGCGTTATATATAAGTATCATTTACATTTCGGTGTAATTTCGTTAAAACGTACAAGTGGTTCTGTCAGATTTCAGAATAAAAGATTTCAAAATGTCTGAAGGATGCAAAGCCGTGCCTCATTCATCCTGAATGGGCTTGGTCCTGTTCTCCTTCAGGTCCTCTTTGCTCTTTTGAATGAAGGTGAAGATCTGGTGAAACAGGGCCTTGTAGGCGGGCTGCTCGTCCTGTGTGTTCACACCCTGAGAGTGTGTGTGTGTTTGGGCAGATTTGTGGTTCTGCGTCAACATCCCATCCTTGCAGCGGCGCAGAAGCACGTCGTATTTCTCCTTCAGGGCGATGTACTGCGCATCCATCTCATTCAGGAGAGAGATCCCATGATGCGCGTCACCGTGCAACTGCCTCTGCAGGCTCCGTCCCCGGTGGCTGGCCACGCCCACTTCATCATCCAATGCGAGGGACACGTTGTTTTTCCTCGAGCGCAACAGAAGCCGTAGCTCCTCGACTTCGGCCTCCATCTCAGCCAGCCGGCCCTCATAGACTCCCAGCAGCGCCGCTTTGGGCTCCAGTTGTCCGAGCTCGTGCGCCAGAGCGCCGGCCTCCCGCTCCGCAGCCTCTCTCTGAGCGCGCTCTGTGCGCAGCTGCGCCTGCAGGGAATGAGTCGAGTGCAGCAGCTCCCAGCACTCGTCCTGCTCCTCCCGGTTCACAGAACAGCGGCTGCTGGAAGCACAGTGCTCATGGGAAAAGTACCTGAAATAAATATAGCATGGTAGAAACAGAGCCATTAGTCAGGGAACAGCCCAGCTCTAAAAATATGCTCTAGGAACGTGATCATGTTCCCATTAAAGGCACAATATGCATGTTTTTGGATTCGAATATCCACCAGAATAATGTAACATATTTTGTTGACTTGTGTGCTTACATTATCCCAAATGTTTCCAAGAATGCACCCGAGTACCTTAGTAACCACAAAATCTACACCCAAGCAACCACTCAGATTACCCTAGCAACCACAAAATCAACACCCTAGCAACCACTCAGATTACTCTAGCAACCACTTGGCAATACCCTAGCAGGTATTAGGATTAGTAAGGCAAGGCAAGTTTATTTATATAGCACATTTCATACACAATGGTAATTCAAAGTGCTTTACACAGAAAAGGAATAAAAATATTCATAAAATAATCACAACAGATGCATAAGAAGTAAAATGGCTCTTTTTGTTGTAAACCACTAATGGCTCTTCTCGTTGCTAAGTGGTTGCTAGGGTAATCTGAGTGGTTGCTAGGGTGTTGCTTTTGTGGTTGCTTAGGTACTCGGATGGTTGCTTGGGTAATCTGGGTGGTTGCTAGGATGTTGCTAATTGGTTGCTAGGGTAATCTAGGTGGTTGCTATATGATTGCTAAGGTGTTGCTTTGTGGTTGCTATGGTACTCAGGGTGGTTGCTGTGCAGTTGCTAGGGTACTCGTGGTGGTTGTTAGGGTGTTACTATGCTGTTGCTAGGGTACTCAGGGTTGTTGCTAGGGCATTGCTATGTGATTACTAAGATATTAGCTAAGGTATTAAATAAAACACAGTGAAATGTGCAAAGACGTACTTGTGTAATTGCCGCTTTTGGCAGCATGTGAGACCCTGAACTC
>CM031954.1:18970522-19019079 GCA_018749465.1 Paracanthobrama guichenoti
ATGTTGTGTTCTGAATAAAATATTGAAATTTGAAACTTCCACATCATTGCATTCTGTTTTTATTCACAGTTTGTACAGTGTCCCAACTTTTTTGGAATCGGGTTTGTAGTAAATGCATCTTGATTTAAGAATTTTTAGATATTTAGACTGGAAACAAGACAAAAATTCTAAGTGAAGAGCATTTGTTGCAGTGCTGTGTCCCGGCTGAGATCTGTCTGTGCTCGTTCAGCAGCCTCTCTGTATGATGGCCTGTGATTTATGACATGGTCTATGATAGTAGCTCTTATTTCATCAGTTACTCTAATCTTGGTCTGTCTTTGAGCGCCACCATGCATTTGTGTTAAGGCAACAATAAATATGTTAACTGTATAGCCTTCACAGGCAGATGTTGTGCTAACTGCGTTAAGAGTTTAGGAAAATTATTAAAAGTATTGACAAAATTGTCATAGTGATTGTAAAAAACTGTAATAACTGTGAAATAATTGTCTTTAAAATACAGAAAAGTAATATTATCTAGGTTTTTTAATGTGTTACAAATTATTATAAATTAATACATTAAAATAAATTAATATAATAATTTGTAACACATTTAAAAACCTGGATGATATATATACTCTCACCTAAAGGATTATTAGGAACACCTGTTCAGTTTCTCATTAATGCAATTATCTAACCAACCAATCACATGGCAGTTGCTTCAATGCATTTAGGGGTGTGGTCCTGGTCAAGACAATCTCCTGAACTCCAAACTGAATGTCAGAATGGGAAAGAAAGGTGATTTAAGCAATTTTGAGCGTGGCATGGTTGTTGGTGCCAGACGGGCCGGTCTGAGTATTTCACAATCTGCTCAGTTACTGGGATTTTCACGCACAACCATTTCTAGGGTTTACAAAGAATGGTGTGAAAAGGGAAAAACATCCAGTATGCGGCAGTCCTGTGGGAGAAAATGCCTTGTTGATGCTAGAGGTCAGAGGAGAATGGGCCGACTGATTCAAGCTGATAGAAGAGCAACTTTGACTGAAATAACCACTCGTTACAACCAAGGTATGCAGCAAAGCATTTGTGAAGCCACAACACACACAACCTTGAGACGGATGGGCTACAACAGCAGAAGACCCCACCGGGTACCACTCATCTGCACTACAAATAGGAAAAAGAGGCTACAATTTGCACAAGCTCACCAAAATTGGACAGTTGAAGACTGGAAAAATGTTGCCTGGTCTGATGAGTCTCGATTTCTGTTGAGACATTCAGATGGTAGAGTCAGAATGTGGCGTAAACAGAATGAGAACATGGATCCATCATGCCTTGTTACCACTGTGCAGGCTGGTGGTGGTGGTGTAATGGTGTGGGGGATGTTTTCTTGGTACACTTTAGGCCCCTTAGTGCCAATTGGGCATCGTTTAAATGCCACGGCCTACCTGAGCATTGTTTCTGACCATGTCCATCCCTTTATGACCACCATGTACCCATTCTCTGATGGCTACTTCCAGCAGGATAATGCACCATGTCACAAAGCTCGAATCATTTCAGATTGGTTTCTTGAACATGACAATGAGTTCACTGTACTAAAATGGCCCCCACAGTCACCAGATCTCAACCCAATAGAGCATCTTTGGGATGTGGTGGAACGGGAGCTTCGTGCCCTGGATGTGCATCCCACAAATCTCCATCAACTGCAAGATGCTATCCTATCAATATGGGCCAACATTTCTAAAGAATGCTTTCAGCACCTTGTTGAATCAATGCCACGTAGAATTAAGGCAGTTCTGAAGGTGAAAGGGGGTCAAGCACAGTATTAGTATGGTGTTCCTAATAATCCTTTAGGGGAGTGTATATATATATATATATATTAGTCAGGTATCACATTTTTTTATATATATTAAGTTTTTTAAATATAATTATTAATTTTATATGTACCGTTTTGCAAGTTTTATTTTTTTGTCTTTTAACTATTTATTCAGTTTCTGTTTGTAAGTTGAGAATCAAACTGTTAACACAATTACTGACACATACAGGCAGAGATGATGACAGAGAAAGAGCATAAATATTACAGTGCGTGTAAAATAACTTCAAAATGAAAATTAGATGATGTAATAAAACGCGCCGCCTAGCGGTGATGTCGCGCATGACCGGTCACGTGACTCGTCGGCTCCTTTTAAATGTAACACCGTGAGGAAGTGCACTGTTTTTCTCCAAAGTAACTCAGGAGCTGATTTGTGCCAAATGTGTTCAGCTTATACTTAACAAAGATGTGTGTGTATAAACAGCACCACACCTTCAGGTTTGTTTGTTTGTTTGTTTGTTAGTCTGTCGAATGGAGGACTGGTCATATTTCTGGACTAGTGTCTGTCCGCTACAGTGTCACAGTGTCGCTCACTTCACTCACTCGCCCGCTCACTATGTGTCACCCGCAGATGAGGACACTGATCTTCGTCGCTTGGCTGCTGTTTTACGTGTCTTTTCTACTGGCGATGAGAAGGATGTGGTCAGGGAAGTATGTTCGCAGTCCTCTGGCTCGATATCTGTTCGAGAACATGGTGACTGAGACTGACACACCTGGACATGAAGCCCAGCAGGTGAGAGAAGCTCCTCACCTTTACCTTATTTCACTTAGTAGAGAGATTTACGAACAAGAAACGACGTTTAAACCAGTTTTTGCACCTTGGTGATACCATATGTTCAAACAGTTAGCATTTAATTCCATTGGTGCACATAATAAATACTAGTAGTTTTCAGTACCATAGTTTGTATCAAAGTACCATGGTGTTGAACCCATCTCTGTTGTGGTTGCAGTTAGACTGACAAAAAGCACCATGGTATTTAGTTTTTGGGACATTTTGGATCTCCAAATTTGGGTCAATGCTATGGTACATTCCCATAGAGTATATAAAAATACCATGGTATTACCAAATGGAAACAATCACTTGTGTGTTATTACCATGGTACTACTATGGTATTTGGACATGATAACATGGTTTCATACATTCGATTAGTACTGATATCCATTGGAGTGCCATGTAAATATAATTGCATATGGTAACCTTTTATTACCGTAGTGTGTATCAAAATGCCATGGTATTACCCATTTGAAATCATCACCGTTGTGGTTGCATTTACACTAATAAAAAGTGCCATGGTATTATCATGGATTTGGGCGTGATTTCATGCATTTGGACATTTACCATTAGTATTACTTGAAGTCCATTGGAGCAATATAATGTAAATATAATGACATATGGTAATCATTCATTACCATTATGCATATCAGAATAGCATCCCAGCTAGTAATGTTCTGGGAACATTCAGAAAACACGTAATTGTAACGTTTGTTTTTGGTTAGCCATTAACGTTTTTGTAATGGAAATAGAATGTTTTTTTTTTTTAGGTTTGCAGAACGTTCCCCTAACCTTCTTGTAACATTCCCATAATGTTGTAGTAACATTCCCATAAACTTGTAGTAACATTGACTTAAGAAAAATTCACTTAACAACAGAAAATTCTGTTAACGCTTCCCTAATCTTCCTGTAATGTTCCCAAAATGTTCCCTTAGCATTCCATTAACCTTCCCCTAACCTTCCCGTAATGTTGCCATAACCTTCCTGTAACATTCCCAGAACGTTTCATTAACATTCCCATAACCTTGCTCTAATGTTCCATTAACATTCCCCTAAACTTCCTGTAATGTTCCATTAACATTCCCAGAACTTTCCTTTAACATTCTCTTAACGTTCTCCTAACCTTCCCGTAATGTTCCAAGAACGTTCTCTTAACGTTCCCCTAACCTTCCTGTAATGTTCCCAGAACGTTCCTTTAACATTCCCCTAACCTTCCTGTAATGTTCCCAGAATGTTCCATTAACGTTCCTTTAACATTCCCCTAACCTTCCTGTAACGTTCCCAGAACATTCCTTTAACATTCCCCTAACCTTCCTGTAATGTTCCCAGAACGTTCCTTTAACATTCCCCTAACCTTCCTGTAATGTTCCCAGAATGTTCCATTAACGTTCCTTTAACATTCCCCTAACCTTCCTGTAATGTTCCTTTAACATTCCCCTAACCTTCCTGTAATGTTCCCAGAATGTTCCATTAACGTTCCTTTAACATTCCCCTAACCTTCCCGTAATGTTCCCAGAACGTTCTCTTAACGTTCCCCTAACCTTCCTGTAATGTTCCCAGAACTTTCCTTTAACATTCCCCTAACCTTCCTGTAATGTTCCCTTAACATTCCCCTAACTTTCCTGTAATGTTCCCTTAACGTTCCCCTAACCTTCCTGTAATGTTCCCAGAACGTTCCTTTAACATTCCCTAACCTTCCTGTAATGTTCCTTAACATTCCCTAACTTTCCTGTAATGTTTCCTTAACGTTCCCCTAACCTTCCTGTAATGTTCCCAGAACGTTCCTTTAACATTCCCCTAACCTTCCTGTAATGTTCCCTTAACATTCCCCTAACTTTCCTGTAATGTTCCTTTAACATTCCCCTAACCTTCTTGTAATGTTCTCTTAACGTTCCCCTAACCTTCCTGTAATGTTCCCAGAACATTCCTTTAACATTCCCTAACCTTCCTGTAATGTTCCCTTAACATTCCCCTACCTTCCTGTAATGTTCCCTTAACATTCCCCTAACCTTCCTGTAATGTTCCTTTAACGTTCCCCTAACCTTCCTGTAATGTTCCCTTAACATTCCCCTAACCTTCCTGTAATGTTCCTTAACATTCCCTAACTTTCCTGTAATGTTCCCAGAACGTTCCTTTAACATTCCCTAACCTTCCTGTAATGTTCCTTAACATTCCCCTAACTTTCCTGTAATGTTCCCTTAACATTCCCTAACCTTCCTGTAATGTTCCTTTAATGTTCCCTAACCTTCCTGTAATGTTCCCAGAACGTTCCTTTAACATTCCCTAACCTTCCTGTAATGTTCCCTTAACATTCCCTAACTTTCCTGTAATGTTCCTTTAACATTCCCTAACCTTCCTGTAATGTTCCTTAACGTTCCCCTAACCTTCCTGTAATGTTCCCAGAACGTTCCTTTAACATTCCCCTAACCTTCCTGTAATGTTCCTTAACATTCCCTAACTTTCCTGTAATGTTCCTTTAACATTCCCTAACCTTCCTGTAATGTTCCCAGAACCTCCTTAACATTCCCTAACCTTCCTGTAACCTTCCCTAACTTTCCTGTAATGTTCCCTTAACGTTCCCCTAACCTTCCTGTAATGTTCCCTTAACGTTCCCCCTAACCTTCCTGTAATGTTCCTTAACGTTCCCCTAACCTTCCTGTAATGTTCCCAGAACGTTCCTTTAACATTCCCCTAACCTTCCTGTAATGTTCCCTTAACATTCCCCTAACTTTCCTGTAATGTTCCTTTAACATTCCCCTAACCTTCCTGTAATGTTCCGTTCCTTTAACATTCCCTAACCTTCCTGTAATGTTCCCTTCGTTCCCCTAACCTCCTTAACGTTCCCCTAACCTTCCTGTAATGTTCCCATAACGTTCCCTAACCTTCCTGTAACACGTTCCCTAACCTTCCTGTAATGTTCCCTTAACATTCCCCTAACCTTCCTGTAATGTTCCTTTAACATTCCCCTAACCATCCTGTAATGTTCCCTTAACGTTCCCCTAACCTTCCTGTAATGTTCCCAGAACGTTCCTTTAACATTCCCCTAACCTTCCTGTAATGTTCCCAGAACGTTCCTTTAACATTCCCCTAACCTTCCTGTAATGTTCCTTTAACATTCCCCTAACCTTCCTGTAATGTTCCCAGAACGTTCCTTTAACATTCCCCTAACCTTCCTGTAATGTTCCCTTAACGTTCCCCTAACTTTCCTGTAATGTTCCCTTAACGTTCCCCTAACCTTCCTGTAATGTTCCCATAACGTTCCCCTAACCTTCCTGTAATGTTCCCATAACGTTCCCCTAACCTTCCTGTAATGTTCCCTTAACGTTCCCCTAACTTTCCTGTAATGTTCCCTTAACGTTCCCCTAACTTTCCTGTAATGTTCCCTTAACGTTCCCCTAACCTTCCTGTAATGTTCCCTTAACATTTCCCTAACTTTCCTGTAATGTTCCTTTAACATTCCCCTAACCTTCCTGTAATGTTCCCAGAACGTTCCCCTAACCTTCCTGTAATGTTCCCTTAACATTCCCCTAACTTTCCTGTAATGTTCCTTTAACATTCCCCTAACCTTCCTGTAATGTTCCCAGAACGTTCCCCTAACCTTCCTGTAATGTTCCCTTAACGTTCCCTAACTTTCCTGTAATGTTCCTTAACGTTCCCTAACCTTCCTGTAAATAACGTTCCCCTAACCTTCCTGTAATGTTCCTTAACATTCCCTAACCTTCCTGTAATGTTCCTTTAACATTCCCTAACCTTCCTGTAATGTTCCTTAACGTTCCCTAACCTTCCTGTAATGTTCCCAGAACGTTCCTTTAACATTCCCCTAACCTTCCTGTAATGTTCCTTAACATTCCCTAACTTTCCTGTAATGTTCCTTTAACATTCCCTAACCTTCCTGTAATGTTCCCAGAACGTTCCTTTAACATTCCCTAACCTTCCTGTAATGTTCCTTTAACATTCCCCTAACCTTCCTGTAATGTTCCCAGAACGTTCCTTTAACGTTCACCTAACCTTCCTGTAATGTTCCCTTAACATTCCCTAACCTCCTGTAATGTTCCCTTAACATTTCCCTAACTTTCCTGTAATGTTCCTTTAACATTCCCTAACCTTCCTGTAATGTTCCCAGAACGTTCCTTTAACATTCCCCTAACCTTCCTGTAATGTTCCCAGAACGTTCCTTTAACATTCCCCTAACCTTCCTGTAATGTTCCTTAACATTCCCTAACCTTCCTGTAATGTTCCCAGAACGTTCCTTTAACATTCCCCTAACCTTCCTGTAATGTTCCCTTAACGTTCCCCTAACTTTCCTGTAATGTTCCCTTAACGTTCCCCTAACCTTCCTGTAATGTTCCCATAACGTTCCCCTAACCTTCCTGTAATGTTCCCATAACGTTCCCCTAACCTTCCTGTAATGTTCCCTTAACGTTCCCCTAACTTTCCTGTAATGTTCCTTAACGTTCCCCTAACTTTCCTGTAATGTTCCCTTAACGTTCCCCTAACCTTCCTGTAATGTTCCTTAACATTCCCTAACTTTCCTGTAATGTTCCTTTAACATTCCCTAACCTTCCTGTAATGTTCCCAGAACGTTCCCCTAACCTTCCTGTAATGTTCCCTTAACATTCCCCTAACTTTCCTGTAATGTTCCTTTAACATTCCCTAACCTTCCTGTAATGTTCCCAGAACGTTCCCTAACCTTCCTGTAATGTTCCTTAACGTTCCCCTAACTTTCCTGTAATGTTCCTTAACGTTCCCTAACCTTCCTGTAATGTTCCTTAACGTTCCCCTAACCTTCCTGTAATGTTCCTTAACATTCCCTAACCTTCCTGTAATGTTCCTTTAACATTCCCTAACCTTCCTGTAATGTTCCCTTAACGTTCCCCTAACCTTCCTGTAATGTTCCCAGAACGTTCCTTTAACATTCCCCTAACCTTCCTGTAATGTTCCCTTAACATTCCCCTAACTTTCCTGTAATGTTCCTTTAACATTCCCCTAACCTTCCTGTAATGTTCCCAGAACGTTCCTTTAACATTCCCCTAACCTTCCTGTAATGTTCCTTTAACATTCCCCTAACCTTCCTGTAATGTTCCCAGAACGTTCCTTTAACGTTCACCTAACCTTCCTGTAATGTTCCTTAACATTCCCTAACCTCCCTGTAATGTTCCTTAACATTCCCTAACTTTCCTGTAATGTTCCTTTAACATTCCCCTAACCTTCCTGTAATGTTCCCAGAACGTTCCTTTAACATTCCCCTAACTTTCCTGTAATGTTCCTTTAACATTCCCCTAACCTTCCTGTAATGTTCCCAGAACGTTCCTTTAATGTTCACCTAACCTTCCTGTAATGTTCCCTTAACATTCCCCTAACCTTCCTGTAATGTTCCCTTAACATTCCTTTAACATTCTCTTAATGTTCCATTCACCTTTTTTAAAATCATATTTATTTGAAGTATGAATGAATGAATGACGTCAATAATCAGGGGTGTATTACAGAAACCTTCTATCTTAGGTCTTAAGATATAAGTTAATTTAGGATTTTCCACAAATTCGTATTACAGAAGCAAATCTTAACTTGATTTAGGATTCTTATCCTATCTTACATCTCATCTTATCTGTAGTTAGGAAATCTTAAACTGGTCCATTGAGTTCGGTAATCAGCTGTCACTGTCAGGTCTGTTACCAAGCAACAAACAACACACAAAACTGCTTCTGATGTAAGCCTAAAATCATCAATCAAAAATGCTTTTAATTTCAGTGCGGCACAGATTGATATTTTGATAAGCAAAAGTTAAAGCCTGTTTTATTCTGCAGTTTTGATGGTCGACAGCTCTTCCCTTGGAAACCGAATGTAGGTAGGCGCTTTGCCCTGGCCACGTCTGTATTCTTTTTTTAGATATGCCAGGTTATGACATTTTTGGTACAGAAAATACAGACCTCGCTTTGAAAAAAAAACTTTTACCACGTCTTTTACCCAAAAAAATATTTTTGAACCACGTTCTAGCACGATTTACCATATTCACGATTTACCATATTCACGATTTACCATGATTGACCACATTCTAGCATGATTTACCATGTTTCTAGTTTGAATTACCATGATTTACAACATTCTAGCATGATTTAGTCAAAAGAAATAACTAAATAATTTTTGCATGGGCAAAACTGCTGGGGTAAATCTGTGGCTCTGTGGCTCTGCAGATATTATTGGCTTTGGTTGCAATTCGTCAACTAACTGCAAAGTCATGTGTCATGGGAGTCTGCACATCCTCTGGGTCCTCCAAACGTCACTGTTCTTCGTCTTTTATAATTAATAAATGTAATGCCATTCTCAAAAAAGGCTTTTGTACTCTGATTTTTACAGTTGGATTTCAAAAAGTTCGGACACCAGTGGTGTTGTCCTAAAGTTAAGACAGCTTTTAGGATTTTTTGTCGAGTTAGGATGCTTCTGTAATAAACCGTTTCCTATCCACAGTTAAGATAAGATTATACACTTAAGTAATGTCATTCTGTAATAGCTTTTGTCCTAAATGAGGTCCTAGCTGAAATTGCCATGGTTACCAAACAGATAAGGATTCTAAAGTTAAGATATTTCTGTAATACGCCCCCAGGATTTTTTTGCAAAGTAACTTGATATTTATTTGAGGTGGGTGAGTTAGTTTAACTAGTACTTGTCTCTGTGTGAATGTCTTCGCAGTGGTACCATTGCTGTCCAGACATGCTGGGAGAAAGCGTTCGCTCTGTGTTTGTCCAGAGCCATCTGGACGCGGAGACGCAGGCGTTCCTCCGTAAGAGCGAGGAGAAGTCCAGCTGGCTCTTCACGCAGCTTTACCACTCGCTCTTCTCCACCATCTTCAGCCCCATCGTTTCTCGCACCTCCATCAACGGGTAACCATCCCATAGTCCCTCCAGTGCTTGTTCTGATAAGGGCTTCGTGATCTGATCCTATCACGTTTGTCCACAGCTTTCTGGGCCGCGGCTCTATGTTCGTCTTTTCTAAGGAGCAGTTTCGGCATCTCCTCCAGATCGAGCCGGAATGGAAAGGACAGCGGATGCTGGATCTGGGAGCCGGTGATGGAGGCGTCACAGAAGTGATGGGCTGTCACTTTGACGAGGTGTACACCACCGAGGTCTCGACGCCGATGAAATGGCACCTACAAAGGAAGAATTACAGGTAAAGATGCCTCTGAATGATGATACGCTGCACGATATTCATTAGGGCTGTGTAAAAAATATAGATTCTAATTTTTATGAACCGATATCGATTCTTAAATCCCAAGAATCGATTGGTCTATCCTTGTAGCAATGTTTGTAATAAGGAAGAAGGAGGCAGGAACCGGCGAACATTAAAAAGACTTTAATCAAATAAACAAAATGGAACGCAGTCAGCCCCTCATGGACGACTGCACACGTAACCCCTCCTGTTCAAACCACCCGCTCCAAGCGGGACTCCAACCTGTGTCCGCCGAAATGAGAGTCGGACGCTCTAACAAGGAGGCTAAAGGCTCTAGCGTCAGTCGCCAGAGCATCTCTTGAGACCAGAGGAGTGAGGTTTACTCGCACAGCAACTACTAGCTGGCCTCCGTTACACACACACATAATAAACGTAAACAGAACAACATAAAGTCCAGGCCTGGTCCTCTCGTCCTTCACTGTCGTCGCTCCTCCTTTTATGCGCCCAAGCTCCACCGTGAGACACGAGACGTGCGGTGCGGCGTGCAGGTGGCGATCATCATCACTCACCACCGGGCTCGCCCCGTTCTCACGGTCCCTCTGCCTCCTCCTGCTTGCCACAATCCTGTTTTCAGCTGATGAATGAACGGAACAGTGTAGAGCCCCTCCCATCCAACAACTCGCAATAATCTTTGCGCTTTGTTACTATTGCTATGAAACACAGTCTCAGATTTCAAATTACATCCATTTTATTACTAAATTTAAAAAATAAATACTGTTTTGGCTCTGTTTAATGTGGCGTGATAGATCGCAGTAGCGGTTCAAGAGAAGCGGCAGCTCACGTGAACTGATCATCTCCGCTTTAATACCAGTCACAGTGTGAAATATACATGAATGAATATCAGAAGGTGTGCTAAAAGATACAGTACACCTTTCCAAAATCCATATCAATCAGTGTTGTTTATAGAGCACATTTAAACACAACCAAGGTTGACCAAAGTGCTTTACAAAGTATAAAAAACAAAGAATAAAGCGGGAAAGAAGTAAAGAGCAAAACAAACAATCAACAGTATACAAGGACAACCCAGGATAATGTACTAAGGGGTGTTAAAAGCCAGGGAAAATAAAAATGTCTTAAGATTAAAAGTAGTGCGAGATGGGGCATGCCTAATATAGGGAGGAAGGCTATTCCAAAGTTTAGGTCCAGCACTAGCGAATGCGTGATCACAGCAATTTTTTAAGTTTAACACTTTTGAACACTCTCAATTTCTTGAAGGGGTATACAGAAGCAATAGATCAGTCAGATATCGAGGTGCCAGGTCAATGAGGGCTTTATAGACCGATAACAAGATTTTAAAATACATCCTATGTTTGACAGGGAGCCAGTGCAAAGACATTAAAATAGGTGTTACATGATCATATTTTCGCCTCCCATCAAGCAGTCTACCGACTGCGTTTTGGACCAGCTGCAGACGAGAGATAGAGGCCTGAGAGATGCCATAATACAGTGAGTCTACAGTTGTCAAGCCGAGATTTTACAAAGGCATGGATTGTGATTTCAAAATTGCTCCTGGATAAAAAGGGCTTAACTTTACTGAGAAGCTGAAGTTGGTAAAAGTGTGACATGACAACAACAGCGAATTTTAAACTGGAGTCAAATAGGGTGAGAAACTCGAGATCAAAATCAAATTGTAATCACGAATTGTATTTATTGTGCAATTTGTATATGCGATACTCAGTTTTCGCATGCATATGATACGCACTTTATGACATGTAATACACACGTACCCACACCACTAATCCTACCCAAGGGGTCTACAGTGCGTATCATATGCACGTATTTTTGCATATAAATTGCATGATAAATACAATTCATTCTTTCATGAGATCATTGTAGCGAGATCTAGCCCCAGCGGAAATGGTGCGGGATTTATGCATGTGTTTAATCGTGTTACGATCAAACATGCATAAATCAGCACAGAGGGGTATTTGGATATTAACAGTTGATTATAACGGATTATAACAATTATTAATATCTAGGGCTTGATTCAACTTTTAGAAATTTCTTTGATTCTAGAATTGAGTTCAAAGGACGGATAATTGTCCACCAACTATCTCCCTTATAATAACTCTTAGACAAGGCTTCTCTGGCCAGGAGAAGTATCTGTCCTTTTAATTTGTAACAGGGTCGGTTCACCGTAAAAGTGACCTATGAGTGAGCAATTCAGGCACAATCACGTGTGAATATATATATTTGAATAAATCAACAAACAATAAACAAACATACACAAATTAACTGAAAGCAGGAGGGAGAGAGAGAGAGTGAAGAGAGAGAGAGAGAGAGAGAGACAGGCAATGGTGATACTATCGACACAACCTATGAGCACAAGCAAGGAATCAGTCCAACTTATTGGTATAAGCTCAAGACTTTATAACGACAGCTTAAGGGATACTTGCATATGTTTCCTTGATCGTGAATTTGTGCGTGTGGGAGAATTCCGCAATCCGGTCCGTGTTTGAATCTTGCAGGGTGGGTCCTTGGAGTCTGCGGGAAATTCAACTTTGGTTCCTTTGTGTGGTAATGTCCTTTGGAAGATGGCGCGCGGGCCACCCAAAAATCCGCGTCGAGGACGAGTCCAGAAAGGGGTCAAAAGCAGGGAAAGAGAGGAGCGAAGAGAGAGAGCCGGAGAAACCAAAAAGGGGCAAAAGAGAGAAGGGCGAAGAGAGATGGCAAGAGCGAGAGCGAGGAGCGTTTGTAGGCCTTCTTAAAGGGCCATCACGGGGCACACCTCTTTTGTCGGAACAGCCAATCAGAGCGAAGGAACTCAGAAGCGGGAAATCTCCCTTTGTCTTTGGGTCTCGCCTCATTAACATGTTTATGGCTTTCTTAGGTATGCAGACTTTGGGGTTTTGGTATGCAGACTTTGGGGTTTTGGCATGAAAGAAAGAGTTTGATGCATCGTAGTACCACACAACGCACCTAGCCGGCCTACCAATTGCGAGACAAAGATTTCGAGACCAAGCATGGGGAGTTTAACTTAAGAATTAAAGGAACGGCGAGGATTGACGTCATTCTTCCTTAAGCATTCGCTGGCTATAAGTTTCTAACCTATCAAACACATCTAAAATGGTTATAACAAAAAGCATGCATACATACAGGGAACACAACACACCTAAAATGAAAAATAACTAAGTTAAAAGTCATATAACCTATTCGGATGTCCTTTGGTATGTGTGAGTGGGTGGGGGCTGTTATTTATGATGGTCTCTGTGGACTGCAGGAGGCTGTTCTGTGTTCTTTTAGAACCGTTAACCTGTCAGTCTGTAGACTTCACGGCGCCGAGTCCTGTTGACTCATTTCGCACCAAGTATTGGTCTGTTTGATCATGTATGAGCACCATCCATACGCTACATCATGTTGCATATCCAGTGACCACAAACTTTTTAGTCAGCTAGAACCCTAGAGATGAGCATTCTGATAAATACACTCACCTAAAGGATTATTAGGAACACCTGTTCAATTTCTCATTAATGCAATTATCTAATCAACCAATCACATGGCAGTTGCTTCAATGCATTTAGGGGTGTGGTCCTGGTCAAGACAATCTCCTGAACTCCAAACTGAATGTCAGAATGGGAAAGAAAGGGGATTTAAGCAATTTTGAGCGTGGCATGGTTGTTGGTGCCAGACGGGCCAGTCTGAGTATTTCACAATCTGCTCAGTTACTGGGATTTTCACGCACAACCATTTCTAGGGTTTACAAAGAATGCTGTGGAAAGGGAAAAACATCCAGTATGCGGCAGTCCTGTGGGCGAAAATGCCTTGTTGATGCTAGAGGTCAGAGGAGAATGGGCCGACTGATTCAAGCTGATAGAAGAGCAACTTTGACTGAAATAACCACTCATTACAACCGAGGTATGCAGCAAAGCATTTGTGAAGCCACAACACACACAACCTTGAGGCGGATGGGCTACAACAGCAGAAGACCCCACCGGGTACCACTCATCTCCACTACAAATAGGAAAAAGAGGTTACAATTTGCACAAGCTCACCAAAATTGGACAGTTGAAGACTGGAAAAATGTTGCCTGGTCTGATGAGTCTCGATTTCTGTTGAGACATTCAGATGGTAGAGTCAGAATTTGGTGTAAACAGAATGAGAACATGGATCCATCATGCCTTGTTACCACTGTGCAGGCTGGTGGTGGTGGTGTAATGGTGTGGGGGATGTTTTCTTGGCACACTTTAGGCCCCTTAGTGCCAATTGGGCATCGTTTAAATGCCACGGCCTACCTGAGCATTGTTTCTGACCATGTCCATCCCTTTATGACCACCATGTACCCATTCTCTGATGGCTACTTCCAGCAGGATAATGCACCATGTCACAAAGCTCAAATCATTTCAAATTGGTTTCTTGATCATGACAATGAGTTCACTGTACTAAAATGGCCCCCACAGTCACCAGATCTCAACCCAATAGAGCATCTTTGGGATGTGGTGGAACAGGAGCTTCCTGCCCTGGATGTGCATCCCACAAATCTCCATCAACTGCAAGATGCTATCCTATCAATATGGGCCAACATTTCTAAAGAATGCTTTCAGCACCTTGTTGAATCAATGCCACGTAGAATTAAGGCAGTTCTGAAGGCAAAAGGGGGTCAAACACAGTATTAGTATGGTGTTCCTAATAATCCTGACAGGTGAGTGTATTTACACCATATTACATATTCATTATAATTTTTAATGTTCTTCAATATTAATGCATGTTTGAATAAAGCCGACTGCCACCATTTAAATGTTTGTATTTCAAAAAACGAACTGGAGTAGAAATATGATCATGCAATTGTAAAGTTAGTATTATAACTTTATTATTATAAAAAAACTGTGTAGTTTGTTTATATTTAAACGGTTAATTTTAACCTTCAATATTACAGTAATGTGGTACCAACTAACACCCATGTGCAGTTTACAGCATTAGCTGAGATTTTTGTTTTTTTTTCCTCAAGAAAATTTGCCATGTACTGTATCTGATATACACCGATCAGGCATAACATTATGACCACTGACAGGTGAAGTGAGTAACACTGGTGATCTCTTCCTCACGGCTCCTGTTAGTGGGTGGGATATATTAGGCAGCAAGTGAACATTTTGTCTTCAAAGTTGATGTGTTAGAAGCAGGAAAAATGGGCAAGCGTAAGGATTTGAGCGAGTTTGACAAGGGCCAGATTGTGATGGCTAGACGACTGGGTCAGAGCATCTCCAAAACTGCAGCTCTTGTGGGGTGTTCCCAGTCTGCAGTGGTCAGGATCTATCAAAAGTGCTCCAAGGAAGGAACAGTGGTGAACCGGCCACAGGGTCATGGGCGGCCAAGGCTCATTGATGCACGTGGGGAGCGAAGGCTGGCCCGTGTGGTCCGATCAAACAGACGAGCTACTGGAGCTCAAACTGCTCAAGAAGTTAATGCTGGTTCTGATAGAAAGGTGTCAGAATACACAGAGCATCTCAGTTTGTTGCGTATGGGGCGTATGGTCATAATGTAATGCCTGATCGGTGTATATACACAATAATCAGTATTGAATCGAAAGCTTGTGAATGGAAATTGAATCAATTCGTGAAATTTGTGTCAATACCAGCCCTAATATTCATGCATTGAGGTGAAACGTGAGTCTGTGCTTGGATCTCCAGATTGTTGGGAATCGATGAATGGCACAGAACGGGCTTCCAGTATGACCTGATCAGCTGCTTGAACCTGCTGGACCGCTGCGATGAACCCCTTGAACTGCTGCGGGACATCAAGCAATCCCTGGTGCCAGGAACGGGACGGCTCGTCTTAGCAGCTGTTCTGCCCTTTCAGCCCTATGTGGAGATGGGTAAGATGATCGCTGAAACCAGAACTACTGATCAATTCATGAGTGTCTGCTAGTAGGTGCATTATCTACAACACGCTTACAAAGGTAAAATCTTATAACCTAAGAGGAAATGCTTTGTTGACTTGCCAGTGAAATCAATATTTCGGCATGAAAGGGAAGTTGTGCTGGTCTTTTAGTCTCTACTGTGCCGTATATCGAGTGAAACGCCTCTCAAACAAGAACAAATGTAGGGCGGGGCTTGATTGTGTCTGTGGGGAATTGATTGGATGGTTGTGGTTTGCTATTGGTGAGTGACAGGTCGCCCCACCCTCGTCATCAGAGAAGAGAAGCTGATTCAAGATTACAGGAACATGAATGATGTGCACCATTAAATCATACACAGGGCTTAATATTCACTTTTTTGCTCATCAGCCACTGTGGCTAATGTTTTTCCAAAGTTACTAGCCACTCCGCATTTTCACTAGCCAAAATGTTGTTGTTGTTGTTGTCTATATGTAAATGACTACTATACACACCCAAATCAAGTCTACATGAAACACAACAGGTCATCAAATGCTCTGATAAGGTTGTGTGTAACGCTTCTTAATCTAGACAGAGAAACACTAACAGTTGTCTGAAAAAATAAGATTATTTGGTGTAAATATAATTTATTCTCATCAGTGCTTTTGTGTATGAGCCCGTACAGAAGCCTAGTGAAATACAGATCCATGTATTCATGTGATTCAGTTTATTTTATTAAATATCAAAAAGCTAAAATGTGTGCATCACCTGACACCCAGATGAACACTTTACAGTTGGTTGACTGTAAGTCAGTCTCTTCTAATGCTATTGGAGTTAGAAACTTGTATACAAATGTTGCCTGTAACTTTAGCGACGGTCCCTAAATTCATGAATATTAAACGTCCAACATCTTTGTTTGAAACTAAACGTTTCAGTGATGACAAATCTGAACGCCTCTGATTATTAGACATTGCATTCATAAGCTCAACAGAATTGCGTGCGATTGGTTATAATGGACGATTATGACAGATCCTTTTGAGAAGACTACAATAAAATTCACCCCGCCAAAGTGGCTCATGGGAGTGTCACGCACCACAGCTGAAATACACCCGGGTTGGTGGGTGTTAATGTCAAGCCCTGATCATACATAAGAACTGTCCACTTTGATTTTCATTTCTCGCAATTCCGTATTTCTCACAATTCCGACTTTATTTCTTGCAATTCCGACTTTCTCAGAACTCCAACTTTATTTCTCACAATACCAACTTTATTTCTCCCAATACCAACTTTATTTCTCCCAATACCATCTTTATTTCTCCCAATACCAACTTTATTTCTCACAATACCAACTTTATTTCTCACAATACCAACTTTATTTCTCAATAATACCGACTTTATTTTCTCATCTTTATTTCTCATAATACCAACTTTACTTTATTTTACCTCATTTCAATACCAACTTTATTTTTCTCTTTATTTCAATACCAACTTTATTTCTTTCTCCCAATACCAACTTTATTTCTCCCAATACCAACTTTATTTCTCCCAATACCAACTTTATTTCTCACAATACCAACTTTATTTCTCACAATACCAACTTTATTTCTCACAATACCGACTTTACTTTTTATTTCTTTATTTCTCAATACCAACTTTATTCTCACAATACCAACTTTATTTCTCTTTAATACCAACTTTATTTCTCATAATACCAACTTTATTTCTCACAATACCATCTTTATTTCTCGCAATACCGACTTTATTTCTCGCAATACCATCTTTATTTCTCCCAATACCACCACAATCTTTATTTCTCTTTATTTCTCAATACCAACTTTATTTCTCACAATATTTCTCCAACTTTAACTTTATTTCTCACAATACCATCTTTATTTCTCCAATACCATCTTTATTTTTCCCAATACCATCTTTATTTCTCACAATACCAACTTTACAATACCCATCTTTATTTCTCACAATACCATCTTTACTTTATTTCTCACAATACCAACTTTATTTCTCACAATACCAACTTTATTTCTCAATACCATCTTTATTTTCTCCTGACTTTATTTCAATACAATCTTTATTTCTCCCAATACCATCTTTATTTCTCCCAATACCATCTTTATTTCTCCCAATACCAACTTTATTTCTCAATACCAACTTTATTTCTCACAATACCAATATTTCCAACTTTATTTCTCCCAATACCATCTTTATTTCTCACAATACCATCTTTATTTCTCGCAATACCAACTTTATTTCACAATACCATCTTTATTTCTCACAATACCAACTTTATTTCACAATACCACAATACCAACTTTATTTCTCTCACAATACCAACTTATTTCTCACAATACCATCTTTATTTCTCCAATACCAACTTTATTTCTCACAATACCAACTTTATTTCTCACATACCAACTTTATTTCTCATCTTTACAATAATCTTTATTTCCAACTTTATTTCCAACTTTATTTCTCCCAATACCATTTTATTTCTCCCAATACCGACTTTATTTCTATACAACTTTATTTCTCTTTATTTCAATACCAACTTTATTTCTCCAACTTTATTTCCAATACCTTTATTTCTCCCAATACCAACTTTATTTCTCCAATACCAATACCAACTTTATTTTCACAATCACTTTATTTGCTCCAGCTTTATTTCTACCAACTTTATTTCTCCAATACCATCTTTATTTCTCCCAATACCAACTTTATTTCTCACAATACCAACTTTATTTCTCAATACCAACTTTATTTCTCATAATACCAGAACTTTTATTTCTCAATACCAACTTTATTTCTCCCAATACCATCTTTATTTCTCTTTATTTCTCCCAATACCATCTTTACTTTTCTCCCAATACCATCTTTATTTTCTCCCAATACCAACTTTATTTTCCCAATACCATCTTTATTTCTCCCAATACCAACTTTATTTCTCCCAATACCAACTTTATCACAATACCATCTTTATTTCTCCCAATTCCCAATATCTTTATTTCTCTCAGTAATACCATCTTTATTTCTCCAATACCAACTTTATTTCTCCCAATACCGACTTTATTTTCAATACCAACTTTATTTTTCTTATTTCCAATACCAACTTTATTTTTGACTTTTTCTCCCAATACCATCTTTATTTCTACCATACTACCAACTTTATTTCTCGCAATACCAACTTTATTTCTCCCAATACCAACTTTATTTCTCCCAATACCAACTTTATTTCTCCCAATACCATCTTTATTTCTCCCAATACCATCTTTATTTCTCCCAATACCATCTTTATTTTCTAATACCAACTTTATATTTCTCACAATACCAATCACAATACCATCTTTATTTCTCCCAATACCATCTTTATTTCTCCCAATACCAACTTTATTTCTTTATTTCCCAATACAATACCATCTTTATTTCTCCGACTTTATTTCCACAATACCATTTCTCCAATACCAACTTTATTTTTCTCCCAAACTTTATTTCTCCAATACCAACTTTATTTTTCTTTATTTCTCCCAATAACTTTACCAATCCAACTTTATTTCTCCCAATACCATCTTTATTTCTACCAATTATTTCCAACAACTTTATTTCTCCCTTTAATACCATCTTTATTTCTCCCAATACCATCTTTATTTCTCAATACCAACTTTAATACCAATACTTTATTTCTCCCAATACCACTTTATTTCTCACAATACCAACTTTATTTCTCGCAATTTCTCGCAATACCAACTTTATTTCTCACAATACCAACTTTATTTTCTACCAACTTTATTTCTCCAAATACTTTATTTCAACTTTATTTCTCATAATACCAACTTTATTTCTCCAATACCAACTTTATTTCTCTCCCAATACCACTTTATTTCTCCCAATACCAACTTTATTTCTCGCAATTTCTCGCAATACCAACTTTATTTCTCCCAATACCAACTTTATTTCTCACAATACCAATACCAACTTTATTTCTCCCAATACCAACTTTATTTCTCACAAACCAACTTTATTTCTCGCAATACCAACTTTATTTCTCGCAATACCAACTTTATCACAACCAACTTTATTTCTCTACTTTATTTCTCACAATACCAACTTTATTTCTCACAATACCAACTTTATTTCTCACAATACCAACTTTATTTCTCCACCAATACCAATACCAACTTTATTTCTCACAATACCAACTTTATTTCTTACCAATTCCACTTTATTCTCTTTACTTATTTCTCACAACCATCTTTATTTCTCCCATTTCTCCATCTTTACTTTATTTCTCACCATACCAATACTTTATTTCCTCCCAATACCAACTTTATTTCTCCCAATACCAACTTTATTTCTCACAATACCATCTTTATTTTCTCAATACCAATACCAACTTTATTTCTCTTTATTTCTCACAATACCATCTTTATTTCTCCCAATACCAACTTTATTTCTCACAATACCAACTTTATTTCTCCCAATACCAACTTTATTTCTCCCAATACCGACTTTATTTCTCCCAATACCACTTTATTTCTTTATTTCTCCCAATACCAACTTTATTTCTCCAATACCAACTTTACCAATACCAACTTTATTTCCAATACCAACTTTATTTCTCCAATACTTTATTTCTCCCAATACCATCTTTATTTCTCCCAATACCGACTTTATTTCTCACAATACCAACTTTATTTCTCCCAATACCAACTTTATTTCTCACAATACCAACTTTATTTCTCCCAATACCAACTTTATTTCTCCCAATTTCTCGCAATACCAACTTTATTTCTCACAATACCAACTTTATTTCTCAATACCAACTTTATTTCTCACAATACCAACTTTCTCACAATACCAACTTTATTTCTCCCAATACCAACTTTATTTCTCCCAATACCAACTTTATTTCTCACAATACCAACTTTATTTCTCACAATACCAACTTTATTTCTCACAAATAACTTTATTTCTTTATTTCTCTCACAATACCAACTTTATTTTTCTCACTTTATTTCAATACCAACTTTATTTCTCACAATACCAACTTTATTTCTCACAATACCAACTTTATTTCTCACAATACCAACTTTATTTCTCGCAATACCAACTTTATTTCTCAGAACTCCGACTTTATTTCTCAATACCAACTTTATTTCTCACAATACCACAATACCAACTTTATTTCTCACAATACCAACTTTATTTCTCCCAATACCAACTTTATTTCAATACCAACTTTATTTCTCCCAATACCAACTTATTTCTCCAACTTTATTTGCAATACCATCTTTATTTCTCACAATACCAACTTTATTTCTCACAATACCAACTTTATTTCTCACAATACCAACTTTATTTCTCACCAATACCAACTTTATTTCTCCAATACCAACTTTATTTCTCACCACAATACCAACTTTATTTTCTCTTTACAATACCAACTTTATTTCTCCCAATACCAACTTTATTTCTCACAATACCAACTTTATTTCTCCCAATACCAACTTTATTTCCAACTTTATTTCTCCAATACTCCATCTTTATTTCTCAATACCAATACCAACTTTATTTCTCACAATACCAACTTTATTTCTCCCAATACCAACTTTATTTCTCACAATACCAACTTTATTTCTCAGAACTCCGACTTTATTTCTCCCAATACCAACTTTATTTCTCCCAATACCAACTTTATTTCTCACAATACCAACTTTATTTCTCACAATACCAACTTTATTTCTCACAATACCATCTTTATTTCTCACAATACCATCTTTATTTCTCCCAATACCAACTTTATTTCTCACCAATCCGACTTTATTTCTCCCAATACCAACTTTATTTCTCCAATACCATCTTTATTTCTCCAATACCAACTTTATTTTCTCAATACCAACTTTATTTCCACAATACCATCTTTATTTCACAATACCAACTTTATTTCTCAATACCAACTTTATTTCTCACAATACCAACTTTATTTCTCACAATACCAACTTTATTTCTCACAATACCAACTTTATTTCTCCCAATATTTCCAACTTCTTTATTTCTCAATACCAACTTTATTTCTCGCAATACCAACTTTATTTCTCCCAATACCATCTTTATTTCTCACAATACCATCTTTATTTCTCACAATACCAACTTTATTTCTCACAATACCATCTTTATTTCTCACAATACCAACTTTATTTCTCACAATACCATCTTTATTTCTCACAATACCAACTTTATTTCTCACAATACCAACTTTATTTCTATTTCTCACAATACCATCTTTATTTCAATACCAACTTTTTTTTCTCCAATCTTTATTTCAATACAACTTTATTTCTCATAATACCAACTTTATTTCTCGCAATACCAACTTTATTTCTCACAATACCAACTTTATTTCTCGCAATTTCTCGCAATACCAACTTTATTTCTCACAACTCCAACTTTATTTCTCACAATACCAACTTTATTTCTCACAATACCAACTTTATTTTCACAATACCAACTTTATTTCTCACAATACCACAATACCAACTTTATTTCTCACAATACCAACTTTATTTCTCACAATACCAACTTTATTTTCACAATACCAACTTTATTTCTCACAATACCAACTTTTTTTTCAATACCAACTTTATTTCTCACAATACCAACTTTATTTCTCACAATACCAACTTTATTTCTCACAATACCAACTTTATTTCTCACAATACCAACTTTATTTCTCACAATACCATCTTTATTTCTCGCAATACCATCTTTATTTCTCACAATACCAACTTTATTTCTCACAATACCAACTTTATTTCTCACAATACCAACTTTATTTCTCACAATACCATCTTTATTTCTCACAATACCAACTTTATTTCTCACAATACCAACTTTATTTCTCCCAATACCAACTTTATTTCTCACAATACCAACTTTATTTCTCACAATACCAGCAATACCAACTTTATTTCTCACAATACCAACTTTATTTCTCACAATACCAACTTTATTTTTCAATACCAACTTTACAATACCAACTTTATTTCTTTATTTCTCACAATACCAACTTTATTTCTCACAATACCAACTTTATTTCTCACAATACCAACTTTATTTCTCCACAATACCAACTTTATTTCTCACCAACTTTAATACCAACTTTATTTCTCAATAATACCAACTTTATTTCTCACAATACCAACTTTATTTCTCACAATACCAACTTTATTTCTCACAATACCAACTTTATTTCTCACAATACCAACTTTATTTCTCGCAATACCAACTTTATTTCTCACAATACCAACTTTATTTCTCGCAATTCTGACTTTATTTCTCAGAACTCCGACTTTATTTCTTGCATTACCGACTTTAGTTCTAAAAGTGGAAATAAAGTGCCTAACGAAATATAATAAATAATAATAATAAAGCATTTACTGGGTAGGGTTAGGGGTCGCTGTATGGAGGGCATCCATTTAATAATGTTAATAAATATAATAATTTACTCTCTGTTATTACTGCATGCTGTTAAACTATAAACAGCATCTAACTACTATTTACACATATTGCAAAGAACTGCTACTTTTACATGTGTAAATATCATATATCACCAAGAAAATGTTATTTTCACTTTTTATGCTTTTTTTTTTTTTAATATGCTCATTGTCTTACTGTACAGCACTTTGGCACTTTGGTTGCTTTTAAATGTGCTGTAGAAATAAAATTCTTGCAATTCCGACTTTATTTCTTTGCAATTACAAGTTTATCTAAAACTTATATAAACAACCTATGAATTCTGACTATTTCTCACAATTCTGAGGGATGAGATGCATAACAAATGAGTGTTTTAAGAACAGAAACCTGTCTTGAGGTGTGGTAAGCGTAGTATAATGTGTGTCCTGTACATTATCTTTAAGGCGGGAGCTGGGTGCGACCCAAGGAACATATCAAGGTGGAGGGCAAGACGTGGGAAGAGCAGGTGACGCAGCTGAGCGCAGACGTGTTCCTGAAGATGGGCTTTGAGCTGGAGGCCGTCACACGCCTGCCGTACCTGTGCGAGGGAGACATGTACAAGGATTACTACGTGCTGGACGACGCCGTGTTCGTGCTAAAACCTCAGGAATGAAGACTCGACATCAAACCTCTGTTCTGGGCCCAAGCTGAAATGAAAGGGCTTAGTTTCTTGTCTGTTACCTCTCAGGAAAATTAAACTTTGTGAAGCGAGTTATATCTGGACTGTACTGTAATTGTGCTACAGGTGGAGTACGGCTGGTGTGGGGGAAAGAAAAACTAAAAGATCATATCTAATAGAACATATTAGTTTTGTGAATATGAAGGTATTAATAACTCCAGAGCTCATACTGTGCCTCCCCTCATGTCCTCTGTGTTTGTATTGTCATAAACTGAACATCTTAGGACCAATGCAAGGCATTTTTTCGTAATGAATTTACAATATTAAGTAAAAAGTGTGTTTTTAAGTGCACAGCACAAAGTGTCTAAACATAAGTGTATAGTTAATGACAGTGTTTTTCATGTTGTAAATCAACTGTTCGGTGCTTCCATTCTCCTCCTGACGTTGATTATGAGTTTACTGTGCAATAAATCTTTTGGTTTCAGACGACCCAATCACTGCAGTTCAGTTTCATTTATGACGTTAATAAGACAAAGATAAATAAAGCCATTTATACCGCTTTCATAATGTATCAAAGCTTGAAACCTTTTTAATTGTGTTTATTTGGAATTACAACTGAATTATAAGCAGTTAATGATGATAAGTGACATTTGCACACATAATAGAATATATTTTAGTTTGTATTGTATTGCCTAGGTTTAGGTGTGTTTGGATTCTTAACTCCACAGATCCTCGAGAGCAGGATCCCGATTCCCACACCCTTCCCAGGCCACAACTACATAGAAATAGAGAAACGAGAGGAAGGGAAAGTCAAATGTCTCCTGGTGTCACGTGACACTTGTTACTTTTCTCCGCGCTGGTGAGGATGGGCCAGTCACAGTCGCCTGGGATTGCTGGCTAAGGGTTTTACATAGTGCATATTTAATATGCTGATTTGCATTTGTGTCACATTTAAATACTTTAATTTACTGAGTGTCTATTTACACTAACTCCGCCCACTAACGTCCGATTGGGCCAGACGAAATTATGGAAGTCATTTCTTTTTGTTTTCGTACGCGTTATGAATCTATGATTCATAGGGTTTTAGCAAAAAAAGGCAAATTCAGAATAATTCACTATTGATTCACTACTAAATCAAATGCATTTAAAGATTTTTTAACGCTTTTGTCTTGCAAGAAAAATAAACCACTTAGGATTGTTTATTGCACCAAGCATAATTTGAGAGGAACTGATGTGCGCTTCCAGCGGTGGACAGGGGTCAGCATGGGCACCCTGACTGGTCAGCGGCTATGCCGTCCCATACGCAACAAACTGAGATGCTCTGTGTATTCTGACACCTTTCTATCAGAACCAGCATTAACTTCTTGAGCAGTTTGAGCTCCAGTAGCTCGTCTGTTTGATCGGACCACACGGGCCAGCCTTCGCTCCCCACGTGCATCAATGAGCCTTGGCCGCCCATGACCCTGTGGCCGGTTCTCCACTGTTCCTTCCTTGGAGCACTTTTGATAGATCCTGACCACTGCAGACCGGGAACACCCCACAAGAGCTGCAGTTCTGGAGATGCTCTGACCCAGTCGTCTAGCCATCACAATCTGGCCCTTGTCAAACTCGCTCAAATCCTTACGCTTGCCCATTTTTCCTGCTTCTAACACATCAACTCTGAGGACAAAATGTTCACTTGCTGCCGAATATATCCCACCCACTAACAGGAGCCGTGATGGAGAGATTTTTGCCATTTTTTTTTATATTGTGTGCTATCACAACCCAAATAGTATCTCCCACTATGCATCTCTGTTTCGGGGCCCCAACGCGCCCCCTAGAGGACGGCCCTGCATGTGCAGTCCACACAAGTATTATCCATTGATATTTTCCTTCCAACGCGGAACTCCGAGCATCATCCTGTGGCTCAGCCAACCCGCAGTCAGGCCGTACGGAGCGCACTCAGTGTTGGCCACGTCCCCGGGCCACGTCGCGCTGCTCTCGCCATCTTTCAGTCGGGAAAAGCCGTCTTTACAGCGCTGCAGATCCGCACGCATCTCAACAACCCATTCACCCGATCCAAAGAACCATGAACATCTTCAGACTGACGGGGGACTTGTCCCATTTAGCAGCCATCATCATCCTGCTGATGAAGATATGGAAAACCAGGTCGTGTGCAGGTGGGAAGCGCGCGCGACAGACGCAGTGTTGTGTGTGTGTGTGTGTGTGTGTGTGTGTGTGTGTGTGTGTGTGTGTGTGTGTGTGTGTGTGTGTTTCCCATTTGGTGAATGTGTTTGGCTGGTTTGTGTATATAAAGCAGCTGATGCGCTCATAGACTCATGCACTAGGCCTCGTGTGTGTGAGTTGCTCTGAAGGGTGATTCTCCTGCCGTGTGTTGGTGTTTAGTGACAGTTGTTTGTGTTTTTTATGCACGTTTGTGAGTTGCATCACTCCAAAGGCAGATCTAGAACTAAAGCTGGGGTTCAGAGTGAATCGCATGGCATGGTTTGAACAAAGTGAATATTATAAACCGGTTTAACTTTGGAGTTTTGCTGTGTGTGTGTGTGTGTGTGTGTGTGTGTGTGTGTGTGTGTGTGTGTTATCAGGCTGTAGATAACTGGTTCATTCATCCTGATTGCATGCTCTGACCTGTGACGTGGCAACAGGATGTCATTAGTATATTATTTATTTCACATCATCAGTCACTGTAATGAGCTGATTTTGCATGACCTCTACATCTGTGCATGCTTTAGCTGTGATATGGGGTGTAAGTGAGACTAAAGTGTGTTGTTGACGTTTGTTTTTCAGGAATATCTGGGAAGAGTCAGATTCTGTTTGCTTTGGTGTTCACCACTCGCTACCTGGACCTTCTCACAGCCTTCATTTCCTTCTACAACTCCATCATGAAGGTGAATCTGAACCGCTCACCCGTACACGTAACGCATGTAGGAGATGCTGTTACACACATATGAAGAACGAATGAATCAGAGTTTGTTGACTATAGGATGTGGATGTGCATTAACTTAATCAACACTTTTTAAAGCGTGATTTGAGCTGAAGAAGGAACACACGTGAGGCAAATGTTGTCAGGTTTTTATTGCTGATGTCCTGAAACATAATCTTGTCAAATGATTTTGGACACGTCAGATATAGGACTGTGTGACTATTACGGATATCTGCCAGTACAGCGACTGGTGTGTGTGTATAACACAACATACAAACACTGACTGATTATGTATATATTGTAAAATGTTTATTATTTTATATATTATAAATTAATATGCATCAATTTGTATATATGATAAAATATACACATACTCACACAAACGCACACACACACACACTAACCCTACCCCTAAACCTACCCATCACACACACACACACACACACACACACACACACACACACACACTAACCTTGCCCCTAAACCTACCCATCACACACACACACACACTAACCCTACCCATCTCACACACACACACACACACACACACACACACACACACACACACTAAACCTACCCCTAAACCTACCCAACACACACACACACACACACACACACACACTAACCCTACCCATCTCACACACACACACACACACACACATACACTAACCCTACCCACACACACACACACACACACACACACACACATACACTAACCCTAACCATACACACACACACACACACACACACACACACACACATACACTAACCCTACCCATCACACACACACACACACACACACACATACACTAACCCTACCCATCACACACACACACACACACACACACACACACACACACACACACTAACCTTGCCCCTAAACCTACCCATCACACACACACACACACACACACACACACACTAACCCTACCCCTAAACCTACCCATCACACACACACACACACACACTAACCCTACCCCTAAACCTACCCATCACACACACACACACACACTAAACCTACCCCTAAACCTACCCAACACACACACACACACACACACACACACACACACACACACACACACACACACACACACACTAACCCTACCCATCTCACACACACACACACACACACACACTAACCCTACCCATCTCACACACACACACACACACACACACTACCCCTAAACCTACCCATCACACACACACACACACACACATTTCTGACCATGAAGATCTGTCTGACCAATGAACTCTTTCCAATCATGTCCATGTTTGTTTTGTGTGTTCATATAGTCAGTGCCACAAAAGTCACCCAATTTCCAATGTACAGAAATGTAAAAATGAATATTTCCTGTCTAAAATGCCCAGAGGGTTGAAGGGGCTTTTCTTGTAACATTGTTTTGTTGCATGTTGCCCATGTAGATCATCTATATCGCTTGTGCCTATGCCACGGTTTACCTGATATATGCCAAGTTCAAGGCCACGTATGACGGCAACCACGACACTTTCAGGGTGGAGTTCCTGGTCGTCCCGGTCGGAGGCCTGGCGTTCCTCGTCAACCACGACTTCTCTCCTTTGGAGGTGAGTGAGAGCAAAAGCGCACTCGCTTGTGTTCACAGGCTGAAAACACTTGCTCACGTTGCCGTCTTTGTTCTAGATCCTGTGGACGTTCTCCATCTATCTGGAGTCGGTGGCCATCCTTCCACAGCTGTTCATGATCAGCAAGACCGGAGAGGCCGAGACCATCACCACACACTACCTGTTCTTCCTCGGCCTGTATCGCGCCCTGTATCTCATCAACTGGATCTGGCGCTTCTACTTCGAAGGCTTCTTTGACATGATCGCCATCGTCGCCGGCGTCGTTCAGACAATCCTCTACTGTGATTTCTTTTATCTATATGTAACAAAAGGTGAGTGTTTTAGGATTTATGCTAGCTCTCAGATGTGGTGTTTGTTTGTACTTATTAGAGTGAACGGCACACCCCTACTGAGGATATAACTGAAAAGAAAAAAGGCTTTTCTGTGTTTTAAACTGTCATTGATTGTGAAATCAATGAGGCAAAGTACTTCAAATTTAGCAATGATGAAACATCACTGTCACACTAATCAGTGGAAACACCCATCTCAGGCTGTTTCAGGAATTAAAGGCACAGTATGTAAGTTTTTGAATTAAAATATCCACTAGATCAGCGTTATATATTTTGTTGACTTGTGTACATTATCCAAAATGTTTTCAAGAATGTTTAAATCCAGAGAAATCATTGATTGTAACCAGGACACGGCCCGTGTGTGTGTCGCCTATCAGTGACATCATCCCCGCGTTCCCCTCCGGTGTTATTTTGTAGAAACCATGGAAACACAAAGCAGCTTTAATATATAACAGTAAAAAACAAACAGTAAAAAGTACAACATTATGCTCTGGAATGTAGTGAAGTAAACGTTTTCCAAAGAAAAACACAAGTATAGACATTTGAAAAACTTAAAGGCACAATATGTAATGTTTCGTCTCTTCCTCAACACAGAGGCGTGTCTTGACTCTTGAGTGGGCGGAGCTTTTATTCTGCCGCGAGCGCTTCCTCTTCTTCCGCTCATGCGTGTGTGTGTTTGTTTGATCATATCATACACATGTGAGTGTGTTAGTGATGTTATAATGCTACTCTGTGCGTTGGCTCGGCGCTACTATGAGACACTTGTTCACACTGCAGTGAGCGAGATCATATTAGGCATGGTAAAACATGGCACTCTGTGCGGTAAATCAACAACACCAGATTTACACAATCAGACTAACTGTGTTGAGCTGGAGAACAATCATTAGTTTCTGTCCATCAGTGATCCAAACAGTGTCTAATAAAACACATCAGATATTAAAGCGGCTTTGTGTTGCCATGGTTACTACACAATAACACCGGAGGGGAACGCGGGGATGATGTCACTGATAGGTGACGCACACATGGGCCGAGTCCTGGTTACAATCGATGATTTCTCTGGATTTAAACATTCTTGGAAACATTTGGGCTAAACTAAGCACACAAATCAACAAAATATATAGTGAGTATTTTAATCCAAAAACGTACATATTGTGCCTTTTAAGCACAGTAAAAATATTTCACTGTCCACCTCTGCGTAGCATTATAACATCACTTTAACACACACGTGTGTAATATGATAAAACAGCACTGCGTTACATACACACACACACACACACACACGAGCGGAAGAAGCGGAAGCGCTCGCCTGACAGAATAAAAGCTTCACCCACTCAAGAGTCAAGACATGCCTTTGTTCTGAGACAAAAAATTACATATTGTGCCTTTAATTGAGCTTTTTTTTTTTTTGTCCCAAGCCCCTGTTAATTTCCAATCTTAAACTCTTAAAACTCCCTGAAACGCCTCCATTGTAGACTTGAGTTTTCTTCCGGGAACCAACACGTCACAGTATTCCTCATTATAATAATTAATATGCAGATTAAAGGGGCGGGTACTTGTTGAGTGAGTTAGTAGTGTGTTGAAACTGGCAGTTATGGTAAGGGGCGGGACATTTCCCAAACACTTGACCAATCAGAGCACAGTGTGCTTTTCAGAAGGAGGGGCTTCATAGAGTCAGGAACTAAACAGAGCGTTACTGACAGACTGGGAAGAGAGGAGCCGCAACAATGGAGAATATGAGGAATAATCAACATTCAAGCAGTAAAACCTGTTCAAAGAGCATAATAATGATTGACGTGTGTCTCTCTCCAGTGTTGAAAGGAAAGAAGCTGAGTCTGCCAGCGTAAGGGCCACAGACAGGAGCCCTGGCAGTGCGTGGAGGGCCGCGGGACGCTGAGGACGAGCGAGATGCCTGAGACGGAGTGCGAAAGACGTCCGTTCCTGGTCACATTAGGAGCTCGGGATTCAAGCCCAGGCCATACCATGGCTTTTCGGATTCCTGTTTTATGCATCTTGTCTTACCCTTTTTTATTATTCTGTATAAAAGAAAGTTTTCTACATGAAACGTGTACTATGATTTGACCGACGGCATCATAAACGAGCTGAAATTGCCTCATCGGGGCAATGCTAACAGTCAGGGACTGATTCTTATGATGAATATTGATTTTGTTTGTAAGAGTATTTTCAATCTGATTAAATGTACATGTTTTCAAGAAGATTAAGGGAGTGTTTGTTGCTCCGTAGGATAAAATTGAATGGATTTTTTTTGTTTTTGCTGGATTTCTTAATGCAATAATCCTTTGTTAAAGAAGGCCAGTCATAATCTAGTGGTTCCCCAAACCGCTGGTCTAATTGGGTTCAAATGGCACAATTTCAATGTTTGAAAGATGAAAAATTTCAGATTTGTACTTTTAAAACAGCTCAACACTTGGGAAGCGCCACTGTCTGTCAGCGTACAGTATTGACACTGCCTTTATCACTGTAAATGGCTTCTTGAAGAACCAAAAAATAAACCGTACAAAGATTATTACGCCCATTTACACGTTATTTTTCTGAAAATTCACCCTATAGTTTGATTGCTTTTTTCTTTGTTTGCTTTTTCTGATTGTTGTAAAATGATAACGTGAGCTCATGGCCAAATATGAATCACTTTTGACCGGTGTTAATATCAAAAATGCATATTGGTGAGGTGTTTATTTTATTTCTGATCTATAAGATATTTTATGGAGGGAACCAAGCGTACCACTTTTTTAAACCTCAATAATAATCACTTTATTTTTAAACCAGAGGTGTTCGGTTTGCTTTTAAACTGAGATTTTGCATGGTGACAGTCTTAAATAAAGATTTAATGGGAAACGCTGCTTGTTTTGAAAATTTAATGCCATTTTGTTTTGACTCCTAAAGCCATGTCACATCGTCATCAACACGGAATCCAGAACCTTTGATCAAAGCAAGAGTCCTGTCCTGTGGCGTTGTATTGATGTGGACAAATCATGCCTTTGAATGGGATCGTTTTATGAATCAATTCACGAATCAACCTGATCTCCGAGAATCTCTTCCGTTGAAGTGACACATTGGGTCCCCCCTAAAATCATGTTATGATAAATGCTGATTCAGCTCTTGTTATAATGACCATTTATGTCTGTGTTCGCCAGCTTACAAACTAGCATAGCATACAGATGAGCGACTGGCCTGATAGCTTAGTTACACACATTTGCACTTATTCTCAATCATCTTCAATGTAATTATGTGTTAAATTAAGTGTTAAATGTCCAAATATTTCAGTTATAAATAAAACAAATCAAAGACGTTCAATTATTCACTTAATAAGCTATTATTTATTAATTAACAGTTAATCAAATGTAAGAAATTACGTTCAATTGGTTTTATTATGCACTGTGTTTTCGTACGCGTTATATAGTAAGCTGTGTATTTTAAATTAAAGGTGTACGTTTTTGAATTAAAATATCCAACAAGAACAGTGTTATATATTTTGTTAACTTGTGTGCTTAGATTATCCCGAATGTTTCCAAGAATCCAGAGAAATCAGTGATTGTAACCAGGACACGGCCCGTGTGTGTGCGTCGCCTATCAGTGACATCATCCCCGCGTTCCCCTCCGGTGTTATTGTGTAGTAACCATGGCAACACAAAGCCGCTTTAATATCTGATGTGTTTTATTAGACACTGTTTGGATCAGTGATGGACAGAAACTAATCATTGTTCTCCAGCTCAACACAGTTAGTCTGATTGTTTAAATCTGGTGTTGTTGATTTACCGCACAGAGTGCCATGTTTTACCATGCCTAATATGATCTCGCTCACTGCAGTGTGAACAAGTGTCTCATAGTAGCGCCGAGCCAACGCACAGAGTAGCATTATAACATCACTTTAACACACTCACATGTGTATGATATGATCAAACAGCGCTGCGTTACACACACACACACACACACACACACACACACACACACACACACACACACACACACACACACACACACACACACAGAACAGAAGCGGAAGCGCTCGCCTGACAGAATAAAAGCTCTGCGAAATTAACGCATCATCCGAGAATAAACGACCTCTAGCGGCGAAAAAATACATATTGTACTTTTAAATTAAGTGTTAAATGTCCAGACATTTAAGTTGTAAATAAAACAAATGAATGATGTTCAATTATTCACTTAATAGGCTATTAATATTATTTATTAATTAGTTAATCAAGTGTAAATAAATTTGTTTTATTATGCACTAATGTGTTTTCGCAAGGCATTATATAGTAAGATATGCGTGTTTTAAATTATTATAATTCGTATATATTTAGGATAATCATTAACTGACAGTTTAAGGGGACCCGATTTGTCATGACACCGGACGCGTCCGATTAGAACCGAAAACCTTTGACTGAAGGGGCGAAAGGTACGTTATATTATTGATGTAAATCTTTAGATTATACAGCATATATAGCTTTATTGTAACGCAACGAATCACTGTTTTTTGACCAGTCCTTTAAAAACGAACGGAGCTTTCCAGAACGGAACTACTTTGCTGCCGGAACTTCATCTTACGGACACATTTCGTCGCTACACAGAAAAGGGAAAACAAACCCTACCCGCTGCAGTGCAGTCTCAACATTACATGCCAGACGTCAGTGAGCCAGTCATTTATTACCATGTTGTAATACCGAGATTGCAGGCGGGCAGGGGAATGGGCACTGTCACACATTCATGATCGCGACAGAAAGGCTGCGTTGAGTCGGGAACGCCGTCAGGATGCCCGGGATGGTGGTGTTTGGACGCCGATGGCGGATCGCCAGCGATGATCTTGTGTTTCCTGGCGCCTTCGAGTTATTTATCAGAGCTCTGTGGTAAAGCAGCACTCGAACAGCTAACTGACTTCATAGCTTCCTTGCGGTTTTTGGGTATTGTGTAACGCTTGTACCACGGTATTGAACGGTGTTCACATGCCATCCCAGCTAATAAAAATACGTTCTCAGAACGGTGTGCTAACGTTTTCATCACAGAAACGACATTTATGAAACGTCGAGTTCTCTTTAATAACCAAAGTTCTGCAAACATTCTGACACGAGTAAAGAAAACGTCCCATGAGCGATGTGTAAACGCTGTTTTTGTGCTAGCGTTGCTACCATAATGCTTGCAAAATAATAAAATGGAATATTTCTTAAAGGCACAGTATGTAAGTTTTTGGATTAAAATATCCACTAGATCAGTGTTATATATTTTGTTGACTTGTGTATTTACATTATCCCAAATGTTTCCAAGTATGTTTAAATCCAGAGAAATAAGCCGTTTTAACCGCTGCGAAACGTTTTTTAAGCGGAACGCCCTGTTCTGATGACGCAAGAGTTGCTACTACGGAAGCCGAGAAGGCCATCCTTTGTGTTCTTTTTGAATAATTTTCAGAGCCTGATGAAATCGATATAAATACATGTATAATATTGCAAAACACGCTCGATGTTACAGTCACTGCCCTTGAGTCCAGAATAAAAGAGAACATCCCAATCGAGTGAAGGGATTTGTGGAAACTGGTTCCTAATTATTGTGATCCAACATTTGCCTCGCATTTCAGCATGAAAAGACAAACACTTCAGGTGAAGGGTAATCCACTTCTTACCTCCGAGACGGTGTTATGATCAATATGACCTTATTTTTAGGCGTATCATTATTGCTGATCACTGTTGTGCTTTGATATTGTATACAATACACGATACAATAGCAAAATATATAAATATGTGTAGTTGTATAGTTTTTGGACCCATTGTGCGAGCCGTCTCTTTGACTCCGCGTGGTTTATGTATATGTTGCTGCTGATTGGGCTGACATATTTGACACCAAACGAGAGAAACCGTAGCAAAACGCTGCGCACCGGTTTGAGCTTTGAACGTGCCCCAGGACACGGCCCGTGTGTGTGCGTCGCCTATCAGTGACATCATCCCCGCGTTCCCCTCCGGTGTTATTGTGTAGTAACCATGGCAACACAAAGCCGCTTTAATATCTGATGTGTTTTATTAGACACTGTTTGGATCAGTGATGGACAGAAACTAATGATTGTTCTCCAGCTCAACACAGTTAGTCTGATTGTGTAAATCTGGTGTTGTTGATTTACCGCACAGAGTGCCATGTTTTACCATGCCTAATATGATCTCGCTCACTGCAGTGTGAACAAGTGTCTCATAGTAGCGCCGAGCCAACGCACAGAGTAGCATTATAACATCACTAACACACTCACATGTGTGTGATATGATCAAACAGCGCTGCGTTACACACACACATGAGCGGAAGAAGAGGAAACGCTCGCGGCAGAATAAAAGCTCCGCCCACTCACGAGTCAAGACACGCCTCTGTGTTGAGTAAGAGACGGAACATTACATATTGTGCCTTTAACTAATTATAATATTTAAAACATGACGTTTTGAGCATTCAGGTATAATGTTTTCTGAATAAACATACATTACTAATAGGGATTGATTCGATTTAGTTTTCACTGGTCCCACCACAAAAAAAATAAATCAATAAAATATCGATTCCAGTTTTGATACCACAGCTAAAACTACTATCTAATATACATTTCAAAGATTATTAAAGACAAGTAAACAGTCATTAAAAGTAAAAAAGAACAAATTAAATTTACAAGCAATAGCACAAATAAATAAATACAATAAAACAAACATATACATGAAATAAATGTGTTTTTTCGTTTTTAGGTACAGAAATTGAATACCATAAACAACTGCATAGTCTGAATACATTAAATATAGATTATTCTTTTGTTGTTTGATTAAAGGCGTAATATGTACGCTTTTGGGATTAAAATGACCAAAAAACACTAGAAATATATATTTAGACATGAGCGGAAGAAGCGGAAGCGCTCGTCTGACAGAATAAAAGCTCCGCCCACTCAAGAGTCAAGACACGCCTTTGTTCTGAATAAGAGATGAAAAATTACATATTGCGCCTTTAACATTAATGACAGACAGCAGCATGTTTATTAGGCTGCTGTCACTTTAAGGCCCCGTCCATGCGGAGACTCGCTTAGCTGTATACGTTAAAAAAAATTACCGTTTTGTCCAGATGGATCCGGCGTTTTGGGAGCTTGAAACCGATATTTCGGTTTCCCAGAGTGGATAAATCTGAAACTGACACCCTTGCGTTTTCGTGTGTGCAGCCAATCCGTATATTTCGTGAAACGGTGATGTCATCACACCACGTCCCGCGCTGTAAAGACTAAAAGGGATATAACTACGGGCGCTGGGCATGCGCACATCAATATTGCGTCATTTAATTACTGTATTATTGTAAGGGTAGGTTTAGGGTTGGGGTAGGCGTTAATAAAACACATCTGGTAAGTAGCAAGTGTATTTACTGTGAGATTTCGCCTCACTTCCAAACGTTGCTGTACCCCGTCTAGCCACATCTCTTCTTCTCCGTTTTTAGTGCATCTCTGTGGCAGAATTACAGCGCCACACACTGGCCTGGCATGTGTACTACATCGTTTTGAGTCGATTTCAGCGGCTTTGTGTGTACGCGGATACTTCTTGAGATGAGAGAAAAAAAAAGATTGGATTGGGAAAGCTCTGGCCTAAGAGTGAATGCACGGATCCAATATACTGATACACATGCGTTGTGTTTCTCTACTGTTTACGTTCACTTAAGCCATAACCGACTATGTTTACAAGGATACCGGTCAAGAGTTGTGTGTGAACTTTAAGACGTGAAAGCACCGAATGAATGACTGTGACATCGCACGAGGTAAATAAGAGACATCAGGTGGAGATGACTAGTAGAAAGATTATCGTCAGTCAGGTATTATGTTCAATGTTTGCAGGAAATAAATACGTTTTGAGAATTGGTATTGAATTGACCACATAAAAAAAAAACGATTCATTGAAAAATGACTAACTATTACCGTTACAGTGTTTGTTTATAATCGCAACGTCAGTCAAAGTACTGAGAACGTTCCCTGTTTGCTGGGATGGCTTTTTTGTACAAAAAACTCTTTACTATATTAATTATCTAATTACATGGCACATATGCTAAAATAAGGTCGTTTCTGAAATCTCATGGCCTTATTTTGTCTCTTAGGTGGGTCGCGACCTTAGTTCTGTACATTAACCATAAGGGACGGTTTGACTGTCATGGCGGAGCGTATTTGCATAATTACCTTGTAGTTCTTCTTGTGCTGTTGGCTGTCATCATCCTCACATTATGTGCGATTGTTTACGTCAGTGCTCAAGGTACGTGTGTCTCATGATGGGATTTCCTCGTATCTGGGATTCAGTCTAATGCTGTGATTGCTCTTAGGAACCATAATGAATCCCGGTCCTCGCCGCTCGATGCTGGCCCTGGTGTATCTCCGGGCCGTCCTGTACGTCCCTGAGCTGGTGTGGGCCGTTCTGGGGGCCGTCTGGGTGTCTGACGACAGCACCGGATGCAAGCCAGCAGAAGTCGGGGCTGTGATTGGGGCTGTGGTTTCCAGGTACGGAAAATATCCCTTTTCCGAAAATGTATATGCATGCTTTTATTCAGCATTAAATGATCAAAAGTGACATTTATAATGTTACAAAAGATTCTATTTCTAATAAATGCTGTTCTTTTGAACTTTCTATTCATCAAAGAATCCTGAAATATAAAATGTATAAACTGTTTTCAAATGACACTGGAGTAATGATGATAAATTCAGCTCTGATCACAGGAATAAATTACACTTTACTATATATTCAGCTGATTTACCTTGATTTACAATTTTTACTGTATTTTTGAAGCCTTGAAACAGTATTGTATGACTTGAATTGTGTTTCCAACTTCTCCTTGCCTTGGTAGCTTATATGCAGATACTGATTAAAGCAAAGTACAAGGACACAATAGATTACATTTGATATGGTGTATGATTTAATAGACTTCAAAGTTGTGTGCTACAATTATATTTTGTATCTCTAATTTAAATCAGAATAACTCAGAACGTCATTTTTAAAGCAAGCAGCACCTCCCCCAGTTTCTGTTGAAGCCAATACGGAAGTGACCGGCTCCAGAAGGGAGCAGAATCTCACTGAGCCTCGTGTTAAAATGCCCAACTTTACAGCAGAATAACACATGTTTACAGCCTGGGACAAACTGTGGTTTTGGTCTATACGGCTAATTCTGCCCTTCATGAGGACTGTGAGGGGGGTGAATGTTTTTATAATTCATCCGTTTACATTATATAAAGCCTTAAAGTTCTGCATAATTAAGGGCGCGACCACTTTGAGTAACAGGTGGATTGCCGTTTGTCTGCTGTCTGTTAGTCATCGCCTCAGCTCCGCCCACGTCCCGCCTCTTTGCCCATTTTCTGTTATCCGGGCGTGACGCGCTGCCAAGATGGCGACAGCCAGCTCGACCCTACTTTACGCTTCAGAACTGCTCTTCAGAATCCTATGGGTGACGTTACGGATATTTTTTTAATAGTCTATGGTATAAAGGTGACGATCTTAAAACACCAACACTGTTATCATGATTTAGTAAAGTATGATCATTGAAAACTGAATGTGTTTAAAAATATCTGCATTAAATTCTCTTTCTAATAGGCACCTTGACATTGAGCTCAAGGCTGTACTCCATGTACTTGTATCCCAAAATATATTAAAATGATTTGAGATGGCACAGTGCAGTTGCTTAACGATTAAACGCTTTATTTGTGTGATAGAATGTCTAAAACCATACAAAGATCCACTGGATTCAGTTTCATACAGTAGATATATGATAAGGGGCGGGACATTTCCCGAACACCAATCACAACACACCGCTCCAGCTGACCAATGTGCTTTTCAGAAGGAGGGGCTTCATAGAGACGGGAACTAAACAGAGCGTTACTGACAGACTGGGAAGAGAGGAGCCGCAATGATGTCAGATGATGTGTTTTTTAACCTCCTTAGCTCTGGGAGCATTTTTGGGGATTTTTGCCTGGATTTGAAAAGCTTCCCATTCCCACATACAGTGGTCTCTAAATACACAATTTTGGTGTCATTTTACAACCCTTTGACATTACATAAAACACTGCTAAAAGTGATAAACAAGTAAGTATATGTTGTCTGAGCTGGAATAACCCCCCAAACAAAAAACAGGTGATTTATTTTATTTTTTTATTTTTTTGGGGTTATAAATTCAGTTTTCAAAGTGTATATCTCAGGTCCTGTGAGCTCTAGCACCCTGCAGACAGTTTGGGCTGTTTCCACTAGATGGTAGCAAACACTGGAAAAAACCTATATGCAAGATTTATTCAAATGGATGTAAAGGAAGGAATATTACCTTTTTTATGTAATTTCCTCCTTAATTTCCTCCTACCCTCCAATATACAAGTCTCACCACATACAGTGGTATAAATTATTTTTCCAGTATTTGCTGCCATCTAGTGGAAACAGCCCAAACTGTCTGCAGGGTGCTAGAGCTCACAGGGCCTGAGATATACACTTTCAAAAATGTATTTCTAACCAAATAAATCAATAATGAATAAAATGTAATAACTGGGTTATTACAGTTAAAATGTAATAAATAAATAAAACTTTTAGCAGTGTTTTATGTAACGTCAAAGGGTTTCCTGTAAAATGACACTAATAGTCTGTATTTATAGAACACTGTATGTGGGAATGGGAAGCTTTTCAATTTGGGTCGGCCAAATCCAGGCGGAAATGGTCCCAGAGTAATTTAGTGTAAATAAGTTACTTTGTGTAAAACAAATGCCAAAGTGATCTCCAGAAAGTAGACAGTCTAAGCTTTCAAATGGTCCCACATAAAAGGTCCTCAACAGACATTTAAAATTTAAAGTATATGTTTATTAACTTGATGTCATTCCTGATCAGCGTCCTTGGAGTTTAAGAGGTTAAACGTAGGTTAAAAATAGGCCCCCTTTAATTTACCTGCCCTTCATAATGCTGCCTCTGTCTCGTGTCGTCCTCAGCTGGATCATCCTCCTCTCTATGGTGGTGGGTGTGCTGATCGTGTTTGACCCTCTGGGCAGCCAGCGGTCGGGCGCTCTGCTGGACGCTCACTCGGGCGCTTTGCAGGGCGTGAGGGATATGGAGAGCAGTGAGTCGTCTCAGCTCTTCTACACCGCGCACACGGTGGCCTCGCGGGTCTGGGAGAGTCGGCTGCGTCTCCTCTGCTGCTGCCTGCCACAGGACGACAACCACCGCGCCGCCTTCTCCAGCATCGCACAGCTCGTCAGCGGCTTCTTCCTGGTTAGAGACAAGCCAGACAGTTTGTTTGTACTATTTTATGCATCTTAAAGGAGTTGACACAAAGTTGTGATTTTCTAGGCCGATATGGCTAAGAGCTATACTCTCATTCCTGCGTAATAATCCAGGAGCTGATATTACAGCGCCTGAAAATAGTCCCCAGCTAGGTAATTTCCAACGTGACCGGCACTGAGGCTGAATCTGAAATCGCCCCCTATACCCTCAATAGGGCATTATTTGAGGGGACAGCCATTTGTAGTGGTGTCCGAAACCATAGTGGACGTTATTGAGTGCACTCATTCAATCCCACAATGCACCGCATTAACGAGTGTACAGCCGATGTACACACAGCGGCTGTCTGACTTCACTCACTCGTTTTCATTCACTCCTTCAAGTGAACTGTGTTAGTGGACTAATGTAGGGAATAGTGAATGAGGGCTTAGGGGCGATTTCGGATTCAGCCGAAGTTTGTGTAGTTGCAGAGTTGCAGCCAGTGGATTTAGCGGTGCGATTAGCCATGGCTCTGTGCGCTGTAAAGGTTTGAATCTGCTCTCCTCCCTTCTGCCCCAGTCTGTTCAGCCACACTTTCTTGCCTTTCACGTTCCAAAAGCTCATCTTCAGTGTATTCCGGTTCAAATAGATGCGGTTCAGGATCCGCAAATATATTCTGAATCGTCTCGCACAAACGTCTCCATGGTTACAAGGCACGCTCCCTGTGCGAGCAGGTTGTCCCGTTGGTTATGTTGAGGGAAGTTAGCCTATTTTCAGGCGCTGTAATATCACTGCGCCGCTGCACTCATGGTACGGCAGCAGCTCCCTGATTATTACGCAGGAATGAGAGTATAGCTCCTAGCCATATCGGCCTAGAAAATCACAACTTCTCATTTCCGTCGGTCTTAGTAATACGATGTAACTACAGAAGAGTCCAGTTTTAAACAGGAAAAATATTAAAAGTCTTTGGTCAGTTTTGAGCAAGATGCTAACGGTCTAATCAGAATCAATGATCTATGCTAAGCTATGCTAAAAGTGCCGGACCCGGAGATCGGCTGAATGGATTAGAAAACAGTAAAACTGTTTAACTCTAGGGGAGCTGGACAGTGAGCCTATTTTTAAAAACAGTGGCGTGTTTAATTTCACTGAAAAGTCACCGGGTTCACATATATCTCCAGTTCTGTTGCTCAGGTGCTTAAAGTGCTTTTTGAACGTTTAGTCCTGGAAATCCTTAAACAGCCATATTTATGTAAAGGTACTCAAAGTGCTTGAACGATTGAAAGACAATATATATGAAATTGGTGTTTTAATTTTGTCTATAAAACACAAATACAATCTTTTCACACAAAATGAACGTCCCAAAATCTGATATTAGATATAGAGCCATTTCGCATGATTATGAGCGTTATATTGCTCATATATTGCCAAGTATATGATACAGCTTTCATTCTTCAGGTCAATCACATATTCATGGAAATAAAATCAGTTTGAACGAGGAAGGCTAATTAATTATGTTAATGTTAAGTAATGGGACCTTATTGTAAAGTGTTACCTAAAATTCTGACTGTTAAGTCGTTAATCATTATAATAATATGATACAGGCTGATAATCAATACATGGCTGATATTAAAATATATTGTCTAAATAAATTATCATTAATGCCACAAGTGAATTTAGGCATTGCTGCAACATAATGTGCAATATGCAAACAAGTTTTTTTTCAAGAATACGTGAGCGTTAGAAGACGATAAAGGTAATCTATATATAAAAATAGAGGATATGAGCATGCAAAGTTAAATGTACAGTATCAGCCAATGGCGATAAATAAAAAAAATCTACTATATTGGCGATAACCTAAATTATATCGCTGTAATGTGCGTCCCTGCCAGCGATGCTTCTGCTTGCAGAGGTTAAAGTGAAGCTAACCTGACACTGTCTAACCCATTTTCCAGGATACAGACCTGGTTCCCAGTGACATCGCCGCTGGTCTGGCTCTTCTGCATCAGGAACAGGACAAAATGGAGCAAAGCAGAGACCCTGACGAGGTCCTGACCCACAGCCCGTCCTCCCCGATAGTGAGTCTGCTTTATTACTGTGGTATATATTGTCTAGGATAATATTGTGATTACGATGTGCGATCTGACATGAAGACTAGAGCGATTGTGCATTCAGAGTGCACACTTCCACTGCGTGATTTACTATTAAAATGCATTTATAATGCCCTTAATATTCAAGATATAGGGAAAAAATACCTTGACCCAAGAGTATTGCCCAAAGCATCACACTACCTCCGCCGGCTCGCCTTCTTCCCATAGTGCATCCTGGTGCCATGTGTTCCCCAGGTAAGCCACGCACCCGGCCATCCACGTGATGTAAAAGAACACGTGATTCATCAGACCAGGCCACCTTCTTCCATTGCTCCGTGGTCCAGTTCTGATGCTCACGTGCCACTGTTGGTGCTTTCGGCGGTGGACAGGGGTCAGCATGGGCACCCTGACTGGTCAGCGGCTATGCCGCCCCATACGCAACAAACTGAGATGCTCTGTGTATTCTGACACCTTTCTATCAGAACCAGCATTAACTTCTTGAGCAGTTTGAGCTCCAGTAGCTCGTCTGTTTGATCGGACCACACGGGCCAGCCTTCGCTCCCCACGTGCATCAATGAGCCTTGGCCGCCCATGACCCTGTGGCCGGTTCTCCACTGTTCCTTCCTTGGAGCACTTTTGATAGATCCTGACCACTGCAGACCGGGAACACCCCACAAGAGCTGCAGTTCTGGAGATGCTCTGACCCAGTCGTCTAGCCATCACAATCTGGCCCTTGTCAAACTCGCTCAAATCCTTACGCTTGCCCATTTTTCCTGCTTCTAACACATCAACTTTGAGGACAAAATGTTCACTTGCTGCCTAATATATCCCACCCACTAACAGGAGCCGTGATGAAGAGATCATCAGTGTTATTCACTTCACCTGATCGGTGTATAAAGCCCACTAATATTTGATAGGCATATAAAAAGACTATAATTTTTATATGTCAGGCTTTACAGGGGGATTGCAATAGTTAATGCATGTGCAGTATAATGTGTGCATCTACCACTCCTCGTGTGTTTTCCCAGAGGGAGGATCTGGAGCTTGAGCTGGAGAAAGCCGCTCACTGTATGCAGTTTGCAGCCGCTGCATATGGATGGCCGCTGTACGTCTACTCAAACCCACTCACGGGGCTCTGCAAGCTCAGCGGAGATTGGTGGGTATAAAGTGTGCCAGCCGAGCGTTAACTGAATTACATGCAGAAACGCACTAACTGCTCTGTGTTTCAGCTGTCGGAGCCGTCACGCGGAGTACGACCTTGTCGGAGGAGACCACCTCGGCTGCCACTTCACCTCCATCCTTCAGAGCACAGGCCTGCAGTACAGAGACTTCATCCACATCAGCTTCCATAACCAGGTGACGTCTCATGCTCCCACACCTCGTACGCAGTGTGTTTCAGAATCCCTTCAGCAATGTCTTTTCATTCCGTAGATCTACGAGATCCCGTTTCTCGTGGCGTTGGATCACAAGCGGGAGGCGGTCCTTGTTGCTGTGAGGGGAACGCTGTCGCTTAAGGTGAGTTTGAGCCATCAGTTATACACTGATAATCAGGATGCTCTGAATGTTGACAAACCAACCTTCACTCATACCCAAATCTGCACAGGTCTGTGTGCATAATGCTCAGACGTGGTATTTCCATAAACAAATTACACTCTTGAGGTCTGCCAATCATTCCTGAAGGGACTTTTTATATGGTCCTATTTAGGGCTGTCGATTTAACGTGTTAAAGGGATAGTTCACCAAAAAATAATGGATGGATGCACTTTTATGTATGATGGATGGATGCACTTTTATGTATGATGGATGGATGCACTTTTATGATGGATGGATGCACTTTTATGATGGATGGATGGATGCACTTGTGATGATGGATGGATGGATGGATGGATGGATGGATGGATGGATGGATGCACTTGTATGATGGATGATGCACTTGTATGATGGATGGATGGATGGATGGATGGATGCACTTGTATGATGGATGGATGGATGCACTTGTATGATGGATGGATGGATGCACTTGTATGATGGATGGATGCATGCACTTGTATGATGGATGCACTTGTATGATGGATGATGCACTTGTATGATGGATGGATGGATGGATGGATGCACTTGTATGATGGATGGATGCACTTGTATGATGGATGGATGCACTTGTATGATGGATGGATGCATGCACTTGTATGATGGATGGATGGATGCACTTGTATGATTGATGGATGGATGCACTTGTATGATGGATGGATGCACTTGTATGATGGATGCATGCACTTGTATGATGGATGGATGCATGCACTTGTATGATGGATGGATGCATGCACTTGTATGATGGATGGATGGATGCACTTGTATGATGGATGGATGGATGCACTTGTATGATGGATGGATGGATGCACTTGTATGATGGATGGATGGATGCACTTGTATGATGGATGGATGGATGCACTTGTATGATGGATGGATGCATGCACTTGTATGATGGATGGATGGATGCACTTGTATGATGGATGGATGCATGCACTTGTATGATGGATGGATGGATGCTCTTTTATGATGGATGGATGCATGCACTTGTATGATGGATGGATGCACTTGTATGATGGATGGATGGATGGATGGATGCACTTGTATGATGGATGGATGCATGCACTTGTATGATGGATGGATGGATGCACTTGTATGATGGATGGATCAAGTTTATTTTTTTATTTTTATTTGTCATTACACATGTACAAGTACAGTATAACGAAATGAAGTTTGGAGCAAGCCTCCGGGCCGCAGCCGATTAGTCAGGCGCCGCCCTACGCTCTCCAGAAATACAAGAATGCAGTTTAGCAAGCATTACATAGCAAACACAACAAAACATAAACATAAACATAAACATAAACATGACACAGTACACGTGGTCACGTGATGGGACTTTTTTTTTGTATGGAGTGGGAGAGGAGATAGATAAGGACAGGCAGACGGATGGAGGGGGGCTGGGATCGGGATCGGGTGTGTATGGTGCGAGTGAGTCTGAGATTGTGTTGTGTGAGAATGTTAGCCATAACTTCAGATGTTTTCGAGTTCAGTTCTATGGTTTGTCCTTGAAGGGAGATAAGGCAGTGCACAGGGAAAGATAGCAGACCAAGCTGTCAGGCTGACCTCCCAACCGAGAGATAGGGACAAGTGAGGTTCGTTGGGCTAGTTGATTAGGTCAGGCAAATACAATTTTTTTTAATCCATTTGATGATCTTCGGTAATTTGTCCGGATCATAATCAATCAATCAGATCTGGTCCTCAGCACTCGCGTCCGGTCTGTGCAGTTTCCCTAGACATTACGTCTAGCCACATGGCCAGACCGGTTACAGTCCGTAAAAGTTCACCGATCTGACCCCCGATAGAGCCCACTCTCCCCTGCGTATCCGCAGTCCGGACTGCGTTGTTACGGTTCAGTTCCTCAATCTGTATCACTCTCTGATCTAATTCCTTCAAACGGTCACACACAACCCCGAAGCATTCTTTAATTTCCACAGACAGCGGCTGGGTGAATTTGCTTGCAGCTGTCTTACCAATCTTCCGATAGGTCAGGGCAATCCCAAAGCCAAAGAATAGGAACCCCGCCATCAATAATCCAATCATGTATAAATCTTCCGCACCCTTCCTTTGTGAGAAAATCCTATCGATCGCGCTGATTGACCAGTTAATCAATTCCATTTCAGTATTTTCAGGAGTCCAGCAAGCAGCGGGTCAGAGAGAAAAAGAAAAAGACAAAATACCAAAGCGCCAGAGCACAGCGGGAGCAGAGAGAAAACACGTCTGCACTGTATGATGAGACAGATGAGAAATACATGCACTTGTATGATGGATGGATGGATGCACTTGTATGATGGATGGATGGATGGATGCACTTGTATGATGGATAGATGGATGCACTTGTATGATGGATGGATCCACTTGTATGATGGATGGATGATGCACTTGTATGGTGGATGGATGATGCACTTGTATGGTGGATGGATGGATGGATGCACTTGTATGGTGGATGGATGGATGGATGCACTTGTATGATGGATGGATGGATGGATGCACTTGTATGATGGATGGATGGATGCACTTGTATGATGGATGGATGGATGCACTTGTATGATGGATGGATGATGCACTTGTATGATGGATGGATGCACTTGTATGATGGATGGATGGATGGATGCACTTGTATGATGGATGGATGGATGCACTTGTATGATGGATGGATGATGCACTTGTATGATGGATGGATGATGCACTTGTAATGGATGGATGCACTTGTATGATGGATGGATGGATGCACTTGTATGATGGATGGATGATGCACTTGTATGATGGATGGATGGATGCACTTGTATGATGGATGGATGCACTTGTATGATGGATGGATGGATGCACTTGTATGATGGATGGATGATGCACTTGTATGATGGATGGATGGATGGATGCACTTGTATGATGGATGGATGGATGGATGCACTTGTATGATGGATGGATGATGCACTTGTATGATGGATGGATGATGCACTTGTATGATGGATGGATGCACTTGTATGATGGATGGATGGATGCACTTGTATGATGGATGGATGATGCACTTGTATGATGGATGGATGCACTTGTATGATGGATGGATGGATGATGCACTTGTATGATGGATGGATGCACTTGTATGATGGATGGATGGATGATGCACTTGTATGATGGCTGGATGATGCACTTGTATGACGGATGGATGGATGCACTTGTATGACGGATGGATGCACTTGTATGACGGATGGATGGATGCACTTGTATGATGGATGGATGCACTTGTATGACGGATGGATGCACTTGTATGACGGATGGATGATGCACTTGTATGATGGATGGATGGATGCACTTGTATGACGGATGGATGCACTTGTATGATGGATGGATGATGCACTTGTATGATAGATGGATGGATGGATGCACTTGTATGACGGATGGATGCACTTGTATGACGGATGGATGGATGCACTTGTATGACGGATGGATGCACTTGTATGACGGATGGATGCACGGATGGATGCACTTGTATGACGGATGGATGGATGCACTTGTATGACGGATGGATGCACTTGTATGATGGATGGATGCACTTGTATGACGGATGGATGATGCACTTGTATGACGGATGGATGATGCACTTGTATGACGGATGGATGCACTTGTATGACGGATGGATGATGCACTTGTATGACGGATGGATGATGCACTTGTATGACGGATGGATGCACTTGTATGACGGATGGATGATGCACTTGTATGACGGATGGATGATGCACTTGTATGATGGATGGATGATGCACTTGTATGACGGATGGATGATGCACTTGTATGACGGATGGATGATGCACTTGTATGACGGATGGATGATGCACTTGTATGATGGATGGATGCACTTGTATGATGGATGGATGATGCACTTGTATGATGGATGGATGATGCACTTGTATGACGGATGGATGATGCACTTGTATGACGGATGGATGATGCACTTGTATGACGGATGGATGATGCACTTGTATGACGGATGGATGATGCACTTGTATGACGGATGGATGCACTTGTATGACGGCTGGATGATGCACTTGTATGACGGATGGATGATGCACTTGTATGACGGATGGATGATGCACTTGTATGACGGATGGATGCACTTGTATGATGGATGGATGGATGCACTTGTATGACGGATGGATGATGCACTTGTATGATGGATGGATGATGCACTTGTAATGGATGGATGCACTTGTATGATGGATGGATGGATGCACTTGTATGACGGATGGATGATGCACTTGTATGATGGATGGATGATGCACTTGTATGACGGATGGATGCACTTGTATGATGGATGGATGGATGCACTGGTATGACGGATGGATGATGCACTTGTATGATGGATGGATGCACTTGTATGATGGATGGATGATGCACTTGTATGATGGATGGATGGATGCACTTGTATGATGGATGGATGCACTTGTATGATGGATGGATGATGCACTTGTATGATGGATGGATGGATGCACTTGTATGATGGATGGATGGATGCACTTGTATGATGGATGGATGGATGCACTTGTATGATGGATGGATGCATGCACTTGTATGATGGATGGATGGATGGATGCACTTGTATGATGGATGGATGGATGCACTTGTATGATGGATGGATGGATGCACTTGTATGATGGATAGATCTATTCACATAGAGAACAGCTGATTTACACTGGAGTAATATTTTTTTTTGTGTGTGTATTTTTAATAAAATAAATGCAGCCTTGGTGAGCAGAAGATAATTCTTCTAAAAATATAATATTTATTTGTTAAATATAAAGTGGACGTTTGTTCTCGTTGTTGAGTGTTTGCGCTGCTGTGTGTTTGCAGGACGTGTTGACGGATCTCTCCGCTGAATGTGAGAATCTGTCCGTTGAAGGTGTGTCTGGGACCTGTTACGCTCACAAGGTAACTGAATCACAAGGGTATGTGTCTCATTATGCCATGCAAAGTCCATCAGAAGCACATCAGATGTTCGCTTGAACTCCTCTCTCTGTGTCGCAGGGCATT
>CM031954.1:19039857-19047357 GCA_018749465.1 Paracanthobrama guichenoti
TGTATAGGGGATGGGGGCGATCGAGACAGCGCACTGTATAGGGGATGAGGGCGATCAGACAGCGCACTGTATAGTGGATGGGGGCGGAACTGTATAGTGGATCAGACAGCGCACTGTATAGTGGATGGGGGCGATCGAGACAGCGCACTGTATAGTGGATGGGGGACGATCAGACAGCGCACTGTATAGTGGATGGGGGCGATCAGACTGTATAGTGGAGCGACAGCGCACTGTATAGTGGATGGGGGACGATCAGACAGCGCACTATATAGTGGATGGGGGACGATCAGACAGCGCACTCTATAGTGGATGGGGACGATCAGACAGCGCACTGTATAGGGGATGGGGACGATCAGACAGCGCACTGTATAGTGGATGGGGGACGATCAGACAGCGCACTGTATAGTGGATGGGGGACGATCAGACAGCGCACTGTATAGGGGATGGGGGACGATCAGACAGCGACTGTATAGTGGATGGGGGGAATCAGAGACGATCAGACAGCGCACTGTATAGGGGATGGGGCACTATATAGTGGATGGGGGACGATCAGACAGCGCACTATATAGTGGATGGGGACGATCAGACTATAGTGGATGGGGGCGCGCGCGCTATATAGTGGATGGGGGCGATCAGACAGCGCACTCTATATAGTGGATGGGGGACGATCAGACAGCGCACTATATAGTGGATGGGGGACGATCAGACAGCGCTGTATAGGGGACTATCAGTGGATGGGGGGCGATCAGACAGCGCTGATGGGGCGATCCAGACAGCGCAGTGGATAGGGGGGACGATCAGACAGCGCACTGTATAGTGGATGGGGGACGATCAGACAGCGCACTGTATAGTGGATGGGGAACGATCAGACAGCGCACTGTATAGTGGATGGGGGACGATCAGACAGCGCACTATATAGTGGATGGGGGACGATCAGACAGCGCACTCTATATAGTGGATGAGGGGATCGATCAGACAGCGCAGCGCGCACTATATAGTGGATGGGGAGCGATCAGACAGCGCACTGTATAGTGGATGGGGACAGCGATCAGATGGGGGCGCGCAGCGCTGTATAGGGGATGGGGGCGATCAGACAGCGCACTGTATAGTGGATGGGGGGCGATCAGACTATATAGTGGAGCGAGCGCACTATATAGTGGACTCTATAGTGGATGGGGAACGATCAGACAGCGCACTATATAGTGGATGAGGGACGATCAGACAGAGCTCTATATGAGGCGATCAGACAGCGCACTGTGGAGTGGATGGGGGCGATCAGACAGCGCACTATAGTGGATGGGGGAACGATCAGACAGCGCACTGTATAGGGGATGGGGGACGATCAGACAGCGCACTGTATAGGGGATGGGGAACGATCAGACAGCGCACTGTATAGGGGATGGGGGACGATCAGACAGCGCACTGTATAGGGGATGGGGGACGATCAGACAGCGCACTGTATAGTGGATGGGGAATGAATCAGACAGCGCACTGTATAGTGGATGGGGGACGATCAGACAGCGCACTGTATAGGGGATAGAGAACTATATAAATTAAACGCCATTGGCTATTTAAAAAAGGGGAGGAGCTGTTCAATATGCCCCACATATTCATTCTTCCAGTTTGGAAAGTGGAAATTACGTCAACACATTGAATAATGCTTTGCGTTTCAAGGCGCTTCAGTGGGACTTTCAACACACCTGACACTGTTCAGCAATATCAGGGGATATTTTTTTGTGTGAGTACAGTCTCTTTGAAAATTCTTATCTGGTAATCACAAACAACCGGAACGGTCATGGGAATGCTTTGGTCAGACGGTGTGGAAGCCTGCCAAGGTGTTCAGGTTCACCTGACAATGACAGGAAGATGAGTTAGAGCAGCGCTGGATGCTTTACAGGAAGGTATAGACCTTATTCACAGCAGCACCATCTTTGATTTGTAACGGGAATGAATGCGAGGCTGTGAGGGATAGACATATTTCTTTTCAGTGGGTTGTGCTGGCTGTTATTTTACATGTATATTATATGTAATTTAAGTCTCAGGTGTCCCCAGAATGTGTCTGTGAAGTTTCAGCTCAGATCATTGATTATACCATGGTGTACATCTCTATCGCGGTCATTGCAGTTCTTTAGTATACAGTACCTACTGCTATATACACCGATCAGGCATAACATTATGACCAGTATAATTTAACCCTTGTGTTATGTTGCGGGTCAATTTGACCCGTTTAGATTTTCTAGTTGTTGGAAATACTGGTTAACCTATGTTTTTTTTTTTTTCTTGATATTTTGTGACTTTTTCTCATTTATCATCATGAACATGCATGCAAAGTTTCAGCATGTTTTTTGACATCCAAGCGCGACAGCAAAACCAGCAGCATGTGCAAGAAATTCATACGCAGAAAGCACACACTTGCTCATCATATCAGACTTTATGAAATGAGTTTACAAAACAGCCAACTTAGGAAAAGTAAATATTTTCATTATACAGCTACATTTAATTGTTCAGTTACGATGTTCTAAGAGAAAAAAAAATGTATATGCAAAACAAGTCAGCATACTGTTTATTTTCAGATTTTGCCAAAACAAAACCGTTTTAAAAAAATGGTTAAACATTTTCAATAAATCATATCTTCAGATATATATATTTTTGGGAATATTTGACAAATGTTGATATTAAAAGTTTACAGTTTGTACCTGAATCTTTGTTGTTTTTCATAGTGTGATTTTTGAGGAATTGTATTGAATCCAATTAGGGTCAATTTGACCCGCTCCATAAAGGGTGTACACAGAAATTGAACAGTGCACAAGCGTTAATAATAAATGTATTTAATAAGAATGTATTTCTTATTTGAATGCTGCTGTTAAATGCTCTGGCGAGGAGATAAACATGGCAGACTGTGTACAGCTCACTGAGGGCGGGGTCTGTTCTAATAGGGCGGAGTCTGTCAGCAGTGGTGGGCGGGGCCTAAGCATAGTGACGTCACATTGCATAGAAACTGCAAATGGTTTATTCTGAGACACTGCTTATGATTTATGAGGATTGAAAAAAGGAGTGTTTTTTTTTTTACCATTATAGTGTGGTTGTGTAACACTGCAGACACATTTATGTTCAGTTGAGTTTTGCATATTAGGTCTACGGTCACGCCTGCGTGCAAAGGGACAATCCCCACAGAGCCTAAGAATAGCCAGCAAAACTATGATTATGTCAGAAATAGACTCGTGCAGAACGTTTCCAGTGGTCACGTTACTTCACATTTGTGCGTTGTTTCCATTACGAGTCCAGTTTTTGCATGTAAGAAGGGGAAGTCAAGCGTCTGTGTGGCATTGGTTTCTCTAAAGACACACCTAATGGTTATAAGGTGGCTGTCAGGTCGAGCAAGCCATGTCTTGTAGTTGTAATGTGCTTATTATGTATTGCATCATGCATAAGTCAGCTAAACACTCCTAATTGTTCATGCATGACTTAATGACACTCGGCTGTGTTTGTAAGCGTTGCAGTGCCTGCTGAATGGCTCTTGGAGTGCACTTGAAAATATTTATTTTAAGAGGAATGTGTCCTAAATCACAGCTTTGGCATTTAAATGCAACGAGGATGGACCGCAAACAAGTTATGGCTACTTGAGCCGTATTAAACATGTTAAATCAAACACTAATCATAACCTCCCAGTCTGTTTTGGCTTTGTGGACAGTTGTTTGTGGACTGAAAGCCCTGATCTTCGCTCATGGCTCAGTGCTGCTCCTGGTCTCCACGGCAGCGCTGATTGAGCTGATATCTGTGCTTTATAACAGAGAATTCTGCGCAGATACAATTTTTTGCCCTCGATTATAAGACATGCACATAAACCATGATGAAAACACATTTACTGAATAAATCCACAACAAAACCCGACAAACAACAAAAACTGTGATTGGATAACTGGCCTAACCAGTGGACCAATGGCGTCGCAGCATCTCAAGTGTTGGTTTGGTGGCTCTGAAACGCCTGAGTCAAAGTCTCACTGTGAGTGTGTGTGTGTGTGTCTCCAGAAGCTCTCACTGTGTGTGTGTGTGTGTGTGTGTGTGTGTGTGTTCCTCCAGAAGCGTCTCAGTGTGTGTGAGTGTGTGAGTGTGTGTGTGTGTTTGTGTGTGTGTGTGTTCCTCCAGAAGCGTCTCACTGTGTGTGTGACTCTGTGTGTGTGTGTGTTCCTCCAGAAGCTCTCACTGTGTGTGTGTGTGTGTGTGTGTTCCTCCAGAAGCGTCTCACTGTGTGTGTGTGTGTGCATCCCAACACAAGAGAACATGACAGTGTTTATTGCGTTTCGCCTGAACTCATTTATGATGGAGGGAAATGCAGAAACTTCCTACTCAAAAATCACCTGTTTGTTAAGAAACCAGAGACGCTGCCCTCCTTCTGTTGCTCTCTGTCCTCCTGTATAAGCCCATCCTTTTGGGAGAAGACAGCAGCCGTATGAATGCGCTCCCCTCTGAGACGGGTTCACTTTCAGGTCATGTGACTTTGTTTGGAGCAAGTCAAGTGAAGAGCCTGGCATATGAGCATATGATTTGCCTCAGGCCTTTGTTTTGCGTGTGTTTGCTTGCATGCTGCCCACGAGGCGTCTGTGGGGTCACTGCGAACAGACTGGGATACGGCCAGTAACACACACCGTGAATCCAGAGCTCTGGGATGAGCAGCTGCATAGGCAGGAGTGACACACGCCGACTGTCCAAGAGAGAGACTGGCGTCTTTACACTCATGAATCATTTAAACTGCAGGCTGAACTTCTCATGAGAGATTAAACTTGCAGGTTTGATAGTAATTTTAATGAAACTCTGAATTTCGCATCTGTACTTGTGAAGTGAACTGAACTAGTCAACTATAAAATAATTAGGGCCCTTTTGAAATTCCCAAATTCTGCTTTACTTTTTCCAAATGTTTGAATAGTTTCATTAAAGCAGGATAAATGAATATAACCTTGTATGAATATATAATAACATATGAGAAGTTAATGCAGGATTTGAAACGTTTATAAGACATGAGGGCACAAATTAAGCTGAAAAACTTTCTTTTTTTTTTTTTTACAACACGTAATTTTATGTCACGAGGGAGTTGTTTGCCGGGCACTGCGTTGGAGTAGGTTGGGATTTAGAGATGCACTGATCGACCGGCCAGGGATCGAGACGCTCGCTCTTCTCTCCATCGCCGAAGTGGCTCACACGCGCAAACACACGCACACCCGCATCCTCTCACTTGCTCGTCTCATTCGCTCCGGTTAAACAGTGCTTGTATTGCGCATAATGCAAACGCACACATTGTGATAAAACAATCAAGAGTCAAGACACGCCTTTGTTCTGATGTTCTGAATAAGAGACAAAAAATTACATATTGTGCCTTTAATAAGATGTGTATCATCATTGGATCCGTGCATTCAGTGTTTAAGTGACAGCATCCTAATAATGTTAAAGGTGGGGTAAGCGATATCTGGTAACCGATGTTGATATTTCAAATCACCAAAGCAAACGCGCCCCTATTTTGATAGCTCCGCCCCACACATGCATACGTAACCCAGGCAACGACTATGGCGGAATCTGCTGTGCCAGCCGGCCGAGGCTATGATGTCATCAATAAGTGAAAGCAATGTGTGTTATTATGGTAATCCAGGTCGAATGTTCAGTGAAAATCCCCAAAACACAACTCGATGGCACGAGCACGACAGTTCAACTAACGAATATATTACAATTATGACCAGATTAGAGAGTTATAGCGATCACGAAAAGAGGAACCAAACATACATTAGGAGGATATTATCTTACTGCTTGGACACAGTTCGCGAGCTGACGCTTGAAACAAACAGTGAGGAGGGTTAGATGCTCCAGGCTTATACGGTGTGGAAATGAACGGGTCTTTATCATCGCTGAAGTGAACGACGCTACGATTGCAAATGGACAAACGAGCAAACATGACACACGAGCATATTCAAGCAGAAGCCAGCATATATTAGTGCTGTGAAACCAAACAAAACCAATGTTACTCGCCTATCGAGAAGAAATAAAGCAACCTCGGCGTCCGATTGCAGACTGAGATACGGCTAGTAACACACCAGGGCTCGACATTAACGCTTGTCCGGGACAACGGGATTTTTTTGAAGGGACAAGTAAAAGAGAATTTTACTGGCCCGACCGGACAAGAGCCTGAATAAAACATCAATAACACAAAATAACTAGGGAATCACCAAAATGCAGGAATGATTCTGCATCCATGAAGTGTAAGTGGCGATCGATAGTGGATAGTAATATAATATATAATGAACTGACGGTGATGAGGTTGAGCTGTTGGCCTTTCGCGCAGCCTCTCGAGGAGAAATCACAACACCTGAGCGCGCGCTCAGTCACATTCAAAATGTGAAGTTTTTATTTTTATAACATATTATACAGTTAAACAACATCACACGACCAGGAGTGCTGTTTTCCTGAATACCATCACGACTGAAAATGACACTGATTTCATATGACCGCTCAATAAACAATTCATTAAGTCACTTACAGTTTAGATGCAATACTGACTGTTTTTGTTCTGTTTCAGCAGCGAAAATAGTTTCAAACAAAGATCCATAACGCATCTCACAGCAACTGTGTTACTGAATGATTCAGCGTTTGAATGAATTGTTGAATCAAAGAGTCAATGACCTGTTCATAAACGACTGCCTCATTCTTGAATGATTCATGAGCCAATGACTCACTCATTTAGACGGTCAGCGTTTGAACGAATCGACTCAATGACTCACTCATTAAGACGGTCAGCGTTTGAACAAATCGACTCATTGACTCTCATTAAGACGTTGAGTGTTTGAATGAATCAACTCAATGACTCTCTTAAGACAGTCAGCGTTTGAATGAATCAACTAAATTACTCACTCATGAAGACGGTCAGCGTTTGAACGAATCGACTCAATGACTCACTCATGAAGACGGTCAGTGTTTGAACGAATCAACTCAATGACTCGCTCATTTAGACAGTCAGCGTTTGAACGAATCAACTCAATGACTCACTCATGAAGACGGTCAGCGCTTGAACGAATCAACTCAATGACTCACTCTTTAAGACGGTCACCTGCGCCACCTACTGGCGGTTTAGTTTCATGTTTAAACATTCTTTCCAACATTTCTTATTTGTATATTCAAAAATACAAATCTCATAACATCATTTAATGCAGCTGTAATTTTTCAGTGTAAATTATTTAAATAACTTCCTATAGTGTCTTATTCTAGTTTAATTTATTGATCAAATTTAAGAATATAAACTGAAAGCTGAAGCACAGCCTAGATTTAATAAAATTAGGGGAAAATTCCCTTTATAAAAGGTAAAAATATCACAAATATGCAGATTTAAATATGCCGATTGAACACTGGTGAGATATTGCTTCAGAATAAATTATATTTACAACACACAAAAAAGAAATAAAACATTTTTTTCTCTGACAAGTGAATGACTGATGTCCATCCTGTGTGTCGTGGTTTTTGA
>CM031954.1:19054857-19062357 GCA_018749465.1 Paracanthobrama guichenoti
TTCACTGATAAACCTGTCGCACACATTCTCCTCCAGTCTGATTGATAGATTAGACTTTTTTTGCAAGTAAAAGCCTTTTTAGTATAATTGTTTGATCATCAAACTAAGCATTTAAACATCATCTTACTAAGATATTATTGGCAGATATTGATGTTTATATGCATGTTATGTGATATCTGCTTTACTGTTATGAAGATCTCATTGATTTACATCACAAGCATCAGAATTTCATATAAATATCAGCATCTGAATGATGGTTTTCCTCAAGCATGAGCTCCATATTCTCACTAATGTTTTTATGAAGCTACTTTAACATACTGCTGATGAAAATATGAAAATGCACCATCAATGTTTTTGAAAAGAAATGTCTATAAGGCATATGACTCTCTTAAATAACCTAATCATATCGGGCATTGCCATTCGAGCTGACGTGGAAGACCAATCAGAACTCGGGTACCGGACAAAATGATGCAATAACCAATTAGAAAAAAGTCTATATATTTTTTTTTAAGTCACAGCGATCACCGTCACGTTCCCATCTCTACTCAATATGTCGTAATATTTGTCAAATAGTCAAATATGAAATGTGCAAACAACCTTTTAAATTGTATTTTTTGTCTACAGAATCCATAAAAAAATCAGTTTCATTAAAGGCACAATATGTAAATGTATTCAGAACAAAGGCGTGTCTTGACTCGTGAGTGGGTGGAGCTTTTATTCTGCCGCGAGTGCTTCCGCTTCTTCCGCTCGTGTGTGTGTAACGCAGCGCTGTTTGATCATATCACACACATGTGAGTGTGTTAAAGTGATGTTATAATGCTACTCTGTGCGTTGGCTCGGCGCTACTATGAGACACTTGTTCACACTGCAGTGAGCGAGATCATATTAGGCATGGTAAAACATGGCACTCTGTGCGGTAAATCAACAACACCAGATTTACACAATCAGACTAACTGTGTTGAGCTGGAGAACAATCATTAGTTTCTGTCCATCACTGATCCAAACAGTGTCTAATAAAACACATCAGATATTAAAGCAGCTTTGTGTTGCCATGGTTACTACACAATAACACCGGAGGGGAACGCGGGGATGATGTCACTGATAGGCAACGCACACACACGGGCCGTGTCCTGGTTACAATCAATGATTTCTCTGGATTCTTGGAAACATTTGGGATAATGTATAACACTGATCTAGTGGATGTTTTAATTAAAAAACTTACATACTTGCACCTTTAAAAAGTTGTTTTTGCGCACTAAAGTTTTCTCATCTCTTCATCACATTATGGCTGAACCACTGGAGTCACATGACTATTGTAACCATGTCTGTACTTCCTTTCTGAACCTTGAAAGTGTTAAATCGCGGTCTATGGAGGGGTCAGAGAGCTCTGGGAGTTCATCAGAAATATCTTCATGTGTGTCTGGCATGAGGGAGAGGAATTAATGACTGAATTATCATTTTTGGGTGAACTATCCCTTTAACTCAGGCTTTACTGGGTTAATAAACAGATAATTTATAGGGAGCACGATATATCGTCCACTATATCGGTATCGGCTGATATATGTTCATTTTTAATGTTATTGCCTGATAATAAAATTTGGCCGATATATTAAAGCCGATAAATAATGTATGATTTCCTTCAGACACTTCAGATGCACATGATGTTTTTGAATTGCTTGAAATATGATTGGAATCCCTTCAAAAGAGGAAAATACAGAAAACATGAGCAAGTCTGTCATATTGGCGACATGACAACATTATTATTGTGTGTTTGGGATATGGATTTAATGGTGAATGATGAGACTCTCTCGGAAATTATATACAAATTTGGATTTTGATTTATTATCCGATATATATCGGCTTGACGATATTTAAAAACTTAGACAAAATGTTGATATCGGCGCATCCCTTTGACCAGATTGATATTGATCATCTGTTAAATTCAGCAGTGCTTAAATTTGAAACCGAAAGCTTTCAAGTTTCCAAGATTCATCACACTGTCCATACCTCATGTGACTCTGCCTAACCCGGTTCAGAGCCAGTGAATCCATGCGTAACGCCAAGCTCGGATAACCAAAGCTAGGAGCGCCCGAGCTGCGAGCGAAAGCTTGCTAGCGGCGCGTATCTCGTGTCCGTGTTGTGAGCGATGGCTCTGAGCCCCGGAGGAAGTGCAGTGAAGGCGCAGTTGAGTTAAAGAGAGCTCTATCAATAGAGTGGCGGCACACAGCAGCCTCTATCTGTGCCGGCACAATGGGGATATTATGTGGAGCAAAGAGCCTGAAGTCTGTATGCAGCCAGACGCTCTTCCTCTGCTCATATGAGCGCTGTCCTCCGGATCATATGATCAGCGCGCTCGCTTTCATGAGCCTGTGTGCGATTCGGCTGAGTTCTGTTTGTAAATCATGCATAAGGACAACATCTGTTGTGAACCGGAGAAGAACAAGTCCATTATGTGTGTTTTTAAAACGTTTCTCTGGCTTGACCACTAATGCTCTTATTAGATTTGGCTCCAGTTAACTAGTACACTCACAAGTCTGTGCCTTTCACATACAAATTATGCATGTTATTTCCTGACCTGCGTAATCCGTCTTGGCATCCTTGGTGAACAGAAGAGACTTCTTCTAAAAACATTCAAAATCTTTTGGATGATATTGGTTCATTGCTCATGTATTTCATAAGCAGTCATATGGCAGCTGTGGAGAGACTGCTGATCAGCGGTTATGGGTAACAACACGAGACCTCAGAAATCTGCCCTAGTTAATGATGGCCCACTTGTTAGTAGGCACGCATGCAGACCGATGAGATGATTTCCGTAGTGAAAAAGAGTTCACATGGAGATTTTTATGACCTTAGAGGTGGCATAAATGCAATAATTGGCCTCAATTTGGGGTATTTTTGAAAGCAAAAGCAAAACTATGTTCTTCCGCATGCAAATGTTAAAGAACACACTCAGCAGATTATTGAAAGCATTTCAAAAAATGAAACTGTAAAATAGTTATAGACGTGTGAAAGCAAATGTACTGTACTAAAAATGTTATTTTATATAAAATATGTATTTGACAATACACTATATTGCCAAAAGTATTGTGCCGCCCCTCCAAATCCCTGAGTTCAGGTGTTCAATCCCTTCATGGCCACAGGTGTATAAATCAAGCACTAGGCATGCAGACTCCTCACTACTAAAATATTCCACGCTCAACTGTTAGTGGGATTATAACAAAGTGGAAGAGATTGGGAACAACAGCAACTCAGCCACGAAGTGAAATCACAGAGTGGGGTCAGCATATGCTGAGGGTCACAGTGTGCAGAAGTCACCAACTTTCTGCAGAGTCAATAGCTCCAGACCTCCAAACTTCTGTGGCCTTCAGATGAGCTCAAGAACAGTGCGTAGAGAGCTTCATGGAATGGGTTTCCATGGCCGAGCAGCTCATCCAAGCCTTACATCACCAAGTGCAATGCAAAGTGTGGGATGCAGTGGAGTAAAGCACGCCGCCACTGGACTCTAGAGCAGTGGAGACGTGTTCTCTGGAGTGACCAATCACACTTCTCTGTCCGTGGACGAGTCTGGGTTTGGCGGTTGCCAGGAAAATGGGACTTGCCTGACTGCATTGTGCCAAGTGTAAAGTTTGGTGGAGGGGGGATTATGGGGTGGGGTTGTTTTTCAGGGATTAGGCTGGGCCCCTTAGTTCCAGTGAAAGGAACGCTTAATGCTTCAGCAGACCAAGACATTTTGGACAATTTCATGCTCCCAACTTTGTGGGAACAGTTTGGGGACGGCCCCTTCCTGTCCCAACATGACTGCGCTCCAGTGCACAAACCATCGGTCCACAAAGACATGGATGAGCGAGTTTGGTGTGGAGGAACTTGACTGGCCTGCACAGAGTCCTGACCTCATCCCGATAGAACACCTTTGGGATGAATTAGGCGGAGACTGCGAGGCCAGGCCTTCTCGTCCAACATCAGTGCCTGACCTCACAAATGCGCTTCTAGAAGAATGGTCAAAAATTCCCATAAACACACTCCTAAACCTTGTGGAAAGCCTTCCCAGAAGAGCTGAAGCTGTTAGAGCTGCAAAGGGTGGGCCAACTCCATATTAAACCCTACGGATTAAGAATGGGATGGCATTAAAGCTCATGTGCATGTAAAGGCAGGCGTCCCAAAACTTTTGGCAATATAGTGTATAATTTACTCCAAAATTGGTATAAATCAAAGCCATATGTCTAACCAAGTTGATATCACAAAAATTAAAGTTCCTATGAGATTTTGTTTATGTGTAATAGCACAAATAGATACAAGCATTCTGTTGAATATTTGTTTTGGATGCATTCTCCTGTAACAAATTAACACTTTTACATTACATTATCCCACATGAAGTATGTGTACATTATCCCAAATGTTTCCAAGAATGTTTAAATCCAGAGAAATCAGTGATTTTACCCAGGACACGGCCCGTGTGTGTGCGTCGCCTATCAGTGACATCATCCCCGCGTTCCCCTCCGGTGTTATTGTGTAGTAACCATGGCAACACAAAGCCGCTTTAATATCTGATGTGTTTTATTAGACACTGTTTGGATCAGTGATGGACAGAAACTAATGATTGTTCTCCAGCTCAACACAGTTAGTCTGATTGTGTAAATCTGGTGTTGTTGATTTACCGCACAGAGTGCCATGTTTTACCATGCCTAATATGATCTCGCTCACTGCAGTGTGAACAAGTGTCTCATAGTAGCGCCGAGCCAACGCACAGAGTAGCATTATAACATCACTTTAACACACTCACGTGTGTGTGATATGATAAACAGCGCTGCGTTACACACACACATGAGCGGAAGAAGCGGAAGCACTCGCGGCAGAATAAAAGCTCCGACCACTCAAGAGTCAAGACACGCCTCTGTGTTGAGGAAGAGATGGAAAATTACATGTTGTGCCTTTTTAAAATGCATTTTGTTATATGAAACATGACACCGCCCACTAGGGGTAGGAGCCCATTAAAAGATTTTAAAGTACCGTTTCCATGGTAACGCAATGTCCAATTTCAAAACGATTTGCACAGGATTAATTTGGAGTGTTTAAGCTTTTCAAATGATACCTAATTTATGATGATAGGAAAGAAATGTAATAAAAGAGTGCCAAAAGAAATCATCTGTTCTCTATGTGAATATATATATATATATATATATATATATATATATATATATATATATATATATATATATATATATATATATATATATATATATATATATATATATATATAAAGTGTAATTTATTCCTGTGATCAAAGCTGAATTTATCATCATTACTCCAGTCTTCAGTGTCACATGATCCTTCACTGATCATTCTCAGATGAGGATCTGATGATCAACACACGTTTGATTTCTCAGAATTCTGTGATGAATTTAAAGTTCAAAGGAACAGCATTCATTTGAAATGGAATCTATTGTAACATTATAAATATCTTTACTGTCACTTTTGATCAAATTAAAGCATCCTTCCTGAATAAAAGCATTAATTTCTCATATTGTTTGACAATCAGACTGAGTTGCATGTTTTCATGCTGTAGTGTAGATGGATATTGTAGTGTAATGGTTAAGCGGTGCGTCTACGTGTTCATGAAGACGTGTTGACCCGTGGCTCTGAGATCATAAGACCGTCACACGCATGTCAGGACGCTCTGATGTAGCAAAGCACTCTTTTATCAGCAGATACACGACACAGATGGCAGAGATGCACTGCTCTGTGTGTGAAGTTTAAGGCAGTGGCTTGATAACATCATCAGGTAGAGGCTCATGTGAGCTGCAGGCCCACGTAGGCATCGGATTAACATTAAAAGCTTTGGCTGACAATATGCGCTTCACATTTTCAGGGGTGATTTAAAGGCAAGATGACCTTGTGTACTGTTGTTCAAATGGCTTAAACATGTGGTTTGTGTCATGTATTAAGGGTGCAGTGTGTAATATTTATGAGAATCTATTGACAGAAATGCAATATAATATACATAACTATGTTTTCAGTGGAGTATAAAGACTCCACTATTGTTTTTATTACCTTAGAATGAGCTGTTTCTATTCACTGTACACCCCGCGGGTACAGTGAAGCCGCCATTTTGTGCTGCTATGTTTGCCGCCATGTTACCATGTTTCGGTAGCCCTAAAGGGACCAGGGATGAGTCACGATTTTCGAATATTCGATTAGGTGATTTTAATTATAGAATATCGAATAGGTTGTGCGATTATAGTCTAAAAATCTGTCTAAAAGTTTTCGGTGCTGATGTGGTGGTGAAGCGTTCATTTTAGGGTTCTCCTTTTTATATTTTAGACAATTAATTAATTAATTAATTAATTAATTAATTAAAAGAAACTATGAGATGTGCTGCGCTGGTGGAAACAACACGAGACTGGCTCGCGCGTGTTCAGTCTGCTACAGCAGCAGCAAGCGTTCCTTCAGCGGAGAGTGTTGCTTCAGCGGCCGCGAGCGTTCCTTCAGCGGCGAGCATTCCTTCAACGGTCGAGCGTTCCTTTAAAGCGTTCCTTCGGCGGAGAGCATTCCTTAAGCGTTCCTTCAGCGGCCGTGAGCGCTCCTTTAGCGGAGAGCATGCCGCGAGCGTTCCTTCAGCGGATAGCGTTCCTTAAGCGTTCCTTCAGCGGAGAGCATTCCTTAAGCGTTCCTTCAGCGGCCGCGGCGTTCCTTCAGCGGCGAGCATTCCTTCAACGGTCGAGCGTTCCTTTAAGCGTTCCTTCGGCGGAGAGCATTCCTTAAGCGTTCCTTCAGCGGCCGTGAGCGCTCCTTTAGCGGAGAGCATGCCGCGAGCGTTCCTTCAGCGGATAGCGTTCCTTAAGCGCTCGCCGGCGGAGAGCATTCCTTAAGCGTTCCTTCAGCGGCCGTGAGCGCTCCTTTAGCGGAGAGCATGCCGCGAGCGTTCCTTCAGCGGATAGCGTTCCTTAAGCGCTCCCGGCGGAGAGCATTCCTTAAGCGTTCCTTCAGCGGCCGCGAGCGTTCCTTCAGCGGCGAGCATTCCTTCAACGGTCGAGCGTTCCTTTAAGCGTTCCTTCGGCGGAGAGCGTTCGCCGGCGGAAGCGCTCCTCGGCGGAGAGCATTCATAAGCGTTCCTTCAGCGGATAAGCGTTCGCGTAAAGCGCTCTCGGCGGAGAGCATTCTTAGCGTTCCTTCAGCGGCCGCGGCGTTCCTTCAGCGGCGAGCATTCCTTCAACGGTCGAGCGTTCCTTTAAGCGTTCCTTCGGCGGAGAGCATTCCTTAAGCGCTCCTTCGGCGGAGAGCATTCCTTAAGCGTTCCTTCAGCGGATAGCGTTCCTTAAGCGCTCCTTCGGCGGAGAGCATTCCTTAAGCGTTCCTTCAGCGGCCGCGAGCGTTCTTTCAGCGGAGAGCATTCCTTAAGCGCTCTTTAGGCCGCCGCGAGCGCTCCTTAAGCGCTCTTTAGGATTTGACATGATAACATTGTCAGTAAATAATTCTAATGGAAATGACGACTTTATACTTCAA
>CM031954.1:19069857-19167357 GCA_018749465.1 Paracanthobrama guichenoti
ACACATTAAAACCCTAATACCTTAGCAACCACCCAGAACACCCTAGCAACGCTCTAGCCAACCACCCACAATATCATAGCAACTGCCTAGCAACCACCCAGAATACCCTAGCAACCGCCTCAACACACCCGAGTTCTGCCACGAGTTCTGCCACTGCAAGCACCACTCACATTTTCTTCAGGAAATGTATAATCTGGAAGTGGATTTAAACATTTTGGAACAGACACATTTTTGTAGAAATCCTCCATGGAATCAAAAGCCCAAATCTGGATTTAGCAAGAAACCAAAAATCAAGCAATTTATGGACATTAGAGCAATGTTCCTACAAAATACCCCACAGATGGATCTAAATCTGGATAAAATTCCAATAAAATAAAATCCAGTAAAAATGGATAAAAGTGTTCATCTTTGAATTCACATTTTACTGGATGATAACACTTCTACTCCTTTGATGAACGCATTTTATTCTGTAGATGCTTTTGAAAAATGAAAACTTTATGATATGAAGAATAGGGTTGCAAAGGGGCTGAACATTTCCGGTAACGTTCCAAAAGTTTCCGAAAATTTTCAAAAATTTATTTTACATTATAATGGATTATAACGTAACACTCAGGCTGGATGCATCCCTTTATTACAAACGAAACAGATGATGGAAAGGTCATATTTTGTCTAAATTCTTGAATTTTTGAATGAGATTTTATTTGTATTTTTTGTAAGACATGAAAAGACAAAAGACTCCAGACTCGACTCGGACTCGTGACAAAAGACTCCAGACTTTACTCGGACTCGTGACAAAAGACTCCAGATTCTACTCGGACTCGTGACAAAAGACTTGTGACAAAAGACTCCAGACTCGTGACAAAAGACTCCAGACTAGTGACAAAAGACTCCAGACTCGACTCCAGACTCGTGACAAAAGACTCCAGACTTTACTCGGACTCGTGACAAAAGACTCCAGACTCGACTCGTGACAAAGACTCCAGACTCGACTCGTGACAAAGACTCCAGACTCGACTCGGACTCGTGACAAAAGACTCCAGACTTGACTCGTGACACAGACTTGACTCGTGACAAAGACTTCGGACTCGTGACAAAAGACTCCAGACTTGACTCGTGACAAAGACTCCAGACTCGACTCCGACTCGTGACAAAAGACTCCAGACTCGACTCGTGACAAAGACTCCAGACTCGACTCGGACTCGTGACAAAAGACTCCAGACTCGACTCGTGACAAAGACTCCAGACTCGACTCGGACTCCAGATGAAAGACTTGCAATTCGACTTAAACATCTTATTTAGTTTTATTTTTGTATAACTAAACCTTATAAACCACTTGTTTTCCTAACATAATGCAGTAATTTGTGTGATTGCAATAGTTTATTTTACATTATAATGGATTATAACGTAACACTCAGGCTGGATGCATCCCTTTATTACAAACGAAACAGATGATAGAAAGGTCATATTTTGTCTAAATTCTTGAATTTTTGAATGAGATTTTATTTGTATTTTTTGTAAGACATGAAAAGACAAAAGACTCCAGACTCGACTCGGACTCGTGACAAAAGACTCCAGACTCGACTCGGACTCGTGACAAAAGACTCCAGACTCGTGACAAAAGACTCCAGACTCGTGACAAAAGACTCCAGACTCGTGACAAAAAGACTCCAGACTCAGTGACAAAGACTCAGACTCTCTCGGACTCGTGACAAAGACTCCAGACTCGACTCGTGGACTCGTGACAAAAGACTCCAGACTCGTGACAGACTCCAGACTCGACTCCAGACTCGACTCGTGACAAAGACTCCAGACTCGACTCGTGACAAAGACTCCAGACTCGACTCGTGACAAAGACTCCAGACTCGACTCGTGACAAAGACTCCAGACTCGACTCGGACTCGTGACAAAAGACTCCAGACTTGACTCGTGACACAGACTCCAGACTCGACTCGACTCGTGACAAAAGACTCTTGGACTCGACTAGGACGTGACAAAAGACTCCAGACTCGACTCGTGACACAGACTCCAGACTCGACTCCGACTCGTGACAAAGACTCCAGACTCGACTCGTGACAAAGACTCCAGACTCGACTTCGTGACAAAGACTCCAGACGTGACAAAGACTCCAGACTCGACTCGACTCGTGACAAAGACTCCAGACGTGACAGACTCGACTCGTGACAAAGACTCCAGACTCGACTCGTGACAAAGACTCCAGACTCGACTCGTGACGAACACTCCAGACTCGACTCCGACTCGTGACAAAGACTCCCAGACTCGACTCGTGACAAAGACTCCAGACTGACTCGTGACGTGGCGAAGACTCCAGACTCGACTCCGACTCGTGACACTCCAGACTCCAGACTCCGACTCGTGACGAACACTCCAGACTCGACTCCGACTCGTGACGAACACTCCAGACTCGACTCCGACTCGAACACTCCAGACTCGACTCCGACTGTGCGAACACTCCAGACTCGACTCCGACTGCGTGAGACTCGTGACAAAACACTCCAGACTCGGACTCGTGACAAAAGACTCCAGACGAACACTCCAGACTCCGACTCGACTCGTGACAAAAGACTCCAGACTCGACTCCGACTCGTGACGAACACTCCAGACTCGACTCCGACTCGTGACAAAAGACTCCAGACTGACAAAAGACTCCGACTCGTGACAAAAGACTCCAGTCGTGACAAAAGACTCAGAGACTCGTGACAAAAGACTCCAGACTCGACTCCGACTCGTGACAAAGACTCCAGAACACTCCAGACTCGACTCGACTCTCCAGACTCGACTGACTCAGAAGACTCCAGACGTGACAAAGACTCAGACGACTCGTGACTCCAACACTCCAAAGACTCCCGACTCGACTCCGACTCGTGACAAAAGACTCCGAGACTCGACTCGTGACAAAGACAAAGACTCCAGACTTGTGACGAACACTCCAGACTCGACAAAAGACTCGTGGCTGTAAAGACTCCAGACTCGACTCCGACTCGTGCGAACACTCCAGAGACTCCCTCCAGACTCGACTGACAAACTCGGACTGACAAAAGACTCCGGACTCGTGACGAAACTCCAGACTCCGACTGCGTGACAAAGACTCCAGACTCGTGACAAAAGACTCGACTCGTGACAAAGACTTCGGACTTGTGACAAAAAAGACTCCAGACTCGTGACAAAGACGTGACAAAAAGACTCGGACTCGTGACAAAAGACTCCAGACTCGTGACAAAAGACTCCAGACTCGTGACAAAAGACTCAGACTCGTGTGACACACTCCAGACTCGGACTCGTGACAAAAGACTCCAGACTCGTGACAAAAGACTCCAGACTCGTGACAAAAGACTCCAGACTCGTGACAAAAGACTCCAGACTCGTGACAAAAGACTCCAGACTCGTGACAAAAGACTCCAGACTCGTGACAGACTCGTGACAAAAGACTCCAGACTCGACTCGGACTCGTGACAAAAGACTCCAGACTCGTGACAAAAGACTCCAGACTCGTGACAAAAGACTCCAGACAGACTCAGACTCGTGACAAAGACTCCAGACTCGACTCGTGACAAAGACTCAGAGACTCGTGACAAAAGACTCCAGACTCGACTCGGACTCGTGACAAAGACTCCAGACTCGACTCGTGACAAAGACTCCAGACTCGACTCGGACTCGTGACAAAAGACTCCAGACTTGACTCGTGACACAGACTTGACTCGTGACAAAGACTCAGACTCGACTCGGACTCAGACTCGACTCGTGACAAAAGACTCCAGACTTGACTCGTGACAAAGAGACCAGACTCGACTCCGACTCGTGACAAAAGACTCCAGACTCGACTCGTGACAAAGACTCCAGACTCGACTCGGACTCGTGACAAAAGACTCCAGACTCGACTCGTGACAAAGACTCCAGACTCGACTCGTGACAAAGACTCCAGACTCGACTCGTGACAAAGACTCCAGACTCGACTCGTGACAAAGACTCCAGACTCGACTCGTGACAAAGACTCCAGACTCGACTCGTGACAAAGACTCCAGACTCGTGACAGACTCCAGACTCGACTCCGACTCGTGACAAAGACTCCAGACTCGACTCGTGACAAAGACTCCAGACTCGACTCGTGACAAAGACTCCAGACTCGACTCCGACTCGTGACGAACACTCCAGACTCGACTCCGACTCGTGATGAACACTCCAGACTCGACTCCGACTCGTGACGAACACTCCAGACTCGACTCCGACTCGTGACGAACACTCCAGACTCGACTCGGACTCCAGATGAAAGACTTGCAATTCGACTTAAACATCTTATTTAGTTTTATTTTTGTATAACTAAACCTTATAAACCACTTGTTTTCCTAACATAATGCAGTAATTTGTGTGATTTGTATTAGTATTTTTCTTGGTTGTTTTCAGTAATTCGTGCAATTTGTATATACACCATATTTGCATGCTCATTATTTTGAATTTCATGTGAATTTCATTATTTGAAGAACTACTTGGTGCACTGTGGCATGCCTGTTGATCCATACACACGACTAGCACAAACAGTGGCAGGTGCCGCAGCTCTTAGAGCCGTGCTCCATTGCGCTCATGTAGCTCCAGGGCTTGGGTGACCTCTAACAATAGAGCTGAGGACATGGTGGGTGTGTGTGTGTGTGTGTGTGTGTGTGTGTGTGTGGAGTCTGAAGGAGGGGAAATGACACACAGACCTCGCCCATCACTGGCTCGTTCATCTTTGGTGTATGAGAGCGTGAAACAGGAATGAGTAACTCTCGGATCGGCAGCTGTTGGGATTTTAGTGTCTGTCTCTGCTACCAGAGTTAAATGGCTTCGCACCACCATGGAAATGACCACTGATTCACGTCCCACTCGGACCGCTGTGATGACCTTGTATTTTGCACTTGACTCTTATGTACTCCAGAGTAGCCGAGAGCCCTGCTGTTTGTGTCACGTCCCATGTGAGAGATACTCATGTAGCCATCCAAAAATGCTGAATAAATGCTTCAAGTGACAGAAATAATCACCGTAAACTGGGCTGAAAATTAGCTTTGGGATTTTCCTTCTTAAAAATAAAAGTATAGCTAGGATTCATTAAACTGATCAAAAGTGACAGTAAAGACATTAATAATCAAATGTCAAATGTGAAAAATCAAAATGTCAAAATCAAATTAAAAATCAAATGTCTTCAATGCAATAACAAGCGTCTTCATGATCATTTTAAGGCGTCTCATATTTTGGGGATGGAAAACCATAAATGGCGACACCGCCTAATGTGATTTATTAAACTTCTAAAGGCTCTGATTTCATTAATGAATGTGAGCGCTTCACGTCTCAAAGCCTGAAGGTGGCGCTGTTGTGCGTCTACAGGCTCGACCAATCAATGAATAGCACATTTATGCTTCTGAACTAATGCTGATTATGACAGTGTTCACTGTATAACATCAGAACTGTGTGTATGAACGCATATTATGAGCTGCAATAATAAAGCAAAGACAAACTGTAATTTAATTTAAAGTAAACTATTGTATCTTCTGTCTGGGACGCCCGTCAGAGGAAAGACTAATGCTGCGTTCACACTGCGTTCACACTGAACGTGAATAGAGCATCTGGAGCAAATGATTTCCATGTTAAGGCAATGTAAACGCACGTTTGGATGTCCTGCTGTGCGGAAAATGCATTTAGCGCGGCGCGACGGACGCGATTTTTGCCTCATTAGCGCGAAAGACACGAATTGAGCGTCTTGCTCCATTTATTATGCGCATGTGGTGCTTTTTGCCCAAGCCCTGAGAAATATCTTGGTATGTGTAAAATCTTTCTCTGTCTCCTCTAGAGATATATCGAGTGTGAGGACTCGCAAGAGCAAGACAAGAAGGATCTGCAGAACCGTGTGCAGCTCCTGGAGGCTCAAACCAGACAGATGGAGCTCAAGACCAAGAACTACGCGGATCAGAGTAAGTGCGTTCCCTCATCTCAGCACTCGAGGCCTGAGTGAGTCTGTGGAAACTGTGCCATGTTTATTCAATATGAAGCTCAACGGCAACAAGGGAGAAAAGTAGCGGCCCTAGGATAGAGCCCTGAGGGACCCCGTTATTACAGGAGCAGGAGAAGATGATTCCCAATTGCTAGACTTCAGTACGTTTTTTTTTTTTTTTTTTTTTAAACACCGTGCAGCCCTATTTCTGAGCCCAAGTCTCAACTGATCTCTGATCTGTGATCCTTGGAGAGTCTTTATCCACTCAAACACTCCTCCGCTCGTGCATTAGGATGATAGAGACACACGTCCTCTTCCAGATTCAACATCTTTAGTTGATTGGAGCTTAATTATTGCCCTGATGGGGATTTTCACTGCTTTAGCTCTTTTCTATTTTGTGACGCTTAACAATCTTTTGCTGCACATCAGAACTATATTCTGTGGTTTTACTCGGTGTGGTGATGATTAAGGGAATTTGGCGTTTTTGTGTTTCCTCATATTTATACTCCTGTAGAACAGGAAGTCATGGATGGACAATTTCATGCTCCTAGTCACCCTAAACATGTAAATATTAACTTTTTATTTTACTCATAAAAAATTCTAGGGATGCCAATTTGTGGCAATTTTATAATATGATTTTTTTTTTTTTTTTTTTTTTTTAGCCTTGCGATTCTTTTACTTCAATTTTCTTTTCAATTTTTTTTTTTTTCAAAGAAAGATTAAAGGGATAAACAATGCCGATTATTTTCTTTTTTTTTTTACAGCCGTCTTTGATCACATTTACCAGGGGTGCCAAATATTCTGTAACAACTGTAGCAATCCGATCAGTAAACGCGCAGGAAGTGACCCGGTCCCTCGTTCTCTTGAACACCTGATGAGCTCCACAAACAGTGTTTGACTGAGAATGGGCTGAACTGGATTACAGCTTAAGGGCGGCTGAACTCGCCCACATGATGGGTGGATGACCGTGTTTACTGCCAAGCTCCGCTCCAGGTGGGCGTTACGTAAACACTCCTGTCAGATGACACGTCTAGTGACTGTCATCAATTCTGTCAGTGTCCTGAATGAGGATTAAAACTGAACACCCAGAAAGTCGTTCAGTCAATTGTGTTTCTGCAAAAACTTCCCATTTTGTGGTCAACAGAAATAGTTTTCTGTTTCCCTACTGTAACCATAAATGGCACTGGAGGCAGTGGATTTTACAGTCTTTCACTCTGTTCCCATAGCTCACTTTCAGGACTCGACAGTGCGAGTCGCGACTATAAATAGACGTGTGTGAACTGTACAATGTGTTTTGAGCATGTGTGCAAATTAAAAATCAGTTTTCTTAAATGTAAGATCACAAGTCTTCAATGTCTTCAATGCTATAACAAGCGTCTTCATGATCATTTTAAGGCGTCTCATATTTTGGGGATGGAAAACCATAAATGGCGACACCGCCTAATGTGATTTATTAAACTTCAAAAGGCTCTGATTTCATTAATGAATGTGAGCGCTTCACGTCTCTCAGCCTGAAGGTGGCGCTGTTGTGCGTCTACAGGCTCGACCAATCAATGAATAGCACATTTATGCTTCTGAACTAATGCTGATTATGACAGTGTTCACTGTACGGTGTTTATACTGTAATGTGTTGTGTACGTGTGTATGAACGCATATTATGAGCTCCTGCAATAATAAAGCAAAGACATTACAAAATAAGAGTCCTGGTGTATTTCGGGCTCGTTTATTAAATAAGTCACGCCGTGTGTCCGATAAATTTAAAATATTAAGAAAAACTATACAGTATCTCAGTGATATATATATGGTTAGTTGCCCCCCTTAAGTTTCTGAATGCACTCCGCTTACGAGCACAGGTGCACCTTGGGAAAAAAGTAAGCCCTGACTTTCATATGCTTAGATTTATAGGAAATCAACCTCATGAAGCCTTTCATAATTCTACATCTTCTGAATTTTGACTTGTTTTAAATTCTACTTCTTCCCAGTCATAATTATGAGCAAACTGCTTTTGTTGCCATGTAGATTTGAAAATGTTTAATGCAACTAAAAATGTGGATACAATAATCAATAATTATTTTTGTGTTTGTCTCTTTTGTTTTATTATGATGCTTATTCTATTATCTGCTCAGCAAAGCTGCACTGATCAAAGATACAGTAAAAACAGTGAAATATTACTCCAGTGTAAATCAATAATCATTTCCTGCAATGACGAGCAGAACAACAGGAAGAACTGAATGCTCTTATTCAGCAAGGATTCATTAAACTGATCAAAAGTGACAGTAAAGACATTTATAATGTTACAAAAGATTCTGTTCTTTTGAACTTTATATTCATCACAGTTTCCTGCGTTTATTAAGCTTTTAATGCTAACACCTTATAATGAGAGATTTAGCGTAGTTAATGAGATGAACCGTTTCCTGTGGCGTTGTTTTATTTCTGTGTCTGCACTGACCCCTTCTGCCTGTGTGTTGTTACTGCAGTGTGTAACTTCACAAGCCTCTCCCTCTGAAGCTGAATCACAGTAGACCTAGAATTTGAACATATAAAAACATAAATAACATCCCTCTGTTTTTAGTTGGAAGATTGGAAGAGCGGGAAGCCGAGCTGAAGAAAGAGTACAATGCCCTCCATCAGAGACACACGGAGGTAAGAAACACGTGCCTGTGTAAAAGATGCTTTTGCACGCGCCGTCAAGCAATAACGTGAGTGTTTGGATTTGCAGATGATCCACAGTTACATGGAGCACTTGGAACGTACCAAATACCAGCAGCAGACGGGGGAGACGACAGACACGGGCAGTCAGAGCAGAATCAGGTGAGGATGTGCTCGGGTCTCGACTGCAGGACACTTCGTCCACATACACCGTTTGTATAGAGCACGCTATCACACCACCATGCATCATTCGCTGATTGACACTCATGTGGTGTTGATGCCAAAAATAGTGCCTGTTTTGCTGTAGGTGCAGAAGTCTTGCATTATCCCTTAATCACTAGATAATCTGCCATAAACACTATTTGTTCACTTCTCAGCCAGTTGCACACGCATGATATTATTTCATGCCTGATCCTGATTTCAACCGTAGAATTATGGCAGTGACAGAAGACAGTGCACACATGACCCAGATGTTTTCTGCTGTGTCTGTGGGTGCAACGACAGAAAATTACGGATTTTGACAGACTTTGACATTAAATGGAGTATTTTAACATATAATTCCGATCCTTTTGACCGCTTTTATAACATTGACCGGTGAGGTGAATAACACTGATGTTCTCTTCATCACGGCTCCTGTTAGTGGGTGGGATATATTCGGCAGCAAGTGAACATTTTGTCCTCAAAGTTGATGTGTTAGAAGCAGGAAAAATGGCCAAGCGTAAGGATTTGAGCGAGTTTGACAAGGGCCAAATTGTGATGGCTAGACGACTGGGTCAGAGCATCTCCAAAACTGCAGCTCTTGTGGGGTGTTCCCGGTCTGCAGTGATCAGGATCTATCAAAAGTGCTCCAAGGAAGGAACAGTGATGAACCGGCCACAGGGTCATGGGCGGCCAAGGCTCATTGATGCACGTGGGGAGCGAAGGCTGGCCCGTGTGGTCCGATCAAACAGACGAGCTACTGGAGCTCAAACTGCTCAAGAAGTTAATGCTGGTTCTGATAGAAAGGTGTCAGAATACACAGAGCATCTCAGTTTGTTGCGTATGGGGCGGCATAGCCGCTGACCAGTCAGGGTGCCCATGCTGACCCCTGTCCACCGCCGAAAGCACCAACAGTGGCACGTGAGCATCAGAACTGGACCACGGAGCAATGGAAGAAGGTGGCCTGGTCTGATGAATCACGTGTTCTTTTCCATCACGTGGATGGCCGGGTGCGTGTGCGTGGCTTCCCTGGGGAACACATGGCACCAGGATGCACTATGGGAAGAAGGCGAGCTGGCGGAGGCAGTGTGATGCTTTGGGCAATGTTCTGCTGGGAAACCTTGGGTCCTGCCATCCATGTGGATGTTACTTTGACACGTACCACCTACCTAAGCATTGTTGAGACCATGTACAGCCTTTCATGGAAACGGTATTCCCTGGTGGCTGTGGCTCTTCCAGCAGGATAATGCTCCTGACACAAAGCACAAATGCTTCAGGAATGGTTTTAGGAGCACAACAACGAGTTTGAGGTGTTGACTTGGCCTCCAAATTCCCCAGATCTCAATCCAGTCGAGCATCTGTGGGATGTGCTGAACAAACAAGTCCGATCCATGGAGGCCCCACCTTGCAACTTACAGGACTTAAAGGATCTGCTGCTAACATCTTGGTGCCAGATACCATGAGTCCAGAGTCCATGCTCGACGGGTCAGGGGCACCGACACAATATTAATGTTACGCCTGATTGGTGTGTGTGTGTATATATATATTCTAATTTTGCGAGAGAGAAAACTACGTCACAGAAAGGTTTTTTTTATATATTTGAACTCCGTTTTATCAAATTAGGTTATAGTGGGCCTTTTTGCAAATCAGCAGTTTTTTTTTTTTTTTTTTTTTTTTTTTTTTTTTTGCAAGGCTGTTATTAATAGTTTTCGCTTTAATATTTATGCCAATTTAATTTCTGTTCCCCATTAATCAACTTTGGTTCTGCACTTAAATAACCCGTGTGACGTCTCCCACATAGCGTGTGTGTGAGAGTGTGTATGTGCATGTGCGTGTGTGTGTGTGTGTGTGAGAGAGAGAGAGAGAGTGTGTGTGTGATATAGAGGGATTGAGAGAATCATCTGGTGGATGTTAATGAAGACCGAAGCGGTGAGACAGATTCTGTAATAGACTGACAGCATGACAGTAGAGGCAGAATCTCACATAGGAGGCGTATTTCACACACGGCCTTCAGTGACGGCCGGCTCTAGTCTCTGCGTGCTTGGGGTGCTTTTTGCTTTTCTAACATTTTAATATCGAGGATCCCCCAAAATGGTGCTCCTAAAATGTAAAGGAAACTTTGTGAGAATATAGCAAACCCTTTTGATTTGGCATGATCACGTTTTTAAAATAATCCCATAATCCTCTCAGCAGATGGACCGTCTGATCGAGTCCATCTATAGAGCATCAGTCATGTCCTTCACCGGCGACACATGATTCTCACAGCATTTGCAACCGGTTCAGCCCAGGAAAAGGCTTTTCCATCTGCGCTCCGCTCTGGGACTGTGGGAAAGTGCTGATACATTCATTCTGCTTTCTGAAGTCTGAAAATTAGGGATATTAATTGTGATTATTCTATGACGGCCATAGCATAATGTACCAAATCTGTGTTTACACATTTTTATTTATTTTAGTGCATTAAGTTAAGCTAGCTGAAATAAAGTTTAAGATTTTTATTTTGTTAGTTTATTTTATTTCAATTAATAAAATAATAATAATTTAATACATTTATAAATAAATCATTTAAAAATAATAATTTTGTATTTATTCTATATATATATATATATATAGTTTATTAATTAAGTAGTTTTATTTATTTTAGCACATCAAGTTGAGAATGTTGGTTTGGTAACTAGCTTAAATACAGGTTTTTATTTTATTTCAATTAATGGAAATAGTTTATTAATTTAGAATTATTTATTCTCTATATAGTTTTTATTAATTTAGTAGTAGTTCATTGTATTTATTTTAGTTAAAGTAGTGTTGCTTTGGCGTCTAGCTGGAATTAAATAAGTGTAAATCATTTTATTTCAGTTCTTCATGGTTGTCATTAACGATAGTAACCCTGCTTGTTGTTCCCCCGTGATCTGCATATACACATCGATTCCCTCAACCAATCAGCTGTGTGATGGAGACGGGATGCATGGGGAATTAGCGCGTAAGTGACAGAGCGGTTCATTAAGCAGCAGCGCAGGAAAGAGGGAAAACAACACACTCAGAAAGACAGCTGCTGCAAAGCCGCTCGTGTGTGTGTGTGTGTGTGTGTGTGGATGATGTCACAGCAGCGAGAGGCTGCAGAGCTCACACACACAGACAGATTCTCGTGCTGTGCCGGCGTTGATGGGATTGTTTTGGCGTATCGGGGGGCGGCGGGCGGCCCATAGCGCGTGGTGGCAGCCATGAGTCCGGGATGCATGCTGCTGTTTGTCTTTGGCTTTGTGGGGGGAGCGGTGGTCATCAACTCCGCCGTGCTGGTCTCGCTCTCTGTTCTGCTCCTGGTGCATTACTCCGTCTCCAACGGCCTGCCCGCCATCACACACTCCCTGCCCCGGATCAGCAGGTACGCAGCCGGAGCGCGCTTGTTTTGCTGGATGTTAGCCTAGTTTTTCTTTTTTTCACAGGCTGTGTCGTATTACCTCAGATGTGATCATCCTCATGCATTCAGTGCAGCTATTTATGTATAAAAACCCAGTTTATGCTAAATAACATTATAAATTTATCAAATTTAGTTTCTATTTTTTCTACTCGCTATAGTGTTGTACCATTTGATGTATTATTTATTTATTTATTTATTTATTTTAATCAAATTTATTAATTTGTTTTTTAAACTTTTCCACGTTGGATTCTCTTCACGTTACGCTTCTCCGTTTGTCAGCGGTTGCGATCATATGTCGTTCATCATGCGTGTGTCCTCTTAGAGAGTGTAGTAAGCATGAGCTGTTCTGCAGCAGGAGTTCATTTCATTTGTACTGGATCCCAGTGCAGCTTTATATCTCAGGCATTCCCATTCTAACAGGCTTATTGTTCATTACGGCTTCAGTTTGTTCAGTCTTCAGTTTTGTGTTCGTACTTTGCACTAGAGCTGCGGTCGAACACCTGATATTGTTAGAGCTTCCTGTTCTTTTATTCCAAGTTGGTTTTGCGGTATTAGTGTCATGTGCTCAGGTGATTGTAATTGTGAAGTTGTCCGAAACTAAGCCCAAAGCTGATATTTTCACACGTCATGTGTCTTGTAGAGAGTTCAAGGTGAACCTGTCAAATCCAAGTCATATTTAATTTCAGAATTGATATTTGCATTAAGATGAAGACGACCAGTGGGGATCAGTAAGACACTTCTAATCTCAGATCTGCTCTCCTGAGGAGGTCGCAAAAAGCCTGAGATAGATAATGTTGGAAATATTCTTTCCCCCCAGTCCGTTGATTTGCCAGGCCAAAGAAAGACGCTACTCGTAAATAAATTAAGTCGATTTAATGGAGAATCAGAAGAGCTCTGAGCTCAGGATTACAGGACCACAATGCCAAAAGCTGACATCTGGGCAGTCCAGAATGTCTCACAAGCATCTAAACACAATATTTATATTCTTGTCTTTTGGATCCTCCCTCGAGTCCTCTCCTCCAACTCGTGACCGTTGTCAGGCAGGTTTCCTCATTGGTTGCATCATATTAATCAGTGTTATCAGGTTGATTCCTTCATATCAGGTTACTCCATACTAATCAGCAGTCTGCACACAAAAAACAAGAACCCCCTTGCCCCATCCCTTTTCTATCTGTAACCTTTCTGGTAAACAGATAGCTTCAACAGTATCAGTCTTGGACCTTTCACCCTGGGTGCATTGTTCTTTGTTTTTGAAAGAAACAATTTATTACAGAATTAGAAACAGTAACTTTGTGTTTGACCATTCAAGAACACATCAAGGTAAATTGAAACATTTAAACTACTATTAGAAATGAACACTTCAACACAGAATCAAACATTTTAAACTAATATTTCCTTCAATAACTCAACCCCTTTCAAAACTTCAAAACTCAAACCCTGACCCAGGATCTGAAAAACACAAAACTACCCAAACACTGGGTCGTTACGTCTGACCCAGGATCTGCGTTACACAAAAACTACCCAAACACTGGGTCGTCACGTCCGACCCATGATCTGGTAACACAAAAACTACCCAAACACTGGGTCGTCACGTCCGACCCATGATCTGGTAACACAAAAACTACCCAAACACTGGGTCGTCACGTCTGACCCATGATCTGGTAACACCAAAACTACCCAAACACTGGGTTGTCACGCCTGACCCAGGATCTGAGTAACACAAAACTACCCAAACACTGGGTTGTTACGTCTGACCCATGATCTGGTAACACAAAACTACCCAAACACTGGGATCTGGTGAACACAAAAACTACCCAAACACTGGGTCGTTACGTCTGACCCAGGATCTGCGTAAAAACACAAAAACTCAAATGCTGGGTTGGTAACACAAAAACTGTCTGACCCATGATCTGGTAACACAAAAACTACCCAAACACTGGGTCGTCACGCCTGACCCAGGATCTGCGTAAAAACACAAAAACTACCCAAATGCTGGGTTATGTCTGACCCATGATCTGGTAAACACACAAAAACTACCCAAACACTGATCTGGTAACACAAAAACTACCCAAACACTGGGTTGTTACGTCTGACCCAGGATCTGCGTAAAACACAAAAACTACCCAAACACTGGGTTGTTACGTCTGACCCATGATCTGGTAACACAAAACTACCCAAACACTGGGTCGTTACGTCTGACCCAGGATCTGCGTAAAAACACAAAAACTACCCAAATGCTGGGTTGTTATGTCTGACCCATGATCTGCGTAAAAACACAAAAACTACCCAAACACTGGGGTTACGTCTGACCCATGATCTGGTAACACAAAAACTACCCAAACACTGGGTTACGTCTGACCCAGGAACACAAAAACTACCCAAACACTGGGTCGTTCACGTCTGACCCAGGATCTGCGTAAAAACACAAAAACTACCCAAATGCTGGGTCGTTATGTCCTGACCCATGATCTGGTAACACAAAACTACCCAAACACTGGGTCGTTACGTCTGACCCAGGATCTGCGTAAACACAAAACTACCCAAAAACGTCTGACCCATGATCTGGTTACACAAAAACTACCCAAACACTGGGTCGTCACGTCCGACCCATGATCTGGTAACACAAAAACTACCCAAACACTGGGTCGTTACGTCTGACCCAGGATCTGCAAAACACAAAAACTACCCAAACACTGGGTCGTACACAAAAACTACGTTCTGACCCATGATCTGGTAACACAAAAACTACCCAAACACACTGGGTGCGTACGCCTGACCCATGATCTGGTAACACAAAACTACCCAAACACTGGGTTGTCACGCCTGACCCAAGATCTGCGTTACACAAAAACTACCCAAACACTGGGTCGTTACGTCTGACCCATGATCTGGTAACACAAAAACTACCCAAACGCTGGGTCGTTACGTCTGACCCAGGATCTGCGTAAAAACACAAAAACTACCCAAACGCTGGGTCGTTACGTCCGACCCAGGATCTGCATTACACAAAAACTACCCAAACACTGGGTCGTCACATCCGACCCATGATCTGGTAACACAAAAACTACCCAAACACTGGGTCGTCACGTCCGACCCATGATCTGGTAACACCAAAACTACCCAAACACTGGGTTGTTACGCCTGACCCATGATCTGGTAACACAAAAACTACCCAAACACTGGGTCGTTACGTCTGACCCAGGATCTGCGTTACACAGAAACTACCCAAACACTGGGTTGTTACGTCTGACCCATGATCTGGATCTGGTGCTGGGTTGTTATGTCTGACCCATGATCTGGTAACACAAAAACTACCCAAACACTGGGTTGTTACGTCTGACCCAGGATCTGGTAACACAAAACTACCCAAACGCTGGGTTGTTACGTCTGACCCGATCTGCTGACCCAGGATCTGCGTCTGGTAACACAAAAACTACCCAAACACTGGGTTGTTACGTCTGACCCATGATCTGGTAACACAAAAACTACCCAAACACTGGGTGCGTAACACGCCTGACCCAGGATCTGACCCGATCTGGTAACACAAAAACTACCCAAATGCTGGGTTGTTATGTCTGACCCATGATCTGGTAACACAAAAACTACCCAAACACTGGGTCGTTACGTCTGACCCAGGATCTGGTAACACAAAAACTACCCAAACACTGGGTTGTACCTGACCCATGATCTGGGTAACACCAAAACTACCCAAACACTGACCCTGACCCATGATCTGGTAACACAAAAACTACCCAAACACTGGGTTGTTACGTCTGACCCAGGATCTGCGTTACACAGAAACTACCCAAACATTGGGTTGTTACGTCTGACCCATGATCTGGTAACACAAAAACTACCCAAACACTGGGTTGTTACGTCTGACCCATGATCTGGTAACACAAAAACTACCCAAACACTGGGTCGTTACGTCTGACCCAGGATCTGCGTAAAAACACAAAAACTACCCAAATGCTGGGTTGTTATGTCTGACCCATGATCTGGTAACACAAAAACTACCCAAACACTGGGTTGTTACGTCTGACCCAGGATCTGGTAACACAAAAACTACCCAAACACTGGGTCGTTACGCCTGACCCAGGATCTGCGTAACACAAAAACTGAAACTACCCAAATGCTGGGTCGTTACGTCTGACCCATGATCTGGTAACACAAAAACTACCCAAACACTGGGTTGTTACGTCTGACCCATGATCTGGTAACACAAAAACTACCCAAATGCTGGGTTGTTATGTCTGACCCATGATCTGGTAACACAAAAACTACCCAAACACTGGGTTGTTACGCCTGACCCATGATCTGGTAACACAAAAACTACCCAAACACTGGGTCGTTACGTCTGGATCTGCGTAACACAAAAACTACCCAAACACTGGGTCGTTACGTCTGACCCAGGATCTGGTAACACAAAACTACCCAAACACTGGGTCGTTACGTCTGACCCAGGATCTGCGTTACACAAAAACTACCCAAACACTGGGTCGTCACGTCCGACCCATGATCTGGTAACACCAAAACTACCCAAACACTGGGTTGTCACGCCTGACCCAAGATCTGAGTAACACAAAAACTACCCAAACACTGGGTCGTTAAGTCTGACCCATGATCTGGTAACACAAAAACTACCCAAACACTGGGTCGTTACGTCTGACCCAGGATCTGCGCGTAACACAGAAACTACCCAAACGCTGGGTTGTTACGCCTGACCCATGATCTGGTAACACACCAAAACTGACCCATGTTACGTCTGACCCAGGATCTGGTAACACACAAAAACTACCCAAACGCTGGGTTGTTACGTCTGACCCATGATCTGGTAACACAAAAACTACCCAAACGCTGGGTCGTTACGTCTGACCCAGGATCTGCGTAAAAACACAAAAACTACCCAAACTACCCAAATCTGCACTGGGTCGTTACGTCCGACCCATGATCTGGTAACACCAAAACTACCCAAACACTGGGTTGTCACGCCTGACCCAAGATCTGCGTAACACAAAAACTACCCAAACACTGGGTCGTTACGTCTGACCCAGGATCTGCGTTACACAGAAACTACCCAAACGCTGGGTTGTTACGTCTGACCCATGATCTGGTAACACAAAAACTACCCAAACACTGGGTTGTTACGTCTGACCCATGATCTGGTAACACAAAAACTACCCAAACACTGGGTCGTTACGTCTGACCCAGGATCTGCGTAAAAACACAAAAACTACCCAAATGCTGGGTTGTTATGTCTGACCCATGATCTGGTAACACAAAAACTACCCAAACACTGGGTCGTTACGTCTGACCCAGGATCTGCGTAAAAACATAAAAACTACCCAAACACTGGGTTCGTCTGACCCAGGATCTGACCCAGGATCTGACCCATGATCTGGTAACACAAAACTACCCAAACACTGGGTTGTTACGTCTGACCCATGATCTGGTAACACAAAAACTACCCAAACACTGGGTCGCGATTACGTCCGACCCAGGATCTGCATTACACAAAAACTACCCAAACACTGGGTCGTCACGTCCGACCCATGATCTGGTAACACAAAACTACCCAAACACTGGGTTGTTACGCCTGACCCATGATCTGGTAACACAAAACTACCCAAACACTGGGTGTTACGCCTGACCCAGGTGCTGACCCAAACATTGGGGATCTGCCTGACCCATGATCTGGTAACACCAAAACTACCCAAACACTGGGTTGTTACGCCTGACCCATGATCTGGTAACACAAAAACTACCCAAACACTGGGTCGTTCGTCTGACGATCTGACCCAGGATCTGCGTCTGAAAAACACAAAAACTACCCAAACACTGGGTTGTTACGTCTGACCCATGATCTGGTAACACAAAAACTACCCAAACACTGGGTTGTTACGTCTGACCCATGATCTGGTAACACAAAAACTACCCAAACACTGGGTTGTCACGCCTGACCCAAGATCTGAGTAACACAAAAACTACCCAAACACTGGGTTGTTACGCCTGACCCAGGATCTGGTAACACAAAAACTACCCAAACACTGGGTTGTTACGTCTGACCCATGATCTGGTAACACAAAACTACCCAAACACTGGGTTGTTACGTCTGACCCAGGATCTGCGTTACACAAAAACTACCCAAACACTGGGTCGTTACGTCTGACCCATGATCTGGTAACACCAAAACTACCCAAACACTGGGTTGTTACGTCTGACCCATGATCTGGTAACACAAAAACTACCCAAACACTGGGTTGTTACGTCTGACCCATGATCTGTAAAAAACACAAAAACTACCCAAACACTGGGTTGTTACGTCTGACCCATGATCTGGTAACACAAAAACTACCCAAACTGGGATCTGTTACGTCTGACCCATGATCTGGTAACACAAAAACTACCCAAACACTGGGTTGTTACGTCTGACCCATGATCTGGTAACACAAAAACTACCCAAAGGATCTGCGTAAAAACACAAAAACTACCCAAATGCTGGGTTGTTATGTCTGACCCATGATCTGGTAACACAAAAACTACCCAAACACTGGGTTGTTACGTCTGACCCAGGATCTGGTAAAACACAAAAACTACCCAAACACTGGGTCGTTACGTCTGACCCATGATCTGGTAAACACAAAACTACCCAAACACTGGGGTTACGTCTGACCCATGATCTGGTAACACAAAAACTACCCAAACACTGGGTTGTTACGTCTGACCCATGATCTGGTAACACAAAACTACCCAAACACTGGGTCGTTACGTCTGACCCAGGATCTGGTAACACAAAAACTACCCAAACACTGGGTTGTTACGTCTGACCCATGATCTGGTAACACAAAAACTACCCAAACACTGGGTTGTTACGTCTGACCCAGGATCTGGTAACACAAAAACTACCCAAACACTGGGTCGTTACGTCTGACCCAGGATCTGCGTTACACAAAAACTACCCAAAACTGGGTCGTTACGTCTGACCCAGGATCTGCGTTACACAAAAACTACCCAAACACTGGGTCGTTACGTCCGACCCAGGATCTGCATTACACAAAAACTACCCAAACACTGGGTCGTCACATCCGACCCATGATCTGGTAACAAAAACTACCCAAACACTGGGTGGGTTACGTCTGACCCATGATCTGCGTAACACAAAACGACCCATGATCTGACCCAACACACAAAAACTACCCAAACACTGGGTCGTTACGTCTGACCCATGATCTGGTAACACAAAAACTACCCAAACACTGGGTCGTTACGTCTGACCCAGGATCTGCGTTACACAGAAACTACCCAAACACTGGGTTGTTACGTCTGACCCATGATCTGGTAACACAAAAACTACCCAAACGCTGGGTCGTTACGTCTGACCCAGGATCTGCGTAAAAACACAAAACTACCCAAACGCTGGGTCGTCACGCCTGACCCAGGATCTGCGTTACACAGAAACTACCCAAACGCTGGGTTGTCACGTCTGACCCATGATCTGGTAACACAAAAACTACCCAAACGCTGGGTCGTTACGTCTGACCCAGGATCTGCGTAAAAACACAAAAACTACCCAAATGCTGGGTCGTTATGTCTGACCCATGATCTGGTAACACAAAAACTACCCAAACACTGGGTCGTTACGTCTGACCCAGGATCTGCGTAAAAACATAAAAACTACCCAAACACTGGGTCGTTACGTCTGACCCAGGATCTGCGTTACACAGAAACTACCCAAACATTGGGTTGTTACGTCTGACCCATGATCTGGTAACACAAAAACTACCCAAATGCTGGGTCGTTATGTCTGACCCATGATCTGGTAACACAAAAACTACCCAAATGCTGGGTCGTTATGTCTGACCCATGATCTGGTAACACAAAAACTACCCAAATGCTGGGTCGTTATGTCTGACCCATGATCTGGTAACACAAAAACTACCCAAATGCTGGGTCGTTATGTCTGACCCATGATCTGGTAACACAAAAACTACCCAAACACTGGGTCGTTACGTCTGACCCAGGATCTGCGTAAAAACATAAAAACTACCCAAACACTGGGTCGTTACGTCTGACCCAGGATCTGCGTTACACAGAAACTACCCAAACATTAGGTTGTTACGTCTGACCCATGATCTGGTAACACAAAAACTACCCAAACACTGGGTCGTTACGTCTGACCCAGGATCTGCGTTACACAGAAACTACCCAAACATTAGGTTGTTACGTCTGACCCATGATCTGGTAACACAAAAACTACCCAAACACTGGGTCGTTACTTCTGACCCAGGATCTGCGTTACACAGAAACTACCCAAACATTAGGTTGTTACGTCTGACCCATGATCTGGTAACACAAAAACTACCCAAGCACTGGGTCGTTACGTCTGACCCAGGATCTGCGTAAAAACACAAAAACTACCCAAATGCTGGGTTGTTATGTCTGACCCATGATCTGGTAACACAAAAACTACCCAAACACTGGGTTGTTACGTCTGACCCAGGATCTGCGTTACACAGAAACTACCCAAACATTGGGTTGTTACGTCTGACCCATGATCTGGTAACACAAAAACTACCCAAACACTGGGTTGTTACGTCTGACCCATGATCTGGTAACACAAAAACTACCCAAACACTGGGTCGTTACGTCTGACCCAGGATCTGCGTAAAAACACAAAAACTACCCAAATGCTGGGTTGTTATGTCTGACCCATGATCTGCGTTACACAGAAACTACCCAAACATTGGGTTGTTACGTCTGACCCATGATCTGGTAACACAAAAACTACCCAAACACTGGGTTGTTACGTCTGACCCATGATCTGGTAACACAAAAACTACCCAAACACTGGGTTGTTACGTCTGACCCATGATCTGGTAACACAAAAACTACCCAAACACTGGGTTGTTACGTCTGACCCAGGATCTGCGTTACACAGAAACTACCCAAACATTGGGTTGTTACGTCTGACCCATGATCTGGTAACACAAAAACTACCCAAACACTGGGTTGTTACGTCTGACCCATGATCTGGTAACACAAAAACTACCCAAACACTGGGTCGTTACGTCTGACCCAGGATCTGCGTAAAAACACAAAAACTACCCAAACACTGGGTCGTTACGTCTGACCCAGGATCTGCGTAAAAACACAAAAACTACCCAAACACTGGGTTGTTACGTCTGACCCATGATCTGGTAACACAAAAACTACCCAAACACTGGGTTGTTACGTCTGACCCATGATCTGGTAACACAAAAACTACCCAAACACTGGGTTGTTACGTCTGACCCAGGATCTGCGTTACACAAAAACTACCCAAACACTGAAAAAGTAACTTCAAAAAATGACCCAAAAATACTCAACCTGGGATTTGGGTAGAAAAAAAATAACCCAAGATTTATATATATAATGCATAAAAATGTAATTTATGTCACTGTGATGTTAACATTACCAGTGAACTCCAGTAGATGACATTTATTGATTTAAAATGAACATACTTGCTTTTTTTGTTTTGATAAAAGGGAAACTGCTTGCTTCTGAATGCATCTGATATTTTTTTAATCTAGTTTTTTTGTATTTAGTTGAATGTAACTGGACTTGGCTTAAACATTATATTAGTTGCTTTTGACCAGTTTTTATTGGTCTGCTTTTCTCCCTGTTCTGTAATAGAGCTTTTCAGGAGTTAAACTTTGGACCTGAAGTTTCACAACTAAATCACGGCCTTTCCTGACTGACGTGTGTGATTGACACTACGTGTCCTATGACGTGTGTGAGTACAGCACGGGTATTGATGAACACGTCAGAGAGCGATCCATCACAGCCTCGGTTTACCATGCAAGCCTGACTGCATTGATTTACTCCCTTTTATTCTTACTTAAAGTCGGCATGAAATCAAAATTGGCCCAATTTATTTTACACAATATAACTGGAAAACTGGACTAACCAGCAGACCAATCTCAAATGTTGGTTTGGTGGTTCTTGCTAAAATATATGCATGAGTTACAGTATATTCGCAACTTTGGATGAAAACCTCACCACTGAGGTGCATGGACTTTTTGTGGGAGTTGGGAAGTTGGTTCTTGTTTCCAAACCGTACTTTACCTTTTCTTTACTGTACTGTTTGAGCTGAATAGAGTGAATCCTGCTCGTGTGAGCAGATCCGCTCTGCTCCCTACAGAATGTGCAGTCAGCAGGTTCAGCTCTGAATGCAGCTCTATGGCAACCCGACAACAGGAAGAGACAAAAGACATGTCTCTCCTAGAGGAGCTCTGGTGTTGATGGTGGCATCACTGTAGCTGTTGCTCATGCTTCTTGCGCTCAAACTTTGTATGGCAGGCAAAAACATCCCGTAGACATGCATTGAGACATAAGAATCAGAAGATCATGAAGATAGTTAATATTCAGTGATATTATTGATCTAACTGCACTGACATTATGGTCTTTAGAACTGACACTGTTATTGAACGGAATTGAATCAGCATTTAAAGGTGAAGTATGTAGTTTCTGTGACCTATAGCGGAATTACAAAAATAGGTATATTTTCAAACAAGCTTGCAAACGCCCCTTTCACATGTTGTGCCACCCCAACTCAAATATAACGATCACCCAAACTCTGTCTGCTGCAATAACCACGCCCCAAACTCTCTGCCTGCTGCAGTAACCACGCCCCAAACTCTCTGCCTGCTGCAGTAACCACGCCCCAAACTCTCTGCCTGCTGCAGTAGCCACGCCCCAAACTCTCTGCCTGCTGCAGTAGCCACGCCCCAAACTCTCTGCCTGCTGCAGTAACCACGCCCCAAACTCTCTGCCTGCTGCAGTAGCCATGCCCCAAACTCTCAGCCTGCTGCCGTAACCACGCCCCAAACTCTCTGCCTGCTGCAGTAACCACGCCCCAAACTCTCTGCCTGCTGCAGTAACCACGCCCCAAACTCTCTGCCTGCTGCAGTAACCACGCCCCAAACTCTCTGCCTGCTGCAGTAGCCACGCCCCAAACTCTCTGCCTGCTGCAGTAACCACGCCCCAAACTCTCTGCCTGCTGCAGTAGCCATGCCCCAAACTCTCAGCCTGCTGCCGTAACCACGCCCCAAATTCGCCTGCTACAGTAACCACGCCCCAAACTCTCTGCCTGCTGCAGTAACCACGCCCCAAACTCTCCTGCTACAGTAGCCACGCCCAACTCTCTGCTTGCTGCAGTAACCACGCCCCAAACTCTCTGCCTGCTGCAGTAGCCATGCCCCAAAATCTCAGCCTGCTGCAGTAACCACGCCCCAAAATCTCAGCCTGCTGCAGTAACCACGCCCCAAACTCTCCTGCTGCAGTAACCACGCCCCAAACTCTCAGTCTGCTGCCGTAACCACACCCCAAATTCGCCTGCTGCCGTAACCACACCCCAAATTCGCCTGCTACAGTAGCCACGCCCAAACTCTCAGCCTGCTATAGTAGCACGCCCCAAACTCTGTCTACTGCAGTAGTCACTCCCCACACTCTTAGCCTGCTACAGTAGCACACCACAAACTCTGTCTACTGCAGTAGCCACTCCCCACACTCTTAGCCTGCTACAGTAGCCACGCCCCAAACTCTTTCTGCTGCAGTAGCACGCCCCACACTCTTAGCCTGCTACAGTAGCCACGCCCCAAACTCTCAGCATGCTACAGTAGCCACGCCCTAAATTCTGTCTGCTGCAGTAGCCATGCCCTAAACTCTCAGCCTGCTACAGTAGCCACGCCCCAAACTCTTTCTGCTGCAGTAGCACGCCCCACACTCTTAGCCTGCTACAGTAGCCACGCCCCAAACTCTCAGCATGCTACAGTAGCCACGCCCTAAATTCTGTCTGCTGCAGTAGCCATGCCCTAAACTCTCAGCCTGCTACAGTAGCCACGCCCCAAACTCTTTCTGCTGCAGTAGCACGCCCCACACTCTTAGCCTGCTACAGTAGCCACGCCCCAAACTCTCAGCATGCTACAGTAGCCACGCCCTAAATTCTGTCTGCTGCAGTAGCCACGCCCTAAACTCTCAGTCTGCCGCAGTAGCCACGCCCCAAACTCTCCTCCTAGAAACTACTTATGAACCTTATGAAATGCTGGGAAAATTGTGATGCCAGTTGTAACGTAGTGGCAGTGAGTTGTCTATCTAGTTTAAGCCAGTGTAATTCAGAAACATCTTTCCCAAATACTTGATATGAAATTGCTCAGTTCACATCTGAATACAGGACTTATGTAATCCTTTATGTTTCTTGGCCAAGTTTCCAATCGTATGTTTTATGTGTGTACTCAGGAAGGAGCGTCCTGTCTCTCTGGGTATTTTTTCATTGCCGGGAAGTGATGCGATGACCCCTGATCTGCATAGGGAAGCTGTGGAGACCCCAGGGACGGACACATGGAGATATAACAGTCTCAGCCACCCACGCTCCAACACCAGCCTCAAGGTGAGAATCGCACCAATTTCCCCCTTATTTACTTGTATTACGGGGGAGAAAATCACAGACATTAAGGCTGGGTTGACAATATCAATGTTTATATTCTTCTCGATTCTTCTCGAACCCAAGGTTGATCTTTTAATCAGGGCTGTTTTTTAGTTGATGCAGAAACAAAACTTCACTAAACATTATTTGTAGCCGTCTAATAATCACAATAAGCTTTGTGCTTTGATACTTTTTATATGAAGTCTTAGATTTCAAATAAATGTGTATTGTGGCTCTTTGACCGATCGCTTTAGCTTGTCTGTTCAAGTGGCACGTGAAACCGATCATCTCTTCCTCTTTACTAGTAGTTACAGCACCAAATAAAGTGATTCCAATCATATTTCAAGCAATTCAAACCCATCATGGTGAACAGTGCACATCTGAAGGAAATCCTGAAATCCCAGAAATCCTGATCAGTTTGTTAATACTGTGTCCTAGCCAGATGCGATGCGATAAGATTCTAGCGTCAAGCAGTTTGTCTGTCCACACTAGACTGGGTAAACCCAGCCTGATCTGCCGGCGGTTTGATTTCGCCCTGCAGCTCAGTCTGGAAACCTGTACATTCATTTATCCTGCAAATACAGAGCAGACTCCCCAGACCAATGTTCAATCTTAAAAGGCTGAGCTTGGTCTGGTGATAGCCAGACAAGACACGAAACTGTAAGGACACAAAATCAATCAAAAACCACAGCCAATCAGAACAGTGTGTGGGCGGGCTCTCGCGGCAAGCGCACGGCACCAGAGATTAATCCTGACGGAACTCGCAAGCAAATTAATAAGTACATAATCAAATTCACAAATATTACACCATTTAAACATTACTAAAAGTACACACTGTTACTAAAACAATCTTTGTCATAGAATATACTTGTTTGTTCACAGTTTGAACGTTCTTGTTTCCATTTGTTTAATTTCAAGATCTATTGTTGTCTTTAGCACGACTACGTTACAAAGCTGGGAGCCCTAAATGATATTCAAAGTCACATTACATGCTTTTAACATTTAAATAAAGCGCATAAACACTACCTGAGATCATTATTGCTATGTTTTGTGTTGTTCTAGCAGCAACGTCGCAGAAATAGAAGCCACCGTCGTGGCTGGTTAGGACAAAAACTCAAATTAACATGGAAAGATGCCTTTTATCTTGTTGCGTGTAGTTAGTGCACAGTGTAATTGTAATAGTTATAGATCAAAATGAATCAATATCTAATCAAGATTGGAATCAAATTTGAATCATGAAATGTGTGTCAATACCCGTCCCTACTGGAGATTGATCATTTCCACTGTCGGGCCAAAAGCGGGCGTGCTAGTGCGTGCCAGAGCCAGTCGCGTTTCCACTGTCGGGCCAAAAGCGGGCGTGCTAGTGCGTGCCAGAGCCAGTCGCGTTTCCACTGTCACTTCCGGGGCTTGATCGGACCTCGTCGGGGCTTCCTCGGGGCCAATGGACAGGGTTTTTTGGCCCGCCGAATACCTTGGTTCTGGAGACGGCAGCGCCGCAGGTGAGGATGATTTCATACACCAGCATTAAAGACGTTAAAATAATTTCTTAAAGTATTTCTTTCAGACAGCAGAGAGTGTTTGAATAACTTCTGTTTGTAATCCGATGTGGATTCTGATCACCGTATAAGGCAGAAATAGTTATATGCCATGGAAAAGACTGTGTGCTCTAACCATTACTATAGTAAACATGGTAAATACGACTGTATTCAAGCAATCTGTCAGTACATCTCGTCTCTTTATACCGGATTGATATTAGGGCTGGGTATTGATTCAGATGTTCCAATTCGATTCAGTTTCGATTCTCGATTCGAACTCAATGAATATAGATTTCATACAAATACTATATTTATAAAAAAAGAACTGAACATAAGTCTACAAGTGGGTAATTAAAAAGAAATTAAGCCTTTTAATTAACTCTTTTTATTTTAGGTGCCCTCGGGTACATTAAAACATAAAACGGATATTGGGATATAGGAGCTTTTCTTGCGATTTTGCCTCCCATCATGTGTGCAGTTACGTGTCATACGCGAGAAGCGCATTCATACCTGGACACGAGTAGTTGCCGTGGTAACGAACAATACCTTAACGTGCTGACTTGTGTGGACTAACTTGAGGAAATCTGTTTATAACATAAGCTGTTAGGTCTGAATGATTGGTCCTGCGCTGTCTATTGACTCTAACTCTTGGCGCTAATGGCTAACGTACGTGCTTCAGTGAACGCTCAAGTTTAATACAGTGATCCTAACGCAGGGCAAGCATTCGCGTGTGTGTGATCTGTTTTTAGCGCTTGTGTGCTCGGCTGTGGGGGTGTTGCAACGTCTGGGTGATGTCTCGCCCAGTGCTTCCGCAGATTTGTAGTATTATTCAGCATTTCACCTCAGCATTACAAACGCCGACAACGCACCGGATGCCACCGTTAAGCACTGAATGAATGACAGGCGCGCCTCTCGCTCCTGTGTAACATCGCACAAGGCAAATAAGAGGGAGACCTCTAGTGGAGAAGACTAGTAATTAGATTTACGTTAATCTTATGTTCAATGTTTATGGAAATAAATATGGGAAAAAATTTAATTCATGGCCTTTTTGAATCGACCACATTTTTTAAAAAACTAAATCGAAAAATCTTTTTTTTTCTCTTTCCAGCCCTAATTGATATCCATATTTAGCTCCACATATGTCATAAAATAAAGCGCTTTCCGGGAGCTTCCTCTGTAACTGTCACTGGAGAGAGTGCTAAAGCTCCTCAGGTCAGATTTTTGTTGGAAAATGTGAGTGATTGTTCTTTCTAAATGTGATAAACTGTCCCGTGACTACAAATAAACAGAAACGGACTTGACTGAATAAGTATGCGTGTCCTCTTTCTTTTGTGAAATAATGGTAAATAACACTTTATTTCTGTGTAATCTCGACAAATTAATTAATTTGGTAAATGTACCACTTATTGTCAAACTGTGGTAAAACGTCAATGATTGGGTTTTAAATCAAGTAAACAACAAAAATGCCAACAAACGGCCGCTTTTATCATGCTCGTTTTGCGATCTAGTTTCCAGTGATTTCTTTCTGATTAGTTTTCTGATAAAACTTCCATTTGTTGGTGAAACGATGGGTGACGTTGTTCCAGAGAGTCGTGTTACGGGAGGATTTTAGTGAAGCGCTGCGGAGCTTCAGGCCCGACGGTGGAAACGCAGTGTGGTTTTGGGCTCGGTGCTACAGGTCTGAGGCTATAAGCCCAGCCCGGCATGATGAAAAGCCCTGGCTCGCACTAGCCCGACGGTGGAAACACAGCTATTGTTCTGCTTCCCAGAAAGTGAACATGGGTTTGTGGGAATAAAGGCGATGACGCCACAGTTAGTTTGTCTTCCCCTCTGAATGGAACATATGTTAAAGAAGCCCGAGCGAACACTGCCAGCGGGAAGGAAGCTCATTCTGAGGGTCTGCTGTGCCCTGCATGCTTAAACAGCACCATGAGCCAGACAAACAGGCCAGGGCTGATCCTGGGTCAGTTCTCAGCATTACAAAACGCCCTGTTTTTCTTGCTCTGGAACCTTCCGTGTCCTACAGAGATCCACTACTCTTAGGCCCCTTCATACATATTCATGTTAATGAAGTAATCATTTGCCGCCACCCTCTTCCTGCCATGTTTGTGTTCTCAACCCTCCAAGCTCAAGACAAACAAACCACTCAACACTCAAAATTATTGGAGTATGGCTTACAAGAATATTCTATTTTACTGTTTCACATTTAATTCAATACTTGCCATTTCTTTGAAGAGGACATATTGTCCATTTTCTCACGTGTGCATTTTAATGTTGTTTTAAAAAGCTCCCTCCAGCGGGAGAACCAACACATCACAATATTCCTCATTATAATAATTAATGCGCAGAATAAAGGGGCGGGGTCTGGTTGAGTTAGTAGTGTGTTGAAACTGGCAGTTATGGTAAGGGGCGGGACATTTCCAAAACACTTGACCAATCACAACACACTGCTCCAGCCGACCAATCAGAGCACATTGTTCTTTTCAGAAGGAGGGGCTTCATAGAGTCAGGAACTAAACAGAGCGTTACTGACAGACTGGGAAGAGAGGAGCCGCAACAATGGAGAATATGAGGAATAATCAACATTCAAGCAGGAAAACCTGCTCTAGTAGAGCCAGAAAACAACATCAAGACTTTGAGAGAGAGAGAGAGCATAATAAAAAAGAATTCTAAACATGAAACCGTATTTCCTTCAAGTGTGCTCACTAATTTGGGTAGTTCACACCAAGGATATTCCCTAATTTTCACCATTTTGAGGAACAAATGTCCCAAGTAATCTGCCATTGGGGAAACCCATTTTGATCGACCACTAGACTTGCCTGATCTGAATCCACTCCTCTCCCCCGATTCGCATTGATTTTGTCAGCAATCTGTCTGTCTCTCGCGTCCTAGAATAGGCTAACCTTGAAGCCCATCTCAATCTAGGCCTGATGCAGGAGTTTTTGAAGGATGTGATCATATTTCAGCTGTCAGTGCTGGAGTCTGATGAGGAGCCAAAGACTTTAGATATACCAAGACACTGCACTCATATTACTAATGAATGGGAGAAAGTGCAACGTGCAATAGGCCCGTCCTCTAAATAAGGCCGCATTTACATTACACAATTCCGATTTGGTGTCTATATCCAATTTTTTTTGACGACCCGCTTGCATCATCTTTTAAAAGCGACCCGTATCTGATATTTGCATTTACACTATGCACTGGCGAAACAGCCCAAGACGTTCTGACCCGGAAAAGGAAGTAAAACGTTGCAATATGCAATGGATGCAGACGAAATAATTCAATGTTTTGCTTTCCGCACTATCTTTAAAGGTCAGCAAAACATTGCTATCGTCTTCCATCGTGCCGTTAGTGTCATGTGATCACAGTTCGTGTCCACCTGAGTTGACATCATTCGCCTCTGTCCCTCTTTCAATGACGTACGACTGGCATTTACTGGGGAATATTCGACTGGACCGCTTACATGGCAGACACAAATGCACGTATCCGAATCATATCGGATTTATTACCACATATGAGTGAGGCCTGAATCCGATCTGAGGATATCGGAATTCATGTGTTTTTTTTCCTGCTCACACGTTCATGTCATATCCGATCTGTGCCACATGAGAGGGAAAAATTGGAATTGGGTCACTTGAACCATGCAGTGTAAATGGGGCCTAAAATAGCCAAGCGCCAATTGGTAAAGTCTTTGTGTCACTACTGTTAGAAGCAATCAAGCTTTCCCTTTAGGTGATCCTTAATAATCCTTTAGGTGAGTGTACATTTATATTGCAAAAAGTTTTGGGACGCCTGCCTTTACATGCACATGAACTTTAATGCCATCCCATTCTTAATCCGTAGGGTTTAATATGAAGTTGGCCCACCCTTTGCAGCTCTAACAGCTTCAACTCTTCTGGGAAGGCTTTCCACAAGGTTTAGGAGTGTGTTTATGGGAATTTTTTGACCATTCTTCTAGAAGCGCATTTGTGAGGTCAGGCACTGATGTTGAACGAGAAGGCCTGGCTCGCAGTCTCCGCTCTAATTCATCCCAAAGGTGTTCTATCAGGTTGAGGTCAGGACTCTGTGCAGGCCAGTCAAGTTCCTCCACACCAAAATCACTCATCCATGTCTTTATGGACCGACGCTTTGTGCACTGGAGCGCAGTCATGTTGGGACAGGAAGGGGCCGTCCCCAAACTGTTCCCACAAAGTTGGGAGCATGAAATTGTCCAAAATGTCTTGGTCTGCTGAAGCATTAAGAGTTCCTTTCACTGGAACTAAGGGGCCAAGCCCAACCCCTGAAAAACAACCCCACCCCATAATCCACCCTCCACCAAACTTTACACTTGGCACAATGCAGTCAGGCAAGTCCCGTTCTCCTGGCAACCGCCAAACCCAGACTCGTCCATGGGATTGGTAGACAGAGAAGTGTGATTGGTCACTCCAGAGAACACATCTCCACTGCTCTAGAGTCCAGTGGCGGCGTGCTTTACTCCACTGCATCCCACGCTTTGCATTGCACTTGGTGATGTAAGGCTTGGATGAGCTGCTCGGCCATGGAAACCCATTCCATGAAGCTCCCTACGCACTGTTCTTGAGCTCATCTGAAGGCCACAGAAGTTTGGAGGTCTGGAGCTATTGACTGCAGAAAGTTGGCGACTTCTGCACACTGTGAATCTTCAGTATGCGCTGACCCCGCTCTGTGATTTTACGTGGCCTACCACTTCGTGGCGGAGTTGTTGTTCCCAATCTCTTCCACTTTTTTTATAATCCCACTAACAGTTGAGCGTGGAATATTTAGTAGTGAGGAAATTTCAGGAATGGACTTATTGCACAGGTGGCAACCTATCACGGTACCACGCTTGAGTTCACTGAGCTCCTGAGAGCGAGCCATTCTTTCACAAATGTGTGTAGAAGCGTCTGCATGCCTAGTGCTTGATTTATACACCTGTGGCCATGAAGGGATTGAACACCTGAATTCAGGGATTTGGAGGGGCGTCCCAGTACTTTTGTAGTATGGAAGTAGGCATATTCGAACACAGCATCAGTATCATCTTTATTCGACCGTTCATGTCAGATTTTGTTGCTGATTTGAAATATGGCATTTAAATGTGAGTATAGAAAGCAGATTTCATGGGTTTCCCCGTTCAAGTAGTTAACTTGGTCTTGAATGCCTGAAATAGCTGTGTTGCAAATATGGCCGCCAAGTGAACAATTTTTGATAGATCACTTCTGCCCTGACTGGACGAGTTTCTGAATAGTTGTTGATGCTTTCATTAGTATGATATCAGAAAGTTGTGGAGGCCCTTTTTTTTAATTTTTATTTTCACTGCAGAGACTTTTGAAAGTCACAGTAGGTATGCATCAGGCTCTTTTATTTCATAAGTTCAATGAATATTTGATTTCGCATTATAAGACCCTTTCAAGGCTACTGGTGAGTCATCTGAGTTTCAGAAGCACAAAGGATCCATCAGACTCCCACTGTGGAGTGATACAGACTGGCCTTTGTGCGCTCCATGACTCTGCATTTCTCTCCATATCATCCTCCAGAGTCTCGGGCTTCTGAGAGAGATGAGAAACTAGGCCATGACTTGCTGTCAGCCTCTCCTCAGGTTAAACGGCTCTGAACTGCCACACGGAGAAAAATTGGGCACATGCTGCCATGGAAACACGAGAGAGTCGAGGAACATCTTGCAAATGTTTTTGTTTTATGCTCGCTTGTGCTTTTGTTGGCTTGTGCGCATATGTCAGTGAGACAAACAGCACTTTGAAGTCTGCTTGTGTAAAACCTATTGTCAGTTCCTGCCGCTCGCTGTGGATTAGTTGGTCTTCCATAACCAATTGATTTTAATGAGAGCTTTGGTTCTTTTTATAGACGCCAGTCACCAGGTGTAGTGCTGTTTGAAAAGGCACATTAATAAAATATCTCATTATCCAAATAGCTGGAGGGCGACGGCCTCACAATATGCCGCTGTGTAGACAAACTAGGGCTGGGCGATATGGCTGAAAACTGTATCATGATATAAGTGTTTCATATCCGTCAATATCGATAATTATAATTTTTTTATGACTGACTTAAAATAAGGACCAGGAGAAAAAATATATTACATTTAAACATTTTTATTTTAAACTTAACCTTCCTCTGATTATAATCCCCTCAGTTATAAAGGCAGAAATGGCAACACAACCACAGAAAACAGTTAAATAATTAAAATGTAAATACATTTATACTCGACACAAGTGCGAGTGTGCGTGCGGCAAAAATGAAGTCATCCCTGAGTGGGCGGTCGTGCACGTTGAGTGCGCAAGACCCCATTTTGTTTGGCAGTGAACTTTCCACGTGGCTCCGCAACTGAAGATGCTCGAGTTTGAGGCGAATCTGGCCGAGCACGACGTCTCATCACACCGGCACACAGTGTGCGCATCTAAATCAGTGCTTATATTTACAAAAGGAGCCAACAATAGCAGAAATAAGCCCTTTTAATGAAAATAAAGATCCATGTTTAAGAAAAATGTTCACGAAACTAATTGAAAATGTTTAGAGAAATTAGTAAATGTTTAAGAGATGGTTAATTTAGTTGTTCTCCCATCCATATATTCTGTTCTAATGCCACAAGTAATACTGGGTTTACTGGGTTTTACACGATTCTTTTGTAGTGTGGTTTTGGTGAAGTTTACTAAAGTAAGCATTGTCACGTGTGTACCTTACTTCTCACTGCTGTTTCCTGATGGTTTATAAAACAATTATTCTGAGTTGCCCTTCTGTCATTTCAAAGAATAGCTCGCCGTTGTGCGAGTCGAGTATAAACACCTCACCAAACGGACGAGGCGCGTGCACAGTCAGCGGAGGAGCCAGGCGAAAGGCTCAAGGTGGTAAAACAAGTTTGTGGTATTACCAGTCTTGATGGCGACATTGGTCTGCCTACGGTCAGACTTATAAAACCAAAAATCTGAGCTGACTTGTTTTCCTGATTTATCAACAATTTCCTCGCTCGCTGCAGCACTCATTTTCCATGTATCACTCCACACCGGTTCTGTTACTGAAGAATCCAACACGAGACAACGATATAGTGCAACCAAACTTGATACTGTTACATGATTGGCTGTTAGCATGTCACTCCCTACATTGCTAGGTTACCAGAGAGTGAGTGCCTTTGTTCATGCAACCAAACTTGCTTCTTCGCAACCTCTGGTGTCTTCCGACGAAGAAAAAAATAAGATTGAAAGTTTTTTTTTTTTGTTTTTTTATTGATATCGATTATGTGTCTATCGCAATACATATCATTGTCGTTTTATTGCCCAGCCCTAAGACAAACTAACAAAGCCAGAAACAACAACATTCACATTTTCACTCATGTTCTTCATCAATGGAGAAAGACACACAGATCATGTAAGGACAAAACACTTCAGGTAAAATAGGCTCATTGGGAAAACATGCCTATACATACAATTCACTGCAGTTTTCAGCTAAAATGAACACTAGAGGCAGTAAAACGCCAATAGATTTGATTCCTTTTCACACAGATTATGATTTCAGGGGCAGATTATTGATTTATTTTCATGCAGTTTCTTGCACAACACTGTGTTATGAGTAGGGCTGCCCCCTAATAGTCAACTAAACATTAGTCGACTAGAAGAGGCTTAGTCAACCAAAAATTGATTAGTCGGTTAGTCAAAAAAAAAAAAAAAAACATAATGTTAAGTGTCGAAGTCATGCAGCCCGTGAGGACATTAACTGCAGGTCATATGGTAATTACAGTATGTCAGGCAGGAAATCCAAATGTTTGCCTCTCCTCCAGCGATCACAATTACTGCATGACATGAAGGCGCCGGTGCGATCGCATACATTTTTTCATGCTAACAACTGAAACTTAAAATACTCCGTCATTTATGGTCATACAGATAAGGGTAATACATAATTTGAAACAATTCTACTTTTGTGTAAACTCACAACAACAACAAAACGTTGTGCTTTTGTAAAATAAAGAATACAAAAAAATCTGCACTTCCTGCCACCTCGGCCTCCATGAACTGGAGCGCGTCACAAAAATGAGCTGAAACTATAGCAGATACGCTACTAGCCTCAGACATAAGAAACATGTCTATAGAAAACTGTAGAAAAATGTCTACTTTTAAACAAGCCAATTAAAATCGAAAACAAATACTCTCCGAATATGTAATCCATGTGAAAGGTGTATTTCTCTCTAAAGGCACGTTCACTATTCTACAGGGATAAGTCAGCATTGTCAACTTCATCTTTGCACCCGACACTGACTCAGAAAACACTAGTTTATTAATAAACAATTAAAATGTCTTCTTGACATTTTTTCACAACATATTCATAATCATTACTTTTGATTCAAGATTCAAGATTCAAGATTCAAGAGTTTTATTTGTCACATACACAGTTATATACAGAATATACAACCGGCAGTGAAATGTAAACAGGTCCGCTCCATGGACAGTGCAAATTCACAGTTAAAAACAAGGAGGAAATTATAATAGAAATAGGATATAATAAAAAAATACTATCTATATATATATATATAATATATATATATATATATATATATATATATATATATATATATATATATATATATATATATATATGTCTATATCTGTAGAATTATAAATAATCAAGTCAAGAGAGAAAAAAAAAGGTAACAAATAAGGATAAAGTGGAATAAAATAATTGAAGTAGACTTTGCAGTGAGTAAACTGTAGACTTATAAATATGTGGTTAACAAATGTATAAAGAGTATAATGTGCAAACAGGTTTATAACAGGTTGTTACACAGTAACAACGAGAACAGAAAGTGCAGTGCAATGTCAGTGTATCGATGTTTATCCTGACGTGAAGTCACGTGATGTTAAGTGACTGAGTTCAGGAGTCTGATGGCCTGGGGAAGAAGCTCCTCCTGAGTCTCTCAGTTTTGGCCATCAGGCTTCGGAAGCGCTTACCAGATGGCAGCAGCGTGAAATGAGGGTTTGCAGGGTGATTAGAGTCCTTGATGATCTTGGTAGCTCTACCTTTGCAGCGTTTGGTGTAGACGTCCTGCAGAGACGGGAGAGCTGACCCTGAGATACGCTCGGATAAGCGCACTACTCTTTGCAGGGCTTTGCGGTCATGACTGGTGCTGTTCCCATACCACGCTGTGATGCACTGAGTTAAAACACTTTCTATCGCCCCTAAATAGAAAGTTTTCAGGATAGCTGGTGAAACCCTGAATTTCCTCAGCTGGCGCAGGTGGTACAGTCTTTGCCTGGCTTTTTCACCTGTGTCTGAATGTGAGCAGTCCAGGTCAGGTCCTCGGAGATGTTTACTCCCAGGTACTTGAAGCTGCTCACTCTCTCTACTGGTGACCCGCTGATCATGAGGGGGAGTATGTCCGTTGCTGTCTCTTCCTGAAGTCCACAATCATTTCTTTGGTCTTGCCAACATTCAGAGAGAGACAGTTGTCCTGGCACCATGATGTTAGATGCTCCACCTCGTCCAAGTATGCCGTCTCATTGTTGTTGGAAATGAGGCCCAGGACAACAGTATCATCAGCAAATTTGATGATAGAGGTGGAGCTGTGTGTGGACAAACAGTCATGCGTGTAGAGAGAGTAGAGCAGGGGGCTCAGGACACAGCCCTGTGGAGCTCCCACACTCAGGGTGATGGAGGTGGAGGTGGACTGGCCTATTCTCACCACCTGAGGCCTGCCAGTGAGGAAGTCCTCAATCCAGTGGCAGAGAGAAGGATTCAGGCCGAGATCCAGGAGTTTGGAGGTTAGCTTGGTGGGAACTATGGTGTTAAAGGCTGAGCTATAGTCAATAAATAGCAGTCTTACGTAGTTCCCACTTTTGCTGTCGATGTGAGTGAGGGAGGAGTGGAGGACATGAGAGATGGCATCTTCAGTCGATCTATTGGGACGATAGGCAAACTGAAGAGGGTCCAAAAGAGGGTTTTGTGCTTTGTGTGTGCTTGAGTGCGGAATAGGCTATATATAGGCTCGTTATAGTTTAGTGTTCCCCCCAGTATATATTTATGTAATTAATATAAGCATGTGATTAGTCGACTAATAGCTTAAAGGGGTCATGAACTGCATTGTTTTATTGTTTTGTTTCCTGGGGTGCACTTATAATGTTACTACGATTTTTATACCAACATTTTTCATAATTTAGAAATGAAAGGCATTTCTCTGATTTAAAAACTTTGAAGGGGCCTGTCTGCTGTGATTGGCTGCTCTGAGACTTCAGTGTAAACGCCCACTGCTGTGACTGGCTGCTCTGAGACTTCAGTGTAAACGCCCACTGCTGTGATTGGCTGCTGTGAGACTTCAGTGTAAACGCCCACTGCTGTGATTGGCTGCTCTGAGACTTCAGTGTAAACGCCCACTGCTGTGATTGGCTGCTGTGAGACTTCAGTGTAAACGCCCACTGCTGTGACTGGCTGCTGTGAGACTTCTGTATAAACGCCCACTGCTGTGATTGGCTGCTGCGAGACTTCAGTGTAAACTCCCACTGCTGTGATTGGCTACTGTGAGACTTCAGTGTAAACACCCACTGCTGTGATTGGCTGCTGTGAGACTTCAGTGTAAACGCCCACTGCTGTGATTGGCTGCTGTGAGACTTCAGTGTAAACGCCCACTGCTGTGATTGGCTGCTGCGAGACTTCAGTGTAAACGCCCACTGCTGTGATTGGCTGCTGTGAGACCTCAGTGTAAATGCCCACTGCTGTCATTGGCTAACATCTTTGCATATGAAATAGCTAGTATTACATGTGGAACACTCTCGAAAACCTTTAGCATCACATTAACTAATCGTGAAAAGTGTTGGTTATAGCATTATATTTAGATCTATGGCATTATGAAAATAATTGCAGTGATTTCGTCATTGCAACTAGATTTCTGCGCACTAACAAATGCTTTCATCATAACTAACAGTGCAAACACAATGTAAATAAGAAATTAGCTTATTATAACAGGAGTCTTGGCGTGAGTCCAGAACTCAGTCACTGATAAATTCACGCTGTTTGATCAACAGCTCCAGCGATTGTAAAGGGAGAGTTATTTGATTGCGTTCTATATATAATTTAATCAGTTTAAATAACAGATTACTTTCCTCCTATAGAGAAACCATGTGAAGTTGAGTGTTTAGTCACTGATTTGATTCACTGACACACAGACAAAGAACATCTGACTGTACATGAGTCATTGCATAATCACTGGTCTCAGATCAGCCACAGTGAAATGTAGCGAACACAAGTAAATAATGCTCAACTGAGACATTCACATTGTTGAAGATAAATAAGCACATTCCTAGCATTAGGATCCTTTGGAAGGTGATGGTATTTTTAGTCTGTTCGTCTCTCCTCGTCATCTCACTAACACGCCAGTGGGCGGAGCCAAAGTTGCGATGATGAAGTAGGCGTTGATCTTCTTCTGCAGAGGCTCATTCCACAACGAATCATTCTATGGGCTTGGTAACAATAAAAGGTTTTTTAATAAAAAGTGCACCATAAAAATAAACCCAGTACAAATTCAGTCATGTTTTGATCGACCATGAGAGACAGATTATGTGTAATTCTGGCCTACATTTCATTTTACAGTAGTTATAGCTTAATCTGTATTTGACAAGCTCCTGATGCTTTCTGGGGAAGGACCGTCCTGACTTTCTCTTTATATAATGGCAATGCAGTTCCCATCAGCCACCTGTCTGAGTGCATTTTACACACAATTCATGGTTTTTTCCTGTACATTTCTCTCTGGGCAGTTGGAGACGGATGGTAAGAGTTCACAGGACAGTTTGGAAACCCATTGGAGCGACTCCAGTAAGGTAGCCCGTCCGATAGTCCTGCCGCGATCTTCATGGCAGCCGCAGTGCAGTGTAGTGTGTAGTGTGTGCTATGTTTGGCTTGTCTGCACATCCCTGACTGGATAGTGAAAGTGTGCTCATAGCCCATAGTCCACAAACTGCTGTCTGCAACCACCTCCTAACATAAAAACAACTAAAGAAACGGCTTACAAATGTCAATTTCCCTGGAAATGTTTCAGATTTGGTTGCATTCAGCATCTGTGTGGTTGGTTGATGTTATCGCTTGTCATTTTCAATGTAGTCAAAGGAATATTCCTGGTTATTTTTAACATCTAACGTCTAAAAAAAATGAGACGGAAACATGTAAATGGTGCTTTTGTGTCTTATTTAAAGCTCTATTCGCTGTATTGGAAAACATGAACCGTGAATTGTAGTAAATGATAACCTGGAATATTTCTTTGATTTTTATGTGTTATTTATTATAGCACTAAATCATTGTTTTGTTCACTTTTTTGTTTTCATTCTGATCATCTGTGGATATTTTTTTTATGGAGAAAATTAAACGTTTGGGATCCGTAAAATAGTCTCTCCTGCTCACCAAAGCTGCATTTATCTGCTCATAACTCCAGTAGATCAGTGTAATACTCCTCCAGTGTAGATCATCTGTTCTCTGTGTGAATATATAGTAAAGTGTGATTTATTCCTGTGATCAAAGCTGAGTTTATCATCATTACTCCAGTCTTCAGTGTCACATGATCCTTCACTGATCATTCTCATATGAGGATCTGATGCTCAACACACATCTATGATTATTATCAGTGTTTGATTTCTGTGGATACCATCATACCATCATTTGAGGTTCAAAAGAACTTTATAGATAGAAATATTTATAACATTATAAATGTCTTTACTACTTTACACCGTCGTTACTTTCGATCAATTTAATGCATGATATAATATAAGAACTGTCAAAAGATTAATCACACCCAAAATAATATACATAAAGGAGTGTGTATTTATATATGCATAATAATTATACACGTACACACACTTATATTATATAAACATGAACTTTTATTTTGGGTGTGATTTAATCACGATTAATTGATTGACTAATAAATATAACATAATATAATTAATATAACATAATTAACATAACACTATAATACAATATAATATAATTAATATAATATAACAACATAACATAATTAACATAACATAATATAACATGCATGCAGCATGTCTGTCCTCCGTATCATGGTGTGCTGATGACATTCTGGACTTGAATCCCACACATATTTAGCACATATGTGCAGTTGATGACTATTTATTAATACTCAGTATGACTCAAAGTTTATGGCTCATGCCGCTGGTAATGCTTCATGCACCTGGGTTTGTTTTCAGGATGAGCTTTCTGGCGCTGGTAGGGGACAGTCCAAATCCAGTGCGCCCGTGTCTGCGGCGGCATCAGATGCGGTCATGGCGTCGGTGCAGGAGGCCGGGGGTTTGGACGGGAATATGGACTCCAGCAGCGCTAAACCAGACGGCAGGAAGAGCGTCAGCGTACAGGAGGCTGCGGCATCAGAGACGCCATCTACAGGTGACTCCACGTCAATCCTGAGGGCGGGGCGACCTGCCACTCACATGAGATCCACCAATAGCAAACCACAGCCATCCAATCAGTTCCCCACAGACACAATCAAGCCCCGCCCTACATTTGCTCTTGTTTGAGAAGCGCTTCACTCACAATAGAGAAGAAACTACGAGCATAACTTCCACATTCACGTCGACGTTAAATAAATTTGAGCGTTCCAGTTTCAAAGTGAAGACTCTGTTGCCTGTTCTACAGGCTCGTGGTTTCAGATCAGTTTATAATCAAAGACTACTTATGATGAATTATGACAATGTTTACTTGATGATGTTTGTATTGTAGATCGGTGTAAGATGCATATCTGATCTCGCTCGTCTTTTCAAACGTACAGATTTAAGTAGTAAAGCGTTGACATTTCAAAATAAGAGTTCTGGTTTATAATTAAAAGTCTCAAATCATGCATAAAATATTTTTCTGTTTATTATATATATATTTTTTTTATTTGAATTCATTGTAAATTCTCTCTGGGCCGCCCATCAAAGAAGGAAAGATTAAAAACATTATTCAACATTAAATATATAGATTTTACTATTAAAAATGGTTATTGCCTTTCTTTGAACACATCATTATCCTATCAGAAAAGTCCAATATCAGTTGACCTCTGATTTAGATGACCTCTAATTTCAGTACATAATAAATAAAACATGCATCAAGTATTTTAAACCCGTTTTGCTGTTGAATGTGTGTTTAATTAAGTAAAATAATCCAAGATTGCATGACTTATTTTGAGATTGGATGGGTTTGTTACATGCAGTCTTAATTGTACATGTGCAGGTCTTTAAAAAGTTTGATTGTAAATGCAAAACTGTGTTTACATATGGTTTCATCATCATGATCATTAGTGCTACTGGAAGCGTTTTGCTGCCATCGTGAGGCAGCAGAAACATGAAGTCTGAATGTTGAAGTCCAGTGTTGAATCTGCTCTGGTGTTGTGCTCATTGTCTCATGATGAATTTTAGACCGTTCGAATACACCTGACTGATATTTTTGTGCTCAGGAGCCGATCAAAGTGAGAACGCGGAGCGATCGGAGGTCCAGGCGATCATCGAGTCCACACCGGAACTGGACATGGACCTGAGTGGATGCAAAGGCTCCAGGTGCGTCAATCATCACACGTTCCTCTGGACGCTATTAGGCGAAGAGAAGCTTTCTCTGTCTTGTGTGTGTTCACCATCTGTGTTTCTCTCCAGCACTCCCACTAAAGGCATAGAGAACATGGCCTTTGACCGCAACACGGACTCGCTCTTTGAGGAGCTCTCGTCTGCAGGAAATGATCTCATAGGAGACGTGGATGAAGGTGCTGATCTGCTGGGTGAGTCACTCAGAGCTTAACAATAGCTCACTATTATAATAATAATAATAATAATAATTCACAATTTATATTTTAGTTGTTTTTCAGTTAGATTTTATTTTTAAATATTTATTATATAATTATCTTAATAATATATTAAATAAATAATTGTATTATATTTAATTATAGTTTAAATTTTTTATTTTTTTAAATGTCTATAGCTTTTATTATTGTTTATTTTTTATTATTTTTTTATTTCAGTTTATTATTATTTTCTATTATAAGTATCATAAAAGGGTTACAAATAACATGCAATAGCTTTGGATGCAGAACAGATTAAGCTGTGAAGTTCTTAAAGGTGCAGTGTGTAATAATCATCTATTGGATCTATTGACAGAAATGCGATACAATATACATAACTATGTTTTCAGTGGACGTTAGAATGAGCCGTTTCTGTCTACACACACCGCGGGTACAGTGAAGCCGCCATTTTGTGCCGCCATGTTCCTACGGTAGCCCTAAAGGGACAAACATCTCTACAGAGCACTAGCTACTCTCTGCTGTCTCAGACGACCACCTCTTTGTCTTGTGTTGGCCACCGTAGCTTCTCTATGTGCTCCGAAAGGGAGGGGTGAGCGGTTGCAGTTCACAACCTCACCACTAGATGCCGCTAAAGTGTACACACTGCACCTTTAAGACTGACGTCTGATTTGTGAAAGAACTGCTCTTCTCTGAATCTTCTCTGTAAAGTAGTTGGTTAGCCGGTCTGAATGATTCAATTAATCAAAGATTCAAACTATGAGTGAATAATGATTTCGTACGGTTATCGTATGTCTACTATTACAGTGATTTTGTTTAAAAGCACATGATTGAAATGTTTCAATGATTCATGACTGTTTTGTGTGTGTGTGTGTGTGTGTGTGTGTGAGTTGTTCCTGTATCTTTTTCCTTTGTGTTATTTTCCTCTAGTAGTGTCTTTTTATTCATCTTCTAATTTTAAACCCATCTCTCTTCACTAACATTCACAGCCCGTCTAATCATGTTGTTTTTCCTCCATGTTTGTGGCGCTTCATTTCTTTCCCCCAGACGAGTTTTCTGGTGTGTATGTTTACTCTGCTTTTTATTTCATCCTCTCTTTGTCTCACACCGTATCCTCACCAGGTGCAATGCCACAGCGTTCCAGCAAATAGTAGGTCGTCTGTCCACACGTTATCGAAGCTTTAGACAAAATATGATGGGTCATATTTGATGCATCAGGCTTTTATGGCTCATATAGTCTGATATAGTGAGAAATATGGCGGCCCAAACTCAGCAAAAATATGCAATTTGGTGCAGATGCTGATATTCATTTCAACATTTTCTCAGTTTTGTTTAATTAAAGCTAAAGTACTAAAATAACTTAGAAGTTAAAAATGACAAAACACTGTGTCAAATCAATGTGGTTTTATAGCAGATACTCACATAACATGCATATAAATATCGATATCTGCCAATAATGTCTTAGTAAGATGATGTTTAAATGCTTAGTTTGATCTAAGCTCTGTAGTTCCTCAAAAGCCTGATCGTATATGAGAATTTGCGACAGATTTAAATTCATATTTACACAGAATAAAGAGCTTTTGTTGTGTTTTGTGTTGCTCCTGGTTAGGATACAGTGTTGACCGTTTTTAATTTGTAGTTCACCTGATGTTCTTTTGGTCATTCATTGATCCTTTTTCTTGTTCTTTGGTTTGCATGCCAATTTTAGACCTTAATTTCTTTGGTAAGCATGATTTCTTGATCATTTATATTCAAGCCTTCTTTCTCAGAAACGGTCAAATCAGCATTTGTGGGTTTTTCAGAGATCGTTGCATGATTACTATATATAATCGTGTGTCAGATGAAATCTGTCTCATGTTGTTGTCGTGTAGGTATGGGTCGTGAAGTCGAACACCTGATCCATGAGAACACTCAGCTACTGGAGACAAAGTAAGTCATAATGTGGCTTTATCTTTCTGACTTGCACCAGCTGAAAAACACCAAACAATCTGTGTTTAGTCCGGATTTCCTCCAAATGCAGTGCGTCTGCTGCCACCTACTGTATTACAGCAATCATGTCAACTGGACTCAAAAGTCAAAATGATGTTAAACGAGTCATATTCCATTTTTCTAACTTTTTAAAAAAAATGTAATTAATTTATTATTTATTTCTGTATGTTTATTGTCTGTCTCATACACCGATCAGGCATTATGACCACTGACCGGTGAGGTGAATAATACTCATGATCTCTTCATCACGGCTCCTGTTAGTGGGTGGGATATATTCGGCAGCAAGTGAACATTTTGTCCTCAAAGTTGATGTGTTAGAAGCAGGAAAAATGGGCAAGCGTAAGGATTTGAGCGAGTTTGACAAGGGCCAGATTGTGATTGCTAGACGACTGGGTCAGAGCATCTCCAGAACTGCAGCTCTTGTGGGGTGTTCCCGGTCTGCAGTGGTCAGGATCTATCAAAAGTGCTCCAAGGAAGGAACAGTGGTGAACCGGCCACAGGGTCATGGGCGGCCAAGGCTCATTGATGCACGTGGGAGGCGAAGGCTGGCCCGTGTGGTCGATCAAACAGACGAGCTACTGGAGCTCAAACTGCTCAAGAAGTTAATGCTGGTTCTGATAGAAAGGTGTCAGAATACACAGAGCATCTCAGTTTGTTGCGTATGGGGCGGCATAGCCGCTGACCAGTCAGGGTGCCCATGCTGACCCCTGTCCACCGCCGAAAGCACCAACAGTGGCACGTGAGCATCAGAACTGGACCACGGAGCAATGGAAGAAGGTGGCCTGGTCTGATCAATCACGTGTTCTTTTCCATCACGTGGATGGCCGGGTGCGTGTGCGTGGCTTCCCTGGGGAACACATGACACCAGGATGCACTATGGGAAGAAGGAGAGCCGGCGGAGGCAGTGTGATGCTTTGGGCAATGTTCTGCTGGGAAACCTTGGGTCCTGCCATCCATGTGGATGTTACTTTGACACGTACCACCTACCTAAGCATTGTTGCAGACCATGTACAGCCTTTCATGGAAACGGTATTCCCTGGTGGCTGTGGCTCTTCCAGCAGGATAATGCTCCTGACACAAAGCACAAATGCTTCAGGAATGGTTTGAGGAGCACAACAACGAGTTTGAAGTGTTGACTTGGCCTCCAAATTCCCCAGATCTCAATCCAATCGAGCATCTGTGGGATATGCTGAACAAACAAGTCCGATCCATGGAGGCCCCACATTACAACTTACAGGACTTAAAGGGGTCCCTCAGGGATCAATTTTAGGTCCCTTATTATTTATTTTTATTTGTACATGGCAGATCAAAAGACATTGTTGCTGCTAAACTTACAAAAGCTATGAGCTGTGTCACAGCATGGCAGCAGTCGCATGCAGCTAAATGTCTCTAAAACTGTCGGGATGTTTTTTTGTAAAACCAGTAGGGTCTCCCGTGACCCTGAAATACATGTTGCAGGTGAAAAATTGCAGCTGGTCACTCAGTACAAATATCTTGGATTACTGATTGATTCCAATCTCTCCTTTAAAGCCCATGTTGAGAAAGTGAGTAAAAAAAATCAAGCTAAATCTTGCAACTTTTAGATCAATCAGAGGTGAAATAGGCGGCAAAGATATTTTTATTGCTCCATGATTTTATTGCCAAACAAGTTGGTCACAGGCAAACCACAGCACAATCAGGCCACTTGAAATATTATACAAACAAGCCATCAAGGTCATGGATAAAAAAACAAGACATTATCACCATTGTGCAATTTAAAATTTTTTTAATTGGTCTGCCAATTTATGCTTGCTTTACAAGGCAAAGCATCATTTAGCTCCTGTTCCTCTGGCAGATGTTATCAGCAGAAACAGCACTTTGCGAGTCACTAGAGGCTCAGTGAGCGGTGACCGTGTCATCCCTCTGGGCAGAAGCACCTGCAGCCAGTCAGTCTGGTCTGTGAGGGGCGCTAGTGAGTGGATCAGATTACCAGATGAAATTAGACGGGTAACTACTTATAAGGCTTTTACTAAACGGTTTAAAAACTTGTCTGATTGCTACGTATATCTGTCAACACTAAAGACTTGAACCTGTTGTGTCTCACTGTAAACAGTTTGTTTTGTGTTTGTTTTTATAGGCTGCATGTCTTGTGTCTTTTTATGGTTGTTTCAGCAGTGTGGTTTGTGTATTTGTCATTTGTAAGTAATGTTTCCTTGGATTTATCTTGTGTTGTTACTAACTATGTATTTCTGTGTCATATTTTATTGCTCTTTTAACATCTTGGCCAGGGAACTACAGATACAGGGGCTAATTCTGGCTTTTTTTCATGTGTTTTTATGAAATTGCATTGTCCCCTTACAAAAAAAAAAAAGGATCTGCTGCTAACATCTTGGTGCCAGACACCACAGCACACCTTCAGGGGTCTAGTGGAGTCCATGCCTCGACGGGTCAGGGGGACCAACACAATATTAGGGCAGTGGTCATAATGTTATGCCTGATCGGTGTACAATCAGTGTGAACAGAGCAGTGGAAATGTTTAATGTCTTTGTAAAGAGGACCTTTGATGTTTTTTTACATGTTCATATTTCTTTAGTGTGTAATTGAGTTTTCTTCTGGGAACGATCGCGTCACAATATTCCTCATTATAATAATTCATATGCAGAATAAAGGGGCGGAGCCTGTTGAGTTGGTTAGTAGTGTGTTGAAACTGGCAGTTATGGTAAGGGGCAGGACATTTCCCAAACACTCTGAAAGCGCTTGGCCAATCACGACACACCGCTCCAGCCGACAAAATCAGAGCACAGTGCGCTTTCAGAAGGAGGGGCTTCATAGAGTCAGGAACTAAACTGAGCGTTACTGACAGACTGGGAAGAGAGGAGCCGCAACGATGGAGAATATGGGAAATAATCAGCATTCAAGCAGGAAAACCTGCTCTAGTAGAGCCTGATCTGGGCTCAGGGTCTGAAGCTCACAGCACAGGTGCTCTTAGGGCGTGTCCGAATCCACTTTTGCTAGTTTAACGCCGGATTAAACTGTCGGTGCGCTGGCGCATGGTCCAAAATGGTTGTCCCTAGTCTCTCAATGAGTCATGGGTGTGTTTTGGGCGTAACGTGCAATAAACCAATCAGAGTCTCATCTCCCTTTCCCTTTAAAAACCAGTTGTGCTCGCACCATGAGCGGATTCACTATTTACATGAGGAGAGACTGAACGCTTCTCCAGAGAGGAATCCTTTATTTTAATATTTAAACGCGTGTGTGTGTGCGTGCGTGTGTGCGGCTGCGCTTCCTGTGTGTGTGTGTGTGTGTGTGTGTGTGTGTGTGTGTGTGTGTGTGTGTGTAATAATCAGAGTGTGTGTGTTGTGCACCGTCTATAGGCTCATATCACTAACACACCCTTTAAATAACACAGATACTGCACTATTGACTTTAGAGCAGGTTTGTGTTGGTCAATGGTCAGTGGTTTTCAGTTCCTCACAATAGCAGCGCTCCAACAATGCTCCTGAACACACCTGGTGTTCAGACCAGACGCCCATGGGTGAACAGATGCGCCAGTGCGTTTGATATTTAAACACCGTGAGCTGGACGGGAACATGAGAACTGCGTCCGGCTGACACTAGCAGAACACACTTGAGTCGCGCCTGCCGTCACATTGCGCCGGGTGTGTGATAGGGACTCAGAAAAGAGCATAATAGGATTGCTGTGTTTGCTACAGGAACGCTCTGAATGTGGTGAAGAATGATCTGATCGCACGTTTGGATGAGCTGGTGTGTGAGAAAGACGTTCTTCAGGGAGAGCTGGAGGTCCTGAAACAGACCAAAGACAAACTGGAGGAGAGGAACAAAGAGCTGGAGGACGAGCTCAAACGGTTTGTCATTAGACGCACAGACACACATCAGCATTTTAGCCTTAGAGAAACTGTTTTTGAGTGAAGCTTCTGTGTTTTTTTGTTTATTTGCCCAGAGTCCGAGCTGAGGTGGAGGAAGCCAAACTGAAGACAAAAGAGGACGATGATGTAAGCCATCATTAGAAATCTGTCTGGATTAGGATTGAATATTTTAGACTCCTCACGGTTTGATTAAAGTCAAGGAAGTCGAAAACTATTATAACTATTAACTGATTTTCAAATGGAAACAGGAATTTCACAATGATGCCACTGGGACAAAATCCCACCACACTTAAATCACATCGCAATATAGACTAGTGTCTGTGAATCATGCATGTTCTGAGTGTCTCTGTGTGAATGAATGGCGCAGACATCCCCCCCCACACACACACACACTGAAGCATGCGTGACGCTCGCAGTGTTTTCAGCCTCTGCCGTCTCATACAAGGACATGAACGCATGAACTTCATCTCCAGAGCCGCTCTGAGAGTCACTTTATGAGCATTTCACAGTTTCATTTGAGAAATCATCATCGTATCATAATCACACAGAAATTACTTGAATATAAATAAATAAATGAATAAATACGTAATATGAATTACCATGATTTACCACATTCTAGCATGATTTACCCTGATTTGATCAGAAAAGAAGGCTAACTATCTCGTCTTCGTTCCAAAGAAACGGGTCTGACTGGTTTGCCTAATTGACCAATCCTGCATTGAGAGAGGTTAGGACCGCCTACCTTATTAACATGCGTACTCATAAATAAATAAATGTAGAAACATTATAGTATAACACAAATGATGCAAAAATAGCACAATTAAAAATTATACTTAGAATAAAAATTATTTAGGTATCTGCATTTATTTATTTCAGAATTTAATTATGTATTTCTATATTTATTTAATTCTACATTTACGTATTCATTTATTTATTTATTTATTTAAACTCAAGTCATTCCTCGTCCTCCGTAAAGGTCACGGCAACCTGTCAAAATAAAAGTTCAGTTTAAAGATTATATTACTGAATTTAGCCACGTCTCAATGTAGTAATAATAATACTAACACTAATAATTTATTATTAAAACTTTTGTTTAAATTTATATGATTAAAAGATAAATTAATTTAATGTTTTATGCCTTAATTTAATTGCCAGAAAAATAAAAATACACAACACAGAATTTAAAAAATAATAATAATAATTTATCAATTGTTTGTATGAATTCAATTAATCAGACATGATTTGTGATTATAAAAATTTAATTGAACCAATAAAATGGATTCTAGAAAACTTAAAACCAGAAAAAGGCAGAATGTGGTCAAAATAAAGCGGAATTTGAGAAAAAAATGAAAGCGTATTAGGCGTAAAACATCCATTTGGCATAATTCCGTCTATTTTTTTATTTATTTTGACCACATTCTGCCTTCTTCGGTTTGAACTTTTCAGATTCCATTTTACGTCTGAAAAAGACGTCAAATTAATAAGGCCCTAAACGTGTACTTTTAATAAATTATTGCTAAATTGTACAAGTTTCATGATTTCAAGTTTCAAGACATGCTTTTTGATTACTTAAATTTAAGTTAACCATTCAAATGGAGTCAGAATAAAATGGAATTTGGGGGAAAAGCGTATTTCATAGGGCCCTAGTATAAGTTTACTTTGAACCTTTAAAGTATTTTCTCATCAACTGGAACTCTGAAACTGTCTAAGAATGGGATTCTATAATAATAACAATAGACGGAAATATATTAATGTTGTGATTACAACTGCACTTAACTTTTTACTCTACAGTAGCAAATTTACAATACTTTTGACTTAATTTCTTCTCTTGCAAGAGATACTGCCGTCTGAGAATGGGATTCTGTAATAATAATATCTAAGACAGAACTATATTACTATTTAATACACCTGCACTGTAAAATATATATTTTTTCATAAGTATATAAATAATTTTACATTACAGTAAATTTACAATAATTATGACTTAATTTCTTTCCAAGACAGAGATATATTATTGTTGTAATACAACTGCACTGTAAAATATGTTAATAATTAGTTAATAATTATCTCAGCATATCGGAGTGAAACGCCTCTCAAACAAGAGCAAATGTAGGTCCTCGTCATCAGAGATGAGATGAAGTTATTCTGATTAAAATAATGATTTGCGCAGATAAATCGTTTATAATAAACACTGCAATATTCTCCATTTAAAAACTCACAGCACATACTGAGATGCAGCGTATCGTAATATATTTTCATATCTCAAAAGATCTAACACTAACAGGCCGTGTTTCCCTCAGAGCGACGTGCCCACGGCCCAGCGGAAGCGCTTCACGCGGGTGGAGATGGCTCGAGTCCTGATGGAGAGGAACCAGTATAAAGAGCGTCTGATGGAGCTGCAGGAGGCCGTCAGGTGGACGGAGATGATCCGGTCGGTCACGTTCATCTCCAGAACACACACTTCCAAACCGGTTTGCCTGGCATTGACTGAACTGTGTGTTTTTGTTTGATGCAGAGCATCAAGAGAGAATCCAGCCTTGGCTGAGAAGAAAAAGTCCAGTATCTGGCAATTGTAAGCAACATTTTCTTAGTTCTCCTCAAAGTTTGTGTTATATTGGTTTGTGTGGTTTGGCGTGCAAACAATGTTTTCCCCTTCTCATTTTATGTCCTCCTTTTATTTGTTTTCCTTCTAGGATGTAGGTAAATCTTAGAAAACTAGTAAAACGTGCACTTGGTTTGATCCTTGAATCCAAAAATGTGTTCTTGGACCTGGGAATGGTGTTTGTTTAAAGCTTTAACAGAAGCATAGCAGGAATTTACAACCAGACCGTTACGTTACATTAAACTTTACTAGCGGGACTAATGCTTGAGCGTTCATTATACTGACTTTTAAAGGATTTGGCAGAAAGCAGCCCGCGTGGGGCTTGTTTTCTTCATCGAAATGCCCTTCCCAGGTCATTTCAATCTACTTGGGATTTTGCATTTGGGGGCATTTAAGGTTTGGCATCTATTTTAAACCCATTCATTCTCCTGTTGTGTACTCCTGTGTGTTCTCTGTATCCCTGCTCATGTTGTCCTGTGTGTTTGCAGAAGGTGTGTTGGGGACAGAGCGTGTTAGTCCGATGTGGGGCGTGTGTTTAGGTTTGGAATTAGAGCTGCACGATTAATTGTTAAAACACGGCAATCTTATTCCTAAATAACAATTGATTCATTTAGGTATGAAACCGCTTCACAAACAGTCTTTTCAACCACACGTCGTTATTTCTGTTTTGCAAATATCACGGAAGAACTGGGATAAAAGTTTTAGTTCGGATATAAACACTGATGTCTACGGTAGCGTAGCATTTTGAAAATAACTTGCCGTTTCAAATAACGGTTTTATCAATAGTAGTAGGTGACTTTTTTGGTTTGTTTGTCATTGAATCATTCATTCGAGAGATTTGTTCAAAAACACTGATTCATCCAGTAATGAAACAAGTGAAATCTTTATGAGTGAGTCATTGAATCATTCACTCAAGAGATTTGTCCAAAAACACTGATTCATCCAGTAATGAAACAAGTGAGTCTTTATGAGTGAGTCATTGAATCATTCACTCAAGAGATTCGTTCAAAAACACTGATTCATCCAGTAATGAAACAAGTGAAGTCTTTGAGTGAGTCATTGAATCATTCACTCAAGAGATTTGTTCAAAAACACTGATTCATCCAGTAATGAAACAAGTGAGTCTTTATGAGTGAGTCATTTAATCATTCAGTCAAGAGATTTGTCCAAAAACACTGATTCATCCAGTAATGAAACAAGTGAAGTCTTTATGAGTGAGTCATTGAATCATTCACTCAAGAGATTTGTTCAAAAACACTGATTCATCCAGTAATGAAACAAGTGAGTCTTTATGAGTGAGTCATTGAATCATTCACTCAAGAGATTTGTTCAAAAACACTGATTCATCCAGTAATGAAACAAGTGAAGTCTTTATGAGTGAGTCATTGAATCATTCACTCAGAGATTTGTTCAAAAACACTGATTCATCCAGTAATGAAACAAGTGAGTCTTTATGAGTGAGTCATTGAATCATTCACTCAAGAGATTCGTTCAAAAACACTGATTCATCCAGTAATGAAACAAGTGAAGTCTTTATGAGTGAGTCATTGAATCATTCACTCAAGAGATTCGTTCAAAAACATTGATTCATCCAGTAATGAAACAAGTGAAGTCTTTATGAGTGAGTCATTGAATCATTCACTCAAGAGATTCGTTCAAAAACACTGATTCATCCAGTAATGAAACAAGTGAGTCTTTATGAGTGAGTCATTGAATCATTCACTCAAGAGATTCGTTCAAAAACACTGATTCATCCAGTAATGAAACAAGTGAAGTCTTTATGAGTGAGTCATTGAATCATTCACTCAAGAGATTCGTTCAAAAACACTGATTCATCCAGTAATGAAACAAGTGAGTCTTTATGAGTGAGTCATTGAATCATTCACTCAAGAGATTCGCTCAAAAACACTGATTCATCCAGTAATGAAACAAGTGAAGTCTTTATGAGCGAGTAATTGAATCTTTCACTCAGAGATTTTTTAAAGAACTTGTTTAAATTAAACATTTTAAACCGACTGCAGCAATTGACATTTTGTCAGAACCTCTAGTAAATTCCATGTTATTTTGTTTAGTTGTCTGTTCAGAATCTCAGTTTGAAACATTAAATTCATCCAGAATCGTGCAGCTCTATTTGGAATAAAGCAGACCTGTTGATTCCTAGAAGCCTTTAGAATGAAAATGACTTAATTGCACAAAAACAGAGCGGGGCAGGATGATCAAAATATCAATAATATTTTTAATATATAGATATTTTTTCTGGAATTTCATATTTTCGGAAATAAATACATACACACCACTGTTCAAAAGACTATGGTCGGTAAGATTTTTAAAAAAAAATCTTTTGAGAGAGTCTCTTCTGCTCATGAATCTGCTCATAACTCCAGTAGATCAGTGTAATACTCCTCCAGTGTAGATCAGCTGTTCTCTATGTGAATATATAGTAAAGTGTGATTTATTCCTGTGATCAAAGCTGAGTTTATCATCATTACTCCAGTCTTCAGTGTCACATGATCCTTCACTGATCATTCTCAGATGAGGATCTGATGATCATTGCTGATTAATAGAATTCAGAAGAACAGCATTGATTTGAAAAATAAATCTTTTGTCACTTTTGATCAATATTCATGCATCCTCGCTGAATAAAATAATAAACTTTTGAACTGTAGTGTATTATATAAACTAGAGAAGGTTAGTTTGCAGTGGTCAGTCGTTCAGCATGTGGTGTCGGCACGCTTGGATCGGGTCAGGAGGGTTTCGCAGAGCTTGGCACATGTTTGGGACGTGACCCCACAACCCCATAACGGTTAACCTATGACCTCTAACCGCTACTGCCGCTTGTGTCCGCATATGAGTCTCTGTGTCGTCTCTCTTCTCTCCCCACGTCCCCCAGTTTCAGCAGGCTCTTCAGCTCTTCGTCCGGCACCGCAGCGAAAAAACCAGACGCGCCGGTGAACTTGAAGTACAACGCTCCCACCTCACACGTCGTCCCGTCGGTGAAGAAGCGGAGCAGCACCCTCGCTCAGCTGCCTAGTGACAAATCCAAAGCCTTCGACTTCCTCAATGAGGAGTGAGTGACTTCCTCACACTTCCTTACATGCATGTCACAGCGTCTGGCAGGACTGACGGTCCGGAAAGGCCCAAATCTGCTCTTTCACACGCAAGAGCCCATCATCCGGTGTTCTCGGCTCCATCTCTGCGAGCGCTGTCACTTTAAATCTTGCTAAATTCGTAATAAGAATCGTTTATAAATCTGTTCTCAGCAAAGGAGACGCTTTAAGGTCTTGCAGTGGTTTCTGCCAAAATATAAGCTCTGTGGTTTAACGCTTGAAAGTGAAGAAATTAAGAGCCATAAATATTAGTGTCGTCATTGTACTTTTGTAAACAAACTAACTGTAATTGTAAAATACATTATTATTATTATTATTAATAGATGCTATTAATACATGTTTTCATTTACTTTAAGTACAATAGTATTTTTATTGATTGAAGTTTTGATTATTTATTAATAAAGTATTAATTTTAATAGTAATAATAATGTTAATATATTTTAATGTATATAATGTTAATATAATTTAAATGATAAAATAAAAATTGCTTTTAATAATGACAATAACAATTATTATTAATAATAATAAATTCTGTTTATACAGTACTATAGTATTGCAATATAGTGTTATATTTATTTATTGTTTTGTTTGATGTTTAGAATTTAAACTAATTATAATATAAAATAAAAATATTCAAATCTTTTAATATCTAATAATAATAAAATATTTGTTTTATTTTACTGTACAATATTATTGCAGTTGTATTTCTTTATTGATTTTAATTTTAGAATTTAAAAACATGAATATTATATTAATATTTTACAGTACAATAGTATTGTTGCAATAGTACTATATTTCTTTATTAAAATTTTAGAATTTGAATAATAATAAATTAGATATTTTAATAATCATAATAATAATAATACTTGTTTTTGTATTTTACAGTACAATTATTTTATTGCAGCTGTATTGATTTAATTTATCATTTAAATAATGATAAAACAAAAGTATTGTTTAAAAGATAATTACTACACGAATAATAATTATAATGACTATTATTTATATTGTTGTTATTTTTATTGAATAGTCATATGGAATGGGTTCTGTTGTTTGTTTTAGTCCTGGTGTGTGTTAAGTTCCTCTCTCTGTGTGTGCGTGCGTGTGTCTGCGCGTGTGCGTGCGTGTGTCTGCGCGTCTGTGTGCGTGTGTCTGCGCGTCTGCGTCACGTGTCGCGGCGCGTCTGCGTGCGTGTGTCTGCGCGTCTGCGTGCGTGTGTCTGCGCGTCTGCGTGCGTGTGTGTGCGCGTCTGCGTGCGTGTGTCTGCGTGCGTGTGTCTGCCGCGTGTCTGCGTGCGTGTGTGTCTGCGCGCGCGTGTGTGCGTCGCGCGTGTGTCTGCGCGTCTGCGTGCGTGTGTCTGCGCGCCTGCGTGCGTGTGTCTGCGCGTCTGCGTGCGTGTGTCTGCGCGTCTGCGTGCGTGTCTGCGCATGCGTGTGCTCGTGTCTGCGCGTGCGTGTGTGCTCGCGTGTGTGTGTGCGCTCGTGTGTGTGCGCTCGTGTGTGTGCGCTCGTGTGTGTGCGCGCGCGTGTCTGTGTGTTTGTGTGTCTGCGTGTGCGTGTCTGTGCGTGCGTGCGTGCGTGTGTGTCGCAGGGCTGAGGTGGAGAGCGTGGTGTCGCGCAGAGAGCAGAAGAGAGCTCAGTACCGGCAGGTCAAGGATCACGTGCAGAAAGAGGACGGCAGGATGCAGGCGTGCGGGTGGAGTTTACCTCCCAAATACAAGGTGACATCTCTGACACGGGCTGCGAGAATTAGTTTTGATTTTTATGTTTTCCGTTTTCATCTTGCACAACCCTGCTGTGCATCAGACAGAAACTTGTATCATGCAGTTGCATGCAAATATTATATATATAAAGTGTTTCATTGTAAAAGCCTCCATATTCTGTTTTCAAAGGTTGCCAATGGTGGACAAGCAGAGAGTAAGATACAGAATCTGCCAGTGCCCGTCTACCTGCGACCTTTAGATGAGAAAGATGCTTCCATGAAGGTGAGCCTGTTCTCCGTCTGTTTCCGCTCTGGTTAGTCTCGTGGTTTGACTGTGTTGATCATGTGTTTGTATGTGTAGCTGTGGTGCGCTGCGGGAGTGAATCTGTCCGGTGGAAAGACGCGTGACGGAGGCTCCATTGTGGGTGCGAGTGTGTTTTATAAAGACGTGTCAGGAGGCGAGAGCAACGCTGTCGGCCCCAGGAAGAAGAGAGGCTCTCAGAGCAGCCTGGACAGACTGGAGCAGGAACTGAAGGTGAGGAGCCAGAAAAATCACATACAACATATAATGACACCGGTTTAATCTTCACGAAGAAGGAATACATCATAATATTCCTCATTTAAACAATTCATGAAGGGGCGGGGCCTGGTTGAGTTAGTTAGTTGTGTGTTGAAACTGCCGGTTATGGTAAGGGGCGGGACATTTCCCAAACACCAATCACAACACACCGCTCCGGCCGACCAATCAGACCACATTGTGCTTTTCAGAAGGAGGGGCTTCATAGAGACAGGAACTAAACAGAGCGTTACTGACAGACTGGGAAGAGAGGAGCCGCAACAATGGAGAATATGGGGAAATAAGGTGTAAATAAGGGCATAATACAGCCTCTTTAATGATGCGCCTGTGTTGTGTGTTTGTTTGTGTGTGTGTTTGTGTGTGTGTTTGTGTGTGTGTGTGTGCAGGAGCAGGAGAAGGAACTGAGGCATCAGGATGAGCTCTCCAGCCTGGTATGGATCTGCACCACCACACACGCCACCTCCAAGGTCATAGTCATTGACGCCAATCAGCCTGGAAACATCCTGGAGAGCTTCTTTGTCTGTAACTCTCACGTGCTGTGCATCGCCAGCGTTCCAGGTCAGAGAATGCAACTGCTTCGTTCCTTATTTATAATCTCCACAGGTGCTTTTGATATCTGAACGGGTTCTGCGTGTTTGTTAGGTGCTTGTGAGACAGACTACCCCGCTGGAGAGGAGCTGACGGCAGACAGTGAGGGTGAAGGCGCCTCTAAACTCAGCTGTACAGCCGGCAGTGTCTCCACGGGCTCTGAGGCGGGTCTGGATGGCATCACTGTAGTGGGCTGCTCTACAGAAGGACCCGTGGCCATCCCTCAAACCGTCTGCACCAACTCCGTAGAGTCCTCTAACTCTGGTAATGCAGACACATCCCAAAAACAGTTTTACGTTCCTTTGCATTGACATACTGTTAGCAAACATCCTGACACTGAGCGCTTTGATGCTTACTTTTTTCCCAAGGTGCACCTGTGCTCGTAAGTTGAAACATTTCAGGACACTGGAAAGTTCACTTCAGCAAGCTGTCTCAAACTCCCAAAACAACTTTGATTTGGCCTTATTTTGTTCGAAATTGTCGCACCAATTTGTTAGGATTTCACAGTATATTGGAGCCTAAGAAACATAACTGTAAAAGAAATCATAAATACACACAAGGCTTTTTTGCTCACCAGCCACTGTGGCTAGTGGTTTTCCAAAGGTTTCCTCAGCATTTTCACTGGCCACAATTTTGACATTGATACCATGGGGAAAAACTGCCAATATATAATATTTTTAATATTATCTCATAATTTGGAAGCATGTATATTAGGCTGCTGTCACTTTAAGACCACACACGCGTTTTCTACTACAACAAACGGCTGGTAGGGACTACAACAAGTTAGTGACATCACTAACCCTAACATTTACATAAACCCCGCCCCCGGGAACATGTTGAGAAGAGGAAGAGTTGTTGTAGTCGAGCACATTTGGGAGTCGCTCAAGCTGTCGTCCGTCTTTCACATTTATTGATACAGTACGAACACAAATGCAATAGCATGTCATAAAGCAAGATGACAACATAAGTTATAACCGTAATTAAACTAAACTATACCTGTTCTCTCTTCATCAGCAGATATTCTCTGGCTCATCAGTTCCCACACCAGCGGTTTATAGATTATCATGACAGAATATGCTAATCAATGACTGAAGATCGTTAACTCATAAATCCATCCTCTATCCCTTCAGAAACGTCCTGTCTCATTCTACGTTGTCTCTTCTTCTTGAGTCTCTCCGTCATTGTCTGACTCCAGTTTGATCATAAAAGGCCGAACAGTTTCTGATATTTTCAGTGTATGTCTGCGTGAGGTAATCAGAGCTGCTGACATGAGCTCTTGAAGCTCCGCCCTCTTCCTGAAAGGGGGTGTGGAGCAGCAGCTCATTTGCATTTAAAGGGACACACAAATAAAATTATCTGTGGGGTTTTTTTTTTAGCGAAACGTTACATACACACTCATGTGACATCAAAGACTTATTTCGCATCTTGTAAAAAGGGGTGTCGTTAGGACCCCTTTAATGTAAAGCTGCTTTGAAACACTATAAAGCTCTATAGAAATAAAACCTTAAATCTCTCCGCAGACGAGGTTTTGGGGCAACGCACGCAGGACGGAGTGAATGCAGCAGAAGAAGCGCTGGAGGCCACGGAGAGCAGCAGCAGCACGCCTGCAGACGAGAGCCAGACCGGGGTCTACACCGAACACGTGTTCACTGACCCGCTGGGAGTGCAGAACAGCAGAGACACGCCGGCCAAATACACACAGAGGTGTGTGCCAATCGTGCACTCTGTCTGTCTGATCAGATATTACTGAGGCATATCGGGACGTATGTAACGCTCTGGTTCTGTAGGGAGTGTGATCTGGTGAAGGATGGCGTCAGCTCAATGCCTGAGGAGCAGGATCTCATGAGAGAGGAAGCCAGCAAGATGAGCAGCGTTCTGCCTACAATGTGGCTCGGCGCTCAGAACGGCTGGTGAGTCCGCCAAACCCTCACTCACTAGGGCTTTTCACACTTGGACTAGTTAACCCTGGGTCACTCTAAACCCTGGGTTATCTTGCGTCACATTTCACACTGCTCATAATTTACCTGAGGTCGTAAGCTAAGGTGTCACACTGTACTACAGCTGCAAACTTGTTTAGCCCTATGTGGGGGTCCCTAAAAATATTCAGGTTAATGGTTAATACATATGCATTGCTCAATTACTAAATGTATACATTTCTACTTAAAATATTGAATCGGTTAGCAATGGCTCTTATGTATGGAAGCTAGTTTCCGCCACAGAAGAAAACATTTTAAAAGATAATTGCGACTTTTTATCTCACAATTGCGAGTCGTAAAGTCAGAATTGCGAGATGTAAAGTCGGAATTGCGAGATGTAAAGTCGGAGTTGCAGGATATGAAGTCAGAGTGACGGAAACAAGCTTCCATACTTGTGCAAGTAAAACTTGCTCTCAAGCTCAGTTCAAAAATCAGTCTGAATGATTCATTAGTGACTACCCTTATCCAGTAATTGAGAGCAGAGATGTATTGAGTTGTTGCTGATCTGTTTCAGCGTGTACGTTCACTCATCTGTAGCGCAGTGGAGGAAGTGCCTTCACTCCATCAAGCTGAAGGATTCCGTCCTGGGGATTGTGTAAGGAAACCCTCATCATCTGAATTCATTTATATAGTTATAAACTAAAGATATGTTATTATTATACATTATTATTTCTGTCTGTGTAGTCACGTGAAAGGACGTGTTCTGGTAGCCTTGGCTGATGGCACGCTTGCAATCTTCCACAGAGGTGTTGGTAAGAACACTTTATTTTTATTTTCTTAACTAAAGCAGATTTTAACTACCATCAGTAAAACAATGTTAACATTTGCATTCACCCATATTACATTCGCCGATCATGCATAACATTATGACCACCTTCCTAATATTGTGTTGGTCCCCCTTTTGTTGACCCGTCGAGGCATGGACTCCACTAGACCCCTGAAGGTGTGCTGTGGTATCTGGCACCAAGATGTTAGCAGCAGATCCTTTAAGTCCTGTAAGTTGTGAGGTGGGGCCTCCATGGATCGGACTTGTTTGTTCAGCACATCCCACAGATGCTCGATTGGATTGAGATCTGGGGAATTTGGAGGCCAAGTCAACACCTCAAACTCGTTGTTGTGCTCCTCAAACCATTCCTGAAGCATTTGTGCTTTGTGTCAGGAGCATTATCCTGCTGGAAGAGCCACAGCCACCAGGGAATACCGTTTCCATGAAAGGCTGTACATGGTCTGCAACAATGCTTAGGTAGGTGGTGCGTGTCAAAGTAACATCCACATGGATGGCAGGACCCAAGGTTTCCCAGCAGAACATTGCCCAAAGCATCACACTGCCTCCGCCCGGCTCGCCTTCTTCCCATAGTGCATCCTGGTGTCATGTGTTCCCCAGGAAGCCACGCACACGCACCCGGCCATCCACGTGATGTAAAAGAACACGTGATTCATCAGACCAGGCCACCTTCTTCCATTGCTCCCGTGGTCCAGTTCTGATGCTCACGTGCCACTGTTGGTGCTTTCGGCGGTGGGCGGGTCAGCATGGGCACCCTGACTGGTCAGCGGCTATGCCGCCCCACACATAACAAACTGAGATGCTCTGTGTATTCTGACATCTTTCTATCAGAACCAGCATTAACTTCTTGAGCAGTTTGAGCTCCAGTAGCTCGTCTGTTTGATCAGACCACACGGGCCAGCCTTCGCTCCCCACGTGCATCAATGAGCCTTGGCCACCCATGACCCTGTGTCCGGTTCTCCACTGTTCCTTCCTTGGAGCACTTTTGATAGATCCTGACCACTGCAGACCGGGAACACCCCACAAGAGCTGCAGTTCTGGAGATGCTCTGACCCAGTCGTCTAGTCATCACAATCTGGCCCTTGTCAAACTCGCTCAAATCCTTACGCTTGCCCATTTTTCCTGCTTCTGACACATCAACTTTGAGGACAAAATGTTCACTTGCTGCCTAATATATCCCACCCACTAACAGGAGCCGTGAGGAAGAGATCATCAGTGTTATTCACCTTCACAGTCAGTGCTCATAATGTTATGCCTGATCGTGTATACAGTAGTGGCCAAAAGTGGTAATACTTTTTAAATATTTTAAATATGAGGGAATAACAAAGTGGTACATTTGGTTAAGGCAAAAATTATTTGGCAAAAAAAAGTAGCTACAGCTACAAAAAAACTGCATATAAAAACAGGAAAAAGCATACACTGACTACAACATATTCAGTTATTAATATTTTGTTAGTTCTCTCTTGTTTTTGCATGTGTTTATACGTTCTGGCCAAAAATGATGTCCACACAATTTGTCATGTATCATTGTGTTATTATCTCAAATAAAACAACTGACTCCAAGCATAACTACGCAAAATGCTTACAAAATCTTTAATAATATTTGAATTTTTTTTATATTTTCCTAGGCCAGACATCACTTTATAATGCCCACCATATCAGAAGAAATGCTCTTTTAGTGACAAACATTTGTGTTACAGATGGCCAATGGGATTTGACCAACTATCACCTGTTAGATCTGGGCCGTCCGCATCACTCTATCCGCTGTATGACCATAGTGCATGACAAGGTCTGGTGTGGATACAGGAACAAGATCTTTGTGGTTCAACCTAAAGCCATGAAGATAGAGGTATGAGTTTTCTAACACTGAACGCATCTCTAAGATACAGAACTAATTAAATTAAAACTGATCAAATAAATCATCAAAGAATCCACAGCACACACAGATAATAATCATAAATGTGTGTTGATCATCAGATCCTCATATGAGAATGATTCCTGAAGGATCATGTGACACTGAAGACTGGAGTAATGATGATAAATTCAGCTTTGATCACAGGAATAAATCACACTTTACTATATATTCATACAGAGAACAGCTGATCTACACTGAAGTAATAGTTCACTGTTTTACTGGAGTTATGATCAGATTAATGCAGCTTTGGTGAGCTGACTTCTTTCAAAAACATAAAAAAAGCTATATTATTATGTTTCAAAATGCTGTTGATTTTTGTCAGAGATTTGGGATTAAAGGTGCAGTGTGTAAATCTTAGCGGCATCTAGTGGTGAGGTTGTGAATCTCCCACCGCTCACCCCTCCCTTTCAATGCACATAGAGAATCTACGGTGGCCGACACAGGACAAAGATGTGGTCGTCTGAGACAGCAGAGAGTAGCTAGTGCTCTGTAGAGTAGTTTGTCCCTTTAGGGCTACCGTAGGAACATGGCGGCGCAAAATGGCAACTTCACTGTACCCGCGGTGTGTGTAGATAGAAACGGCTCATTCTAAAGGTAATAAAAACATAACGGTCTTTATACTCCACTGAAAGCATAGTTATGTATATTATATTGCATTTCTGTCAATATCTCCTCAAAAATATTACACACTGCACCTTTAAATGTTAAACGCAAATTATAAAACTGGATGAGCCACACTTGAAGCCAGGGTAAAATGTCATTTTCTATTAATTCAGTTCATATTCATATATTAATTGGAGAATTGTTTTTGTAATTTGTAATTTTTTTTTATTATTACTTTACACTAAATAACATCAGTGGCTTTTATCATGTGGCTTGAGTCGATGAATACCCTTTGCATGTGACACAGATACCTTATTACTTTCCTAATGTCTAGAAATCCTTCGACGCCCATCCTCGTAAGGAGAGTCAGGTGAGGCAGCTGGCCTGGGATGGAGACGGCATCTGGGTGTCCATCCGCCTGGACTCAACCCTCAGACTGTTCCACGCGCACACATACCAGCATCTGCAGGACGTCGACATCGAGCCGTACGTCAGCAAGATGCTGGGTGAGACTCATTATTAAAGAATTAAAGAAATCTCTTTTTAAGGACTACAACAAACGGCTGATAAGGGACTACAACGAGCTTCTTCATGGGTTAGTGACATCACTAACCCTAACATTTACATAAACCCCGCCCCCGGGAACATGTTGAGGAGAGGAAGAGTTGTAGTCGAGTCGCTCAAGCTGTCGTCCGTCTTTCACATTTATTGATACAGTACGAACACAAATGCAATAGCATGTCATAAAGCAAGATGACAACATAAGTTATAACCGTAATTAAGCTAAACTATCCCTGTTCTCTCTTCATCAGCAGATATTCTCTGCTCAACAGTTCCCACACCAGCGGTTTATAGATTATCATGACAGAATATGCTAATCAATGACTGAAGATCGTTAACTCATAAATTCATCCTCTATCCCTTCAGAAACGTCCTGTCTCATTCTACATGTTGTCTCTTCTTCTTGAGTCTCTCCATCATTGTCTGACTTCGGTTTGATCATAAAAGGCTGAACAGTTTCTGACATTTTCAGTGTGTGTCTGCGTGAGGTAATCAGAGCTGCTGACATGAGCTCTTGAAGCTCCGCCCTCTTCCTGAAAGGGGTTGGGAGCAGCAGCTCATTTGCATTTAAAGGGACACTCAAAGATTATCAAAAAGTGACCATTTTAACATGCTATAAAAATGATCTGTGGGGTATTTTGAGCTCAAACTTCACACACACACTCGGGAAACATCAGAGACTTATTTTACATCTTGTAAAAAGGGGTATTATAGGACCCCTTTAAGGAGTTCATGCCGTTCACATGACTGATGTTATATGCGTTACAGGCACCGGTAAGCTGGGCTTCTCTTTCGTGAGGATCACCGCATTGACGGTGTCATGCAAACGCTTGTGGGTCGGTACCGGAAACGGCGTCATCATCTCCATCCCTCTATCAGAGAGTGAGTGCGTCAGCTGTGTGCGTCTCATCATCTCATCCACTGTAATGTGTAACAAGTAACAAGTGTTTTTATTCCCACAACAGGAAGTAAAGATGCAGTAGTGTCATCGAATCGGCCAGGCAGTGTGATCCGCGTCTACGGTGATGAGAGCAGTGATAAAGTCACAGCAGGCACCTTTGTGCCCTTCTGCTCCATGGCACACGCCCAGCTGTGTTTCCACGGGCACAGAGACGCCGTCAAGTTCTTCACCGCAGTCCCAGGTAGAATAACTCGCCTAACAAGAACCAAAGGAGTGAATTTAATTTGTGCTCAAGGTTGGAATATCACATAAAATATTTTTAAATAAAGTTTACATTGCGTGTGTTCAAGAGAACAAAATCATCACTTCCTGCTGCAAAATATCAGTAATTAGTATGGAAGTGGCTCCTTTTCCCTCCATCATAAATGAGTTCAGGAGAAACACAATAAACGCTGTCATGTTCTCTCGTGTTGGGATGCTGGTGTTTGGGAACACAATCGTGTGAGACGCTTCTGGAGGAATACACACACACACACACACACTCGCACATGCACTCGCATGCACACACACACACACACACACACAGTGAGACTTTGACTCAGGTGTTTCAGAGCCACCAAACCAACACTTGAGATGCTGCGACGCCATTGGTCCACTGGTTAGGCCAGTTATCCAATCACAGCCTCTGCTGAGGGTTTTGTCATGGATTTATTCAGTAAATGTGTTTCCATCATATCGTTCATCAGTCGTTCTTTTTTGTAAACTTTAGGGATTGGGGGAAAATCATTTCTCACATTTGAATTGATTCACAACTTTTAAATATGAATAATTTTTTATTCTAAATTAACAAAATGACATAAAAGATGTCGCATGCATTTAGTAAGTTTAGAATAAAATGTCTCACATTGAACGCTATCATCTATAAATAAAATGTTACTTTTTAAAACAATAATGTCATATGCATTTGAGGTGTGAATGCATTTATGCCCGCCCCTAGTGAAGCGATGTTGTTGCTGTTCTGCAGGACAGGTGGTTGCGCCTGCGGGCTCAGGAGTCGAGGCGTCCGCTGACGAGTCTCCCGCACCAGAGCTGCTGAAGTCTGTGCTGGTCATGAGCGGAGGCGAGGGGTACATCGACTTCAGGATGGGTGAGACGCATTACTCTCTCACAGACGACGAGGGCTGGGCATTGACACGCGTTTCACGATTTGATTTTGATTCACAAGCTTGTGATTTGATTCAGTTCCGATTTCGATTCAATTTGATATTGATTTATTTGGATATATATATTAAATATTATATATAACTTATGCTGTAAACTGTACAGCTGGTACATTTATTATAATATTATGGGCCAGATTTACTAAACAGGGCAAATTAGCGTGAGAACGCAATTCCACAAAAGAGCAGATGGGAGTGGACAGTTCTCCGCATGATCTACTGAAATTAAAGAACACAGACTTTATTTTTCTTTATTTGACAATAGCACAATGTAAGTAAACACTTTGCAATTTTCAATTTTCCTACTCTTGTTATCGGTATGACCAAAATGACGGAGTATTTTATGTTTCCTCTGTTGGATGGCGCCGGCGCCGGCCCACGCACAACATATTCCAGCATTGCATACTTGACATCGCAGCCTATACATAAAATCATCAACCTAACACATGAACAGTTACACAGCTCAGTTTAAACACAGTAGTGCAACCCGTGCCGTTCGGCGTGAGCACATGTGAAGAGGAGGATTATTTCCATCAGTATTGGGATGCGAGTGAAGTACAAAGCCTATAATAAATAATGGTTTAGCATCCAGATACATCACGAATATGGAAACATTTGGATTCGGATCCGGAGGGTTGGGCTACATGAGCCCAGCGCTGACTGCTTTCAGTTTCTCATTAAATGATTTCCTTATGGCTTGTTAACTTATATTTTTTAAATTCTTGTCCTGTTCTGAAAACCGTTAAATTTAAAGGATTTGCTGTGGAGTGAAGGGAACTAAAATAGCCTATAGCTGTGTCTGTAGTGTTTATAAAGTTGATAGTAGCTACATTATAACATTTTGCTTTATTATTTCTGAATGCAATCAAATGCGATACGTGACTTACCTGTTTTTTTCGCTCTCAAAAACATTATATAAATATTTAAAGTGTATTTTTAAGCATGCAGCAAACGATTCATTGGTTAAAATTCTTGGTTGACCAGTTAATTAGCGCCCCATATATATATATATTAGATCAAATGAACTTTGCGTTGCGAACACGTGAAGGTTAAAAAGCGGTTGTGTGTAAAAGTGCTGAGCTGAATTTTTGTGCCATCTTGTGGTTTAATGGAGAATACAGTCAGATGGCCCATATGAGTATTCTTATGCTTGGCTTGACTTGTTTCAGTGCCTCCTTAAAAAAACCCACTGCTCTAAGATATCGGCCTCAGCCATCACAAAAGCAATATCGGTCGACCACTGGTTCATTCATCAACTGAAAACAGCACATTTAAGAATCAAAATCAGAGAAGCTGATATTTTTAAACCCACTCACACACTTCCCTCTCTCTGTGTCGTATCGTAGGGGATGAAGGAGGAGACACGGAAAACATGGATGAACCCACTCTGAAGCTGCAGCCCTTCCTGGCCAAAGCTGAACGCAGTCACCTGATCGTCTGGCAGGTCATGGCCAATGAGGAGTGACGTCTGACGGACCTTTCTTCACTCAGTTCTGCTTTAAGATGTTTTAAGCATTGGCTTATAGTATTTCTCTCATGCAAATCATGATTATGGGCGAGGGATGAAGTATTCTGTTTGTTTGCGCTTTCACTACGAGACTTCGCACATCGTGCCTGTTCCTTCACACGAGCGGGATGGCTAACAACGGGCGATTCACTGTGGCGAAAGCACAACGGGCCACAATGCACTGCATCTCGAGCTTTTGTGTTCTGTGTAAACGGTGAGCGCAAATGCAATATCCTCATATGAATGTCACCAAAGGATACAGGACAGTTGATTTTATATCCCATTGATGGACAAATTAGCATTTAAAAAAGATTCTCTCTCCCTTGATCCATGTCAAAAACGTCACGTTTTGCTCATCCGCCGTCTTTTTTAACACTAGAGCAGTTTTCGCAGGGAAGCTACCGTGTAGATAAACGAGCAGAGACAAAGGCATATTTTTATGAGACTTTTGTACGCGTCTTTTAGACTGTAATCTGCTGAGGCTGCACTGCGGCTGATGCCGAGCTGCTTGGTTTGCAGTTGTTCGTCCTCTCCAGGAGAGCAGAAGCAACTTCCTGTCACAAACTAGCCATTGCAGTATTTATTTCCATGAACGAGCCTTTGCAGTTCAGAATGTAACTGTACATTGAATATAATTATATAAAAATACAAATATGTATATGAAACGTAGACTGCTTGATTTGATTATTTTTGTAAACGTGATTGATAATGTAAATCAGGCGATTGATTGACTGGATGGATCAGTCTGAACTGGCTATGTCTATGCACTATTTTTTAAAGGACAGCAGGGGTGTGTGTGTGTGTGTGTGTGTGTGTGTGCGTTTTGTGCAACCGTCCTATAATGACATCAGCATTACCCAGTGTCCTTTAAATATGTCCATCCTTCTCATCTTAGCCTTAATCTATTAAACTGACATTTTTGGGGAACTTGCTGTGTTTTACTATTACTATTATTATTATTATTATTATGAGCAATTTACAAGATGATTTATAGATGCACTTAAAATGTAGATAAAGTTTGTCCTTTAAAGCAATACATAAATAAAGCGAAGCAACGCAAACGTCCTCAAGTAAATCATTGCATTAAATGGTTTGTTCATTGCATCTAAAGGCTAATGCAGAATTTGTTTTATTTTTGACTCTTAAAAATGTCTGGATTTCAATGCACTCTTAGAACAAAGAACCCTTTATGCTAGAAAGGTTCTATGTATATTCATAGGATCATAGATTTTGTTCTGGAAACAAAGCCGATTGATTCAGTTTTGAATGAATCAGTTGAGTGAATGATTCAAATGATTCATTCACACAAAGAGTCACTGGCTGAAACAATCAATAAGTGCGATTAGTTCATAAAAATCAGTTGGTTTTATATTTTGCTACATGATGCAATTAATATGCAGACTTTACAGATGAATCGATTCCACAGCACATTGATAATTGCTTTGCATATCATGTATATGAAGCATTATGGAATTGTACATTTGTACAAATCTGAACATTGGATGAAGCCAGATTCATAATTGTTTGATTTAAAGGTTCTCACAGGACTGAACTTGTATCACTCCATAAAGCAGAAAATTGCTGACTGGGGGAGGAGAATCACTGTTTTAAGGAATAAAATATTCAATAAATCAGGCGAATGATATATGTACCTTCAGAATATAGATATATATATGAATAAAACGGTGTGTAAATCAGCTGAAGTGGAGATTTCTGACTCAATGTGCTGATATTGAAATCTGCAGATGCATTTGCACGTGTAATAAAACAAACACTTAGATGTGTGTTGGATGTTCTCTTTCACTGATCTGAAAGAGGACGTGTTATGGAAGTAAAGTAGATCTCAAAACTGAGCTGTGCGTGGAAAATCAATGGTGTCCAAACACATTGTAGTTCTGATGAAAGCTGGCTGTTTTCTGTGCAGGAGTGGTGATGAGTCCGGTCACAGGAGGGCAGCAGAGAGCCGCTCCGTTACTGCCTTTCAAATGACATTCAGTGAGGAGGGAGCTGCTCCTCCCCCTTCTGTGATTGGCTGCTGGCTGAGTACAAACAGTACATGTTCTGACACACACACACACACACTATTGAACTTCTGAATCAGCACTGAGGCGTTCAGTAACACTGAGGGAAGCTCTGAGTGAGGGAAAAAACTCAATCAAATGAAAACATGCCATTTACTTTTTAAAGTCAGTTGCATAGAAAGGAAGATCAGTCTAATTTAAATCACAAAAGACAAAACTGCTGGTCAATCTAGATCTCAACAAAGTTAATTCTACCGGCCCCTGGATAAGATTTTCTTTTTCTCAAAAACGTTATCGAATTGGACTTGAAAAGATAATTCACCCAAACATTAAAATTAGTCCATGATTTACTCTCCCTCAAGCCATTTTAGGACGAACACAACCAGAGTTATATTAAAACATGTCCTGGATAATCCAAGCTTTATAACGGCAGTGAATGGCTGTTTCTGTTTTGAAGTCCATAAAAGTGCATCCATCCATCATAAAAGTGCATCCGTCCATCATAAAAGTGCACCCGTCCATCATAAAAGTGCATCTATCCATCATAAAAGTGCATCTATCCATCATAAAGAGCATCTATCCATCATAAAAGTGCACCCGTCCATCATAAAAGTGCATCTATCCATCATAAAAGAGCATCTATCCATCATAAAAGTGCACCCGTCCATCATAAAAGTGCATCTATCCATCATAAAAGTGCATCTATCCATCATAAAAGTGCATCCGTCCATCATAAAAGTGCATCTATCCATCATAAAAGTGCACCGTCCATCATAAAAGTGCATCTATCCATCATAAAAGTGCATCTATCCATCATAAAAGTGCATCTATCATCATAAAAGTGCATCCGTCCATCATAAAAGTGCATCTATCCATCATAAAAGTGCATCTATCATCATAAAAGTGCATCCGTCCATCATAAAAGTGCGTCCGTCCATCATAAAAGTGCATCCATCCATCATAAAAGTGCGTCCATCCATCATAAAACTGCATCTATCCATCATAAAAGTGCATCTATCCATCCTAAAAGTGCATCCGTCCATCATAAAAGTGCATCCGTCCATCATAAGTGCATCTATCCATCGTAAGTGCATCTATCATCATAAAAGTGCCTCCATCCATCATAAAAGTGCATCCATCATCATAAAAGTGCATCTGTCCATCATAAAAGTGCATCTGTCATCATAAAATTGCATCCATCATCATAAAAGTGCATCCATCATAAAAGTGCCTCCATCATCATAAAAGTGCATCCATCATCATAAGTGCGTGCATCCATCATAAAAGTGCATCCATCATCATAAGTGCATCCATCATAAAAGTGCATCCATCATCATAAGTGCATCCATCATAAAAGTGCCTCCATCCATCATAAAAGTGCATCTATCCATCATAAAAGTGCATCCATCATCATAAGTGCATCCATCATAAAAGTGCCTCCATCCATCATAAAAGTGCATCTATCCATCATAAAAGTGCATCCATCATCATAAAAGTGCATCCATCCATCATAAAAGTGCATCTATCATCATAAAAGTGCATCCATCCATCATAAAAGTGCATCTATCATCATAAAAGTGCGTCCATCCATCATAAAAGTGCGTCCATCCATCATAAAAGTGTGTCCATCCATCATAAAAGTGCATCTGTCCATCATAAAAGTGCATCTATCCATCATAAGTGCATCCGTCCATCATAAGTGCATCTATCCATCGTAAGTGCATCTATCATCATAAAAGTGCCTCCATCCATCATAAAAGTGCATCTGTCCATCATAAAAGTGCATCCATCATAAAAGTGCCTCCATCCATCATAAAAGTGCATCTGTCCATCATAAAAGTGCATCCGTCCATCATAAAAGTGCATCCATCATAAAAGTGCATCCATCATCATAAGTGCATCCATCATAAAAGTGCATCCATCATCATAAGTGCATCCATCATAAAAGTGCATCCATCATCATAAGTGCATCCATCATAAAAGTGCCTCCATCCATCATAAAAGTGCATCTATCCATCATAAAAGTGCATCCATCATCATAAAAGTGCATCCATCCATCATAAAAGTGCATCCATCCATCATAAAAGTGCCTCCATCCATCATAAAAGTGCCTCCATCATCATAAGTGCATCTATCCATCATAAAAGTGCATCCATCCATCATAAAAGTGCATCTTTCCATCATAAAAGTGCATCCATCATCATAAAAGTGCATCCGTCCATCATAAAAGTGCATCCGTCCATCATAAAAGTGCATCCGTCCATCATAAAAGTGCATCCATCATCATAAAAGTGCATCCGTCCATCATAAAAGTGCATCCATCATCATAAAAGTGCATCCGTCCATCATAAAAGTGCATCCATCATCATAAAAGTGCATCCATTATCATAAAAGTGCATCCATTATCATAAAAGTGCATCCATCATAAAAGTGCCTCCATCCATCATAAAAGTGCATCTATCATCATAAAAGTGCATCCATCCATCATAAAAGTGCATCTATCATCATAAAAGTGCCTCCATCCATCATAAAAGTGCCTCCATCCATCATAAAAGTGCATCTATCATCATAAAAGTGCATCCATCATAAAAGTGCATCCATCATCATAAGTGCATCCATCATAAAAGTGCATCTGTCCATCATAAAAGTGCATCCGTCCATCATAAAAGTGCATCCGTCCATCATAAAAGTGCATCCATCCATCATAAAAGTGCATCTATCCATCATAAGTGCATCCATCATCATCAAAGTGCATCTGTCCATCATAAAAGTGCATCTATCCATCATAAAAGTGCATCCATCCATCATAAAAGTGCATCTGTCCATCATAAAAGTGCATCCATCATCATAAAAGTGCATCTGTCCATCATAAAAGTACATCTATCCATCATAAAAGTGCATCCATCATCATAAAAGTGCATCTGTCCATCATAAAAGTGCATCCATCATCATAAAAGTGCATCTGTCCATCATAAAAGTGCATCTATCCATCACAAAAGTGCATCCATCCATCATAAAAGTGCATCCATCCATCATAAAAGTGCATCTATCCATCATAAAAGTGCATCCATCATAAAAGTGCATCTGTCCATCATAAAAGTGCATCTATCCATCATAAAAGTGCATCCATCCATCCATCATAAAAGTGCATCTGTCCATCATAAAAGTGCATCCATCATCATAAAAGTGCATCTGTCCATCATAAAAGTGCATCCATCCATCATAAAAGTGCATCTATCCATCATAAAAGTGCATCCATCCATCATAAAAGTGCATCCATCCATCATAAAAGTGCATCCATCGGCTACCGTCAGACCGCCTTCCATATTCAACTTACACTCAATACAATTGAACAAAGGTACAATTAAAATAAACATTATCAGGTATTCATGTACAGAAACTGTAATCAAATGTAAAATAACACTGCACTTTATTAATAAAATATAAGCTATACATTACAAATATAGTCAGTAAGTTATTCTGTCTAGATTCTAGAACAGCGAGTGAATTTTCTCGTGTTTTGTTTGATTAATGTTATCATAGAGACGCATCAGGAAAATCTGCCACTGTCACTTTAAGAGCTGCACAGATCCAACATACTGATACACACACACTTTCATCTTTTCTTCTCAACGGTCTGAAGACATAACTGACTGTTTACTAGAATATTCTGACATATTTGTGTGTGTGTGTGTGTGTGTGTGTGTGAGAGAGAGAGAGAGAGAGACAGAGAGAGAGAGAGAGAGAGAGAGTGTGTGTGTCCGTTCGAGTGCTGTACAAAAAGACGAAGAGAACTCATTATCACACTATTCACTATGAGAAGCTGTTCTGGGTGTGTGTGTGTGTGTGCAGCACCGAAAACAGTGTGAGTCTTTTGAGCTTGAATGGTACCTTCAATAGGAATAGGAATCCTTTATTTTTAATATTTAAACGTGTGTGTGTGTGCGCGTACGTGCGTACGTGCGTGTGTGCTGCTGCGCATCCCTGTGTGTGTAATAATCAGAGTGTGTGTGTGTGTGTGCGCTGCTGTGCGTCCCTGTGTGTGTAATAAGCTGTGTGTGTGTGTGTGTGTGTGTGTGTGCTGCTGTGCGTCCCTGTGTGTGTAATAAGCTGTGTGTGTGTGTGTGTGTGTGTGTGTGTGTGTGTGCTGTGCGTCCTTGTGTGTGTGTGTGTGTGTGTGTGTGTGTGTGCTGCTGGTCGTCCCTGTGTCTGTGTGTGTGCTGCTGTGCGTCCCTGTGTGTGTAATAAGCTGTGTCTGTGTGTCTGTGTGTGTGTGTGCTGCTGTGCGTCCCTGTGTGTGTAATAAGTTGTGTGTGTGTCTGTGTCTGTGTGTGCTGCTGTGCGTCCCTGTGTGTGTGTGTGTGTGTGTGTGCTGCTGTGCGTCCCTGTGTGTGTGTGTGTGTGTGCGCTGCTGTGCATCCCTGTGTGTGTAATAAGCTGTGTGTGTGTGTTTGCTGATGTGCGTCCCTGTGTGTGTAATAAGCTGTGTGTGTGTGTGTATGTGTGTGCGCGCTGCTGTGCGTCCCTGTGTGTGTAATAAGCTGTGTGTGTGTGTGTTGTGCACCGCCTATAGGCTCATATTACTAACACACCCTTTAAATAACACACAAATACTGCACTATTGACTTTAGAGCAGGTTTGTGTTGGTCAATGGTCAGTGGTTTTCAGTTCCTCACAATAGCAGCGCTCCAACAATGCTCCTGAACACACCTGGTGTTCAGACCAGACGCCCATGGGTGAACAGATGCGCCAGTGCATTTGATATTTAAACACCGTGAGCTGGACGGGAACATGAGAACTGCGTCCGGCTGACACTAGCAGAACTCACTTGAGTCACGCCTGCCGTCGGGTGTATGATAAGGACTTATTTTGCCACACAGGTCACAAATGGGCGGGGCTTGATTGTGTCTGTGGGGAATTGATTGGATGGTTGTGGTTTGCTGTTGGTGGATCTCATGTAATTCTGATTCCAGATTTCCAGGAACATGAATGATGTGCACCGATAAATCATTTATAAGCACTGCAACATTCCATAAGAAAAATAAGAATGGTGACTTTAAGAGCTTCACCCGAATCATCCCCAGCAGAAATCCGGTGAGACGCGCGGAGCTCATCAAACACCCCCCTCCGCTCCCGCCGTCTCTCCATCCTGCCGTGAGCTCTTATGTAACTCGTCCAGCTGGTGTATCCTGGGAGGTTTCCCGGGGCTTAGCGAGCGTAATTGCCCAGGCGCAGTGAGGACGCCTGAGGCTCCTGGACGCTCGCGTCTGCAGCGGCTTCAAAGCCCGCCATCAGCTTCTATATTCGGATAGTTTAGACGTGGACTGACCCTGGTTCATTAAAGCTTTCGAAAATCAAGCATTGATATACATTGCATGCACTATGCAGTTTGGAATAATTACATTTTATTATATTATTAAAATAGTCTCTCCTGCTCACCAAAGCTGCATTTATTTGATCATAAATCCAGTAAAACTGTGAAATATTCCTCCAGTGACACACACTCACTCTCTCACTCACTCACTCACTCACACACTCACTCACACACACTCACTCACTCACACACTCACACACACACACACACTCACACTCACTCACACACTCACTCACTCACTCACACTCACACACTCTCACACACACTCACTCACACACACTCACACACTCACTCACACACACACTCTCACACACACTCACTCACACACTCACTCTCACACACACTCCCTGTCACACACTATCACACACACACACACACACACTCTCTCACACACTCTCACACACTCTCACTCTCACACTCTCACACACACACTCTCACTCACACTCACACTCACACACACTCTCACACACACTCTCACACACACTCACTCACACACACTCTCACACACACTCAGTCACACTCACACACACTCACTGTCACACACACACACACACTCACTGTCACACACACACACACTCACACACACACTCAGTCACACACACACTCACTCACACACACACACACACTCACACACAAACTCACGTTCACACACACACACGCTCACATTCACACACTCACTGTCACACTCTCTCACACACTCACACACTCACTGTTACACACACACACTCTCACACACTCACTCTCAGACTCTCACACACACTCACTCTCACACACTCTCACTCACACACACTCACTCTAAGACTCTCACACACACTCACTCTCACACACACTCACACTCACGTTCACACACACACACACTCGCTCACACACCTCCCTCACACACACACACGCACTCACACACACACACACACACACTCACTCACACACACACACTCACACACTCACTGTTACACACACACTCACACACTCTCACACACTCACTCTCACACACTCTCACACACACTCACTCTCACACACTCTCACTCACACACACTCACTCTAAGACTCTCACACACACTCACACTCTCACACACTCACTCTCACTCACACACACTCTCACACACACTCACCCTCATACACACTCACTCTCACACACGCTCTCACACACACTCACTTTCACACACACTCACTGTCACACACTCAATCTCACACATACTCAGTCACACACACTCACACACACTTACTCTCACACACACTCACTGTCACACACTCAATCTCACACATACTCACTGTCATACACTCACTCTCACACACACACTCACTGTCACACACTCAATCTCACACATACTCAGTCACACACACTCACACACACTCACTCTCACACACACTCACTGTCACACACTCAATCTCACACATACTCACTGTCATACACTCACTCTCACACACACACTGTCACAAACTCAATCTCACACATACTCACTGTCACACTCACTCACGCTCACACACACTCACACACACTCACGCTCACACACACTCACGCTCACACACACACACTCACGCTCACACACACACACACACACACTCACACACACACACACTCACACACACACTCACTCTCACACACTCACTGTTACACACACACACTCTCACACACTCACTCTCAGACTCTCACACACACTCACTCTCACACACTCTCACTCTCACACACACTCACTCTCACACACACTCACTCACACACTCCCTCTCACACACACTCCCTCTCACACACACTCCCTCTCACACACACACACGCTCATACACACACACGCTCACATTCACACACTCACTCACACACACACACACACTCACTCTCACACTCACACACTCACTGTTACACACTCACACACACTCTCACACACACTCACTCTCACACACACTCACTCTCACACACTCACTCACACACACTCACTCTCACACTCACTCTCACACACTCACTCTCACACACACTCTCACACTCACACAGTCACACACTCTCACACACACTCTCACACACTCATTCTCACACTCACACACACTCACTCTCACTCACACACACTCTCACACACACTCACCCTCATACACACTCACTCTCACACACGCTCTCACACACACTCACTTTCACACACACTCACTGTCACACACTCAATCTCACACATACTCACTGTCATACACTCACTCTCACACACACACTCACTGTCACACACTCAATCTCACACATACTCACTGTCATACACTCACTCTCACACACACACTCACTGTCACACACTCAATCTCACACATACTCACTGTCACACTCACTCACGCTCACACACACTCACACACACTCACGCTCACACACACACACACACACACACACTAAATCTCATCTATATTCCCGATCTGCCCGCATTGACACTATATGATACTGAAATGAGCTGGATAACATCACCGTTTCACCAGAACGGCTGTACAAATTCTGTTGCATTATTTTCCTGTTAACAATGTGAAGCTGCTTTGAAACCATTGGACTTGTTAAAAGCGCTGTATAAATAAAGGTGACTTGACTTGATTTGACACACACTCACACACACACACACTCACACACAGTCTTCAGTGTCACATGATCCTTCAGAAGTCATTCATTTAGAAATGATCATTATTGAAAACACTTGTGAAAACTGATTTTTAATGAATAGAAAGTTGTGTTTATTTGAAATGAAAATCTTTTGAACTGAAGCTCGTCGTCTGTCGTCTGTGGGGAATTCAGAAGTGTAACTGTGCCAAACAAATAAAGCCCCAGTTCTGGCAGATTTACACTGGATTCACATTCCCATCGTTAGGAGACGAGCTGCCGTTGTCTGGGAATGAGCCGGTGATATTTGCATTATCAGGATTAAGATGCGTTACATAATGCAGCGTCTCAGAGGTGCAGACGCGTCTGTCCACACGGCCCTGTGTTAATGAATAACCAGAGCTGCTGTGATTGGCTGTGAGAGATCGAGTGGCATTGGCCTTATGGAGCAGGAAACACATCTCTGCCGCTTTTCTGGAGAATGGAGATGGCTTTCTGTCCTGCAGAAATACGCCAGACTCTCACAGGTATCTCAGGTGATGATGTCAGTCACGTGTCCATAGACTTTACCTTCAAAATCAAGACTTTATGAATGGATGAGCAAATGGTCATTTGTAATCACCCTTTTTGCCTTCACTAATTGTAAATGATTTTGCAGTGATTAAATGATGAAATGATTAAATGATACATTAATATTTAAAAGTAAAAATATTCCATGTAGTTGCTCAGTGAGGTCATAAAAACGACATGCATATTATTGTTGTTATTATGTGCATACACGTTTATGATGCCATTGAATATTTATACTATGAATGATAATGATCATTATTTAATATTTGGGATGGTTTCAGCTGGCGTTAGAGGTCATGACCTGCTGTATTTATTAAAGCATTTCATGTCAACATGTCAGATGTCAATCTGTAATTTCTCTAGTGTAGAGAGTGAGATGTTTTCATATTTAATGCAGTTTTAGAAGAGCACATCATGAGGTAACAGAGACAATGCACATTTATTTTCATGTCCTTTGGCTCTTTATAAATATTTCTGTTATGAAATCTCTCATCAGGATATTGCAGAAGCAGCGGATTCTATTTCTGATGGCAGATGTTGTTCAGAGATTGATTTCATTTGTTTGTGTGTTAGCAGTGGAGAGACAATGCTAAAGCTAACATCAGGGCCGTCTGTGTGTGTGTGTGTGAGAGAGTGTGTGTGTGTGTGTGTGTGTGTGTGTGTGTGTGTGTGTGTGTCATGTGTGTGTGAGAGTGCATGTGTGTGTGTGTGTGTGTGTGAGAGAGTGTGTGTGTGTGTGTGAGTGAGAGAGAGAGTGTGTGTGCATGTGTGTGTGTGAGTGCGTGTGTGTGAGAGTGCATGAGTGTGTGTGCATGAGTGAGTGTGTGTGTGAGTGAGAGTGCGTGTGTGTGAGAGTGCGTGTGTGTGTGAGAGTGCGTGTGTGTGTGTGTGAGAGTGTGTGTGTGTGTGAGAGTGCGTGTGTGTGTGAGTGTGTGTGTGTGTGTGAGTGCATGTGAGTGAGTGTGTGTGTGTGTGAGAGTGTGTGTGTGTGAGAGTGTGCGTGTGAGTGTGTGTGTGTGTGTGAGAGTGCGTGTGTGTGTGAGAGAGTGCGTGTGAGTGTGTGTGTGAGTGTGTGTGAGAGATTCTTTAAAAACATTAAAATTATTCCAGCTTTTGACCGGTGATGTTTGTGATGCATCACATGCTGCTCTCAAACGGGGAAAGGATCATAACGCGTGTATTTCTGCCTTCTGACAGTTATACGTGTTGAGGTTCACCTCCTGTAGGGTTTACAGAATGAAATCTGCCGTGGTGTGGCTTCATCATTTATCCAGGGAGCGAGTGCTGAAATCTTGGGATTTGTGGAAGCCTCCATTTTGGCTCAGTGCCAGCAACTGTATGAAGTGCCCCTGTGAAAGCTCGATGTGCTGGAGTTAAATCTGGGATCTGGAAACTGGAAACAGATATAAGAGCTGTACGTGTCCAGTCATCAGAGATCCTCCTCATGATCTGGTGTCACACGAACTGGCCGGTTCTAAAACAACACTTCCGTTAAAGTCACCATGAAATCAACTGGAATATTCCTGTATTTATTGTAAAAAATGTATCATCATTCATGTTCCTGGTAATCTTGAATCAGAATAACTTCATCTCTTCTCTGATGACGAGGGCGGGGCCACCTGTCACTCACATGAGCTCCACCATTTTAAATGTAACAAATTGCTTTGGAATGTTCAGACAACGTTCAAAAGTAACATTTTCATAATGTTTGCAAAATGGAATGTTCACTTGAAAGGTGTGAAAATGTATTTTGAATGTTCAGAAAACATTCAAAAATAACGTTTTTATAACTTAATGTGAACGTTATTATTATTTGGGGTTCAAGCGCGTAATGAAACTCTACTGTAATTGTTACATTTCCCAAGGATCAGCATTCTCCATCTTAAACTGATCGGGCAGACCAAACCGTAAGTCGTAGAGACGTGAAACTTCGAGGGCTGGTAGTACTCACACCGACTACAACGACACCAAAGCTCGCCACGAGAAAAAATTACATTCATTCACTGCTATAGGAGAGGAAGAATTGGCTAAACCCGTTAAATCATCTAAATCAACAACATGTATGCTCGACCCTATACCAACTAGGCTATTAAAAGAGATGCTACCAGAGGTCATAGATCCTCTTCTTAATATCATTAACTCATCTTTGTCATTAGGATATGTACCGAAAACTTTTAAGTTGGCTATTATCAAACCACTTATTAAAAAACCTCAACTTGATCCTACAGAATTAGCCAATTATAGGCCGATCTCAAATCTACCCTTTCTGTCAAAAATACTGGAAAAGGCAGTGTCTTCACAATTATGCTCCTTTTTAGAAAGAAATGGTATCTGTGAGGATTTCCAGTCAGGATTTAGACCGTATCATAGTACTGAGACTGCTCTCATCAGAGTTACAAATGATTTACTCTTATCATCCGATCGTGGTTGTATCTCTCTATTAGTGTTACTCGATCTTAGCGCTGCATTCAATACTATCGACCACAACATTCTTTTGAATAGACTCGAAAATTATGTTGGCATTAGCGGAACTGCATTGGCATGGCTTAAATCATACTTATCTGACTGTTATCAGTTTGTAGCAGTAAATGAAGAGATGTCACACCGATCACAAGTTCAGTATGGAGTACCGCAGGGCTCAGTGCTAGGACCGTTGCTCTTCACCCTGTACATGCTACCACTGGGAGATATCATTAGGAAGCATGGCATTAGTTTTCACTGTTATGCTGACGATACTCAGCTCTATATTTCTTCACGCCCTGATGAAACTTACCAATTCACAAGATTAACGGAATGCATAGCTGATATAAAACATTGGATGTCTAGTAATTTCCTGCAACTTAATGCAGAAAAAACAGAATTTTTAATTATTGGACAAAAAAACTCTGCAAGTAGTAACCTAGAATACTGTCTAACACTCGATGGCTGCTCTGTCAAGTCCTCGTCGTCAGTGAGGAACCTGGGTGTGCTCTTTGATACCAGTCTTTCATTTGAAAGCCACGTTTCTAACATCTGTAAAACGGCATTCTAACATCTTAAAATTATATCTAAATTACAGCACATCCTTTCGATGCAAAATGCTGAACAGTTAATTCATGCGTTCATGACCTCAAGGCTAGATTACTGTAATGCTTTACTGGGTGGTTGCCCTGCTCGCCGAATAAACAAACTCCAGCTGGTCCAAAACGCAGCAGCTCGAGCTCTTACTAGAACAAGGAAGTATGACCATATTAGCCCGGTTCTGTCAACACTGCACTGGCTCCCTATTAAACATCGTATACATTTTAAAATCTTGCTTATTACTTACAAAGCACTAAATGGTTTAGCTCCCCAGTACTTGAGCAAACTCTTAATGCATTATACTCCATCACATCTATTGCGGTCTCAAAACTCTGGCCAGTTGATAATACCTAGAATATCAAAATCAACTGCAGGCGGTCGATCCTTTTCCTATTTAGCGCCTAAACTCTGGAACAGTCTTCCTAGCATTGTTCAGGAAGCAGACGCACTCTGTCAGTTTAAATCTAGACTAAAAACGCATCTCTTTACTATGGCTTACACATAAAACATTATCAATTTCTATTATTCAAATCAGTAAATGATTGTTAACTAGGTCAGCCGGAACCGGGAACACTTCCCATAACACCTGATGTACTCGTTACATCATAAGAAGAATGGCATCTACGCTAATGTTAGTCTCTCTGTTTATCCCGAGGTTTACTGCAGTCAGCCGGATCCGGGCCGTATCCAGATCAGATGGTGGACCAGCGCCTGGACATGACCAGCTCATCCCTGAAGTGTCTGCAGAGAGCGTGTCAAATAAACTCCCCCCGTAAATGCTGCATCGACACGACATCCTCATTAAACCCGTCTTCGGCGTGACGACTCCAATCTTTCGAATAATCTTACGAATATCTATTTGCCTAATATGAATTAAGACCTGCTATGTTGCCAGAATTATAATCATACACTGTTTGTTCGTCGGCCAGAGGAGAACTGGCAACCCGACTGAGCCTGGTTTCTCCCAAGGTTTTTTTCTCCATTCTGGCCCTGAAGGAGTTTTGGTTCCTTGCCACCGTTGCCTCTGGCTTTTGGCTTGCTCAGTTGGGGACTCCTAAATCTCATCTATATTCCCGATCTGCCCGCATTGACACTATATGATACTTGAAATTAGCTGGATAACATCACCGTTTCACCAGAACGGCTGTACAAATTCTGTTGTATTATTTTCCTGTTAACAATGTGAAGCTGCTTTGAAACAATTGGACTTGTTAAAAACACTGTATAAATAAAGGTGATTTGATTTGATTTGAATGTCTCAACAGAAATCGAAACTCATCAGACCAGGCAATATTTTTCCAGTCTTCAACTGTCCAATTTTGGTGACCTTGTGCAAATTGTAGCCTCTTTTTCCTATTTGTAGTGGAGATGAGTGGTACCCGGTGGGGTCTTCTGCTGTTGTAGCCCATCCGCCTCAAGGTTGTGCGTGTTGTGGCTTCACAAATGCTTTGCTGCATACCTCGGTTGTCACGAGTGGTTATTTCAGTCAAAGTTGCTCTTCTATCAGCTTGAATCAGTCGGCCCATTCTCCTCTGACCTGACAGGTCCCGTTCTCCTGACCTGAAGGCATTTTCTCCCACAGGACTGCCGCATACTGGATGTTTTTCCCTTTTCACACCATTCTTTGTAAACCCTAGAAATGGTTGTGTGTGAAAATCCCAGTAACTGAGCAGATTGTGAAATACTCAGACCGGCCCGTCTGGCACCAACAACCATGCCACGCTCAAAATTGCTTAAATCACCTTTCTTTCCCATTCTGACATTCAGTTTGGAGTTCAGGAGATTGTCTTGACCAGGACCACACCCCTAAATGCATTGAAGCAACTGCCATGTGATTGGTTGATTAGATAATTACATTAATGAGAAATTGAACAGGTGTTCCTAATAATCCTTTAGGTGAGTGTATATATATATTTCCCCTTATATTTGAATTCCTTTTCTGTGTAAAGCACTTTGAATTGCCATTGTGTATGAAATGTGCTATATAAATAAACTTTGCATTGCATTGCCTCAAAAGTACGCAATGGCTAATAATTCCTAAACCGTTAGGCGTAGACTCAAGTGTCTTATCGTTGGAATCCTTGGCTCAAGACAGACAATTTGCTCGTCTCGTTTTGGAGAAATTCTTGGGTATTTTTTGCGAACTAGTCCTAGGTTTTTGGCCCAATCGGAATCAAACCAGTGTAGCAAGATTCTCTGGAGTCTGATTGTCAAGTTATCAAAAAAAAAGTGGAAATTTCGGACCCTAAGGGCTGCCAGAACGTTCGAAGTGGGAGGAGCCACTTTCACTAAAATGGCTATAACTTGTGAACGGAGTGAGATCAAGCACGCCTATGTAAGAGCTCATTCTGTGGTCGCGTGTAAAGGACGCAGAGACTGGCCACTTGGTGGCGTTATAAAAACATGAAAATGGCTAAAACTACTTAACCGTTGGCAATTGAAAATTGGCATGCAGTGTCTTTGTCCAGGGTGCCATGATCTCAAAAAACACGGCCACCATCGGCCAGTGAAATTTGAGCATCTATTAGACAAGGTTAACGGAGGCCGATCGGAACTAAACGAATCGGAGCGATGCCCTGAAGGAGCCTAAGAAGCTTCGAGCCAGCGTTTCTCACGGGAGTAACCTCATTAGATTCCCGAAGTCCAACGATACCAAACATGGCAGGTTTCGCCTTGTGTTTTGTGCAGCGGTGTGATTTAGTGCCTAAAAAATGTGCGAATATCTTCGAAACAGTTAGTCCGATCGAGATGAAATCGCAAGAAAATTCAAATACGTTGGTCGATAGCTAAACAATAATGCCCAAATGTCAAAATTTCGATAGGAAGTGGCAAACAAATCCAATCAATGTCGGCCATGGGTCATTTTTATGCTCTCATAAATATGTGTCTATAACTTCAAAACAAAATAAGATATTTACACCAAATTTTACACACATATGTATGGGCACCTAAATCTTTTCCATCTATGAAGTAACATAATATCTTTTTACGCATGTGCTTCAAGGCCGTAAATGCTTGAACGCCGATAATTGCTGCTCGCAGCTATATTTATTATTATTATTATTATTATTATTATTATTATTATTACAGTGATGTTGAGTTTGTTCGAATCACCACAAAATAGATTTCAATCCACATACACACCAGTATAAGTGTGTATAAGAACCAGTTTGAGCAAATATAAGTGTGTGTTTTGTGTTTGGTCAGATGAGACTGACCTCAGTGTGTGTCCGCCACCTAAATCTGACTTCCCACTGGAGATCTAGGACGTTAGCGACGGAAGCAGCCGTTGGTTCTAGAAGTTTCATAGAGTTTGATTTGTGTTTTGACAGCTGGAGGAGAGTGAGTCAGGAGTGAGATGGTCTTGCTGGAGTTCACTGAGATGAGTCAATGGCCCGTAGCAGACTGGACTCGCTCGAAAACACACACACACACACACACACACACACACACACACACACACACACACACACACACACACACACACACGCACACACACTTCATACTGTGTCACGGCGGCCCTTAAGCCAGTTAGCCGAACTCAAGCATCTGCGCCCTCAGGTTTAGGACCGCTCTGGACACTCAGAAATAGCTGGAGTCAACACATTAGCATAGCGATGTCCGAAGGCTCATCTGATTAGCATGGTCAATGCCGTAAACAGCATTATGAGGACAAACAGCACGTTTCTCCATCGATGGACCCTCAAAGCTAGTGTGAATATCTGGATAATCGCCAATATCTGACTTGAGTGATAGTTCATTATGTATTTACTTTAAACCAGCATGACTTGCTTCTAAATCCAAAAGAATGGTTTGGACTTTGTCTTGTTTTGTATTCCACAGGAAAAAAATATGTTTGAGATGCATTTATATCCATGCATGTGGCAGTTTACCCAAAGCGACTTGAGAAGCAAAATGACATCAGCTATAAATATAGTCTTGTTTTTGAAAACAACAACAACAAAAAATGCATTAAAATGATGTTAAAACAAACACAAAGATCTGCCAGAGGGGTCAGAAACATACACTAATTTTACAGATTTTATTTTTTCTCAGCCCATTGGCAGATCTTTGTGTTTGTTTAAACTCACAAAACAAGACATTATATCTTATATATTATATATATGTTATATATTCCATTTTGTTCATGACACTTCTAATATTATAATTAATACAGCAATAAATCATATATATATATATATATATATATATATATATATATATATATATAAATATATATATGTATACAATTTCCCTTATTTGGATGGCACAATGTGGTTGAAATTTAAACTGCACAATCTAATAATTGTGATTAGATCAAATAACCATGATAATTGCAACAAGCCAAAATGTAGGTGAGAATATTCATAATATTGGTGATATTAAATGTCATTTTGAAGCATGTACTTTGCATCTTTCCTGTAGTGTTGCTGGTGGATCCGCTGTGATTTGGCTCTGGCCTGTAGGGGGAGCACTGACGTGAGATAAACACACAAACAGATGCACATGGAGTCTAGATCCAGCCTGCAGCTTCGCTCAATTAACGCCTTGATGGTGGAGCTGGACGTACTTCTCCCACGGCGAGAGCGGCTGCATGGGATACGCCAGAGAAAACCAGCCTTGAAAACATTCTGCTCGAGCATACTTACCTCTTCACATGCAGTATTGATCGGGTGTCCAGGCGAGGCTGGGTATATATTCATTTGCAGTCTTTGGCAAGGCTAATATAGTTTTCAGTGCTTTCGATAAAGTCAAACCACATACGGCATCCTAATTCAGGCTACATGTTAAGTGCAATAGTTTACAGCCCAAACATAGTCATAAAATCATCCACAACCTCCACCGTAAAAACAGCATACAGTAAACTCATTGGAAAAACACCTAAACATACAATTCACTGCTGGAATTAACACTAGAGGCAGTTAAACACCTACAAGTTTGACTCCATTTCACACAAAATAAAATCTTATTTCCATGCAGTTCCTTGCACAACACTATGTTATGAGCTCAAAACATTTTTCCCCATAGTGAATAAACACAATTTGTCACAAGTGTTGTGACGCCTGCCTTTACATGCGCATGAACTTTAAAGCCATCCCATTCTCAATCCGTAGGGTTTAATATGGAGTCGGCCCACCCTTTGCAGCTCTAACAGCTTCAACTCTTCTGGGAAGGCTTTCCACAAGGTTTAGGAGTGTGTTTATGGGAATTTTTGACCATTCTTCTAGAAGCGCATTTGTGAGGTCAGGCACTGATGTTGGACGAGAAGGCCTGGCTCGCAGTCTCCGCTCTAATTCATCCCAAAGGTGTTCTATCGGGATGAGGTCAGGACTCTGTGCAGGCCAGTCAAGTTCCTCCACACCAAACTCGCTCATCCATGTCTTTATGGACCGACGCTTTGTGCACTGGAGCACAGTCATGTTGGAACAGGAAGGGGCCGTCCCCAAACTGTTCCCACAAAGTTGGGAGCATGAAATTGTCCAAAATGTCTTGGTATGCTGAAGCATTAAGAGTTCCTTTCACTGGAACTAAGGGGCCAAGCCCAACCCCTGAAAAACAACCCCACCCCATAATCCCCCCTCCACCAAACTTTACACTTGGCACAATGCAGTCAGGCAGGTCCCGTTCCCCTGGCAACCGCCTAACCCAGACTCGTCCATGGGATTGTCAGACAGAGAAGCGTGATTGGTCACTCCAGAGAACACGTCTCCACTGCTCTAGAGTCCAGTGGCGGCGTGCTTTACACCACTGCATCCCATGCAACGTAATAAAACATTGCAAGATTCACATTCATGTTTCAGATGAAACTGAACACTCACTGGTTTATTTCACTATGAAAGTGTTGCGAAACGTGCAAGAAGCAGGTGCATTTTTTTCCCATGAGCCTCAGCTGCATTAAACAGGCCCAACTCTAACGGCAGTGTGAGAGTGATTATCTGTGTGTTTGTCAGTTTGCACACTATCGCTGACCTCTCCTGATGGCAGGATCTTCTCTGTTTCACTGAGAATGGATGCTGTTGATGTTGGCTTTAGTCTTGCTTGCCGTGTGAAATTCAATAGCACACAAACACACATAATTGTGAAAAAGGACCCTTTCAGTTAAAACGGTGCACATGCACTGGCTAAATTTGATCTTGTACTAACATCTGATTTCTTTGGTCACTTCTCCTTATTTTCAAGGTCTCAGATGGTTTGTGCGGTAAGAAGCGCTCGCCACAAATGATATCTGCGAGAAAAGCAGCGGCGTCGATGTGGCTTTATTACAATGCTCAGCGTTTTTATGAGGGATAGATTGAACTGCAAGTGCTTAGTCATCTTTATCCAACATAATATGGCATTAAAGGGATCGTTCACCCAAAACATGACCATTATTCACCCTCATTTCATTCAAAACCTGATTCGACTGTTTTGGTTCATGCAATGTAAGTCAAAGCGACATTGAAACATTTGAATATGAAACCATTTAAAGGAGGTCTAAGTAATAAGTCACCCGTTCGCTTTACAGCACGTCTTTTGGGAAGTGTTTGTTTAATACTGTGGATTATACAGTGAGCCAGTGTATACAGGACAGACGCATACACTCGTGTGTTGACAGAATGTCCGTGTGTTTGACGTCTTAGCAGAGCTTCTCTGAATCTCCCCCTCACAGCGCGACTTCTGATTGGCTGGCCAGAAATAAACAGTTTGTCAGATCGAGGCGTGTTTGACGTGTGATTCCGCTGATGTTAGTGTGTGAGGTAATGAGATCTTCCCTGCTCGGGTTCACTTTGACCTGATTCTGTCACCACTACAGGAGTTTTCCATATCTTTGCTGGACACTTCAACAGATTCTTTGATTATGACATTATGACTATCCCAAATATTTAATAATCATTTCAGCACGTCTTCTGTAGCTCATATGAGCTCAGTTCTTCCTATTCACTTGATAATATAATGTAATTAACATAATATCATATAAGAAATTCATTTTATATTATATATTTTATAATAATTTAGAATTTATATTAAAACAATTACAGTTAGAGTTCATAATATAATATCATTTAATATAATAATTTGAAGTTATATATTTTATAATTGTGTATGTGTGTGTAAATACACTCACCTGTCAGGATTATTAGGAACACCATACTAATACTGTGTTTGACCCCCTTTCGCCTTCAGAACTGCCTTAATTCTACGTGGCATTGATTCAACAAGGTGCTGAAAGCATTCTTTAGAAATGTTGGCCCATATTGATAGGATAGCATCTTGCAGTTGATGGAGATTTGTGGGATGCACATCCAGGGCACGAAGCTCCCGTTCCACCACATCCCAAAGATGCTCTATTGGGTTGAGATCTGGTGACTGTGGGGGCCATTTTAGTACAGTGAACTCATTGTCATGTTCAAGAAACCAATTTGAAATGATTCAAGCTTTGTGACATGGTGCATTATCCTGCTGGAAGTAGCCATCAGAGAATGGGTACATGGTGGTCATAAAGGGATGGACATGGTCAGAAACAATGCTCAGGTAGGCTGTGGCATTTAAATGATGCCCAATTGGCACTAAGGGGCCTAAAGTGTGCCAAGAAAACATCCCCCACACCATTACACCACCACCACCAGCCTGCACAGTGGTAACAAGGCATGATGGATCCATGTTCTCATTCTGTTTACGCCAGATTCTGACTCTACCATCTGAATGTCTCAACAGAAATCGAGACTCATCAGACCAGGCAACATTTTTCCAGTCTTCAACTGTCCAATTTTGGTGAGCTCGTGCAAATTGTAGCCTCTTTTTCCTATTTGTAGTGGAGATGAGTGGTACCCAGTGGGCTCTTCTGCTGTTGTAGCCCATCCGCCTCAAGGTTGTGCGTGTTGTGGCTTCACAAATGCTTTGCTGCATACCTCGGTTGTAACGAGTGGTTATTTCAGTCAAAGTTGCTCTTCTATCAGCTTGAATCAGTCGGCCCATTCTCCTCTGACCTCTAGCATCAACAAGGCATTTTCTCCCACAGGACTGCCGCATACTGGATGTTTTTCCCTTTTCACACCATTCTTTGTAAACCCTAGAAATGGTTGTGCGTGAAAATCCCAGTAACTGAGCAGATTGGGAAATACTCAGACCGGCCCGTCTGGCACCAACAACCATGCCACGCTCAAAATTGCTTAAATCACCTTTCTTTCCCATTCTGACATTCAGTTTGGAGTTCAGGAGATTGTCTTGACCAGGACCACACCCCTAAATGCATTGAAGCAACTGCCATGTGATTGGTTGATTAGATAATTGCATTCATGAGAAATTGAACAGGTGTTCCTAATAATCCTTTAGGTGAGTGTATAATTGTAATATAATAATCTAATGTTTTATATTTTATAATAATTTTAAATTTATATAAAAATGCAGTTACAGTGTATAATATCATATAATAGAATATAATCTCATATAATAAATCGGATGTTATATATTTTATAATAATGGTAATTTTTGTTTTACAAATTCCAGTAACAGTTCATAATAAAATAAAATAAAATAAAATAAAATAAAATAAAATAAAATAAAATAAAATAAAATAAAAAAATAAAATAAAATAAAATAAAATAAAATAAAATAAAATAAATAAAATAAAATAAAAAAATAAAATAAAATAAAATTAGAATGTATATTTAATATTGTAGTTCCAGTATGGCTCACTTTGACCTGATTCTGTCACCACTACAGGAGTTTTTCATATCTTTGCTGGAAATCTTCAACAGATTCTTTGATTATGACATTATGACTATCCCAAATATGTAAAAGTGATTTCAGCACGTGTTGTGCAGCTCATATGAGCTCAGTTCCTCTGAAGACGAATGATTGTGACCATCAGGTGAAGTGCAGATGTTCGGCGCTGGTTCCACTCTTTGTACCGTTCATGAAACCGTCCGGATGAGCTAAACAGATGGTTCTATTCCTGCCCTGCATCAGGTCGCTCTTCTGAATGCTCTTTCAGGGTTTTACTACATCAGCTATTGTTGTGCTAGTCCTAGATGTGACCTCTTGACCCCTCGACACACCCTTTAGACGGATGCACCAATCACACTCATTTCCATCACACTGGTTGGCTGGCTGAGTGATTACATGGAGACGGTCACCATGACAACATTAAAGGACATATGGTGGAGTAATTGGACAGGTGGACAGTGTGTGTGTGCACGTGCGCCACTCATAAATCTGTGATTTCTGTAAATGTGCAGCTGTGCGGGAGAGGATTCAGTGTTTGCTATAGGCCTGACCATTTTAAGACATTCACATTTACTGAACAAAACTGATGCTTATTCAATATCACGTTAGCATAAACGTTCAATATTAATTTGTAAAATGTAAAAAAATATATCATATAAAATGAAAAACATGAGTGTGTGTATGTGTGTGTGTGTGCACACTTTTAAAAATGATATATTTTATATTAAAAACTGCAGTGTCAGTGTACTGTAATATATAATTAATATAATAATACATAGATTTTATATTAGATCTATATTTTATAATCATTTTAAATTTATATTTAAAAATCCAGTTACAATTCCAATATGATTCACTTATACATATAATATAATATAATATAATATAATATAATATAATATAATATAATATAATATAATATAATATAATATGTTTTAAATTTATAAAAATATACAGTTACAGTTCCAATATGATTGACTTGTGCACAATAATATAATATCATTGTAATATAATATAATATAATATAATATAATATAATATAATATAATATAATATAATATAATATAATATAATATAATATAATATAATAATTGATTCCACCTGTCTATGAGGAAGCTCAGATCCTGTAGATTCCTGTTCTCAGTCTCTTGGTTTCTCTCAGTAGTGTCCCGTGGATCTGACACCCGTCCCAGGACTCGAGCTCCTCAGGCGTGCAGTACAGCTGTCGTTCTGATCAAACTTTCATGAGCGGGAGGAACCGTTTGAGACGCAGATTAATAACCCGTGGAGATGAAGCACATCTATAGAGAGGAAGAACGATGGCACTAACCTTGTCTTAAGGTCAACTGTATCGTTTTTGTGTGGCAACTGAATTGTGGCCTGTTTGCTTGACCAGTAGTGCAGGTTTGGGGCGGCACGACCTGTTTATGAGAGTAATGGATGTCTGAGATGGTCCAGAGAACAAACTCCTGTACTTACCGCTTGTCTTTGAGTGCTGATGCTAAGAATAGACGCGTCCTGCTCAAAGCCATTGACCTGTAGGGATTGAGGTCAGACACACGGTGACCGTGGCAAAGAACGTCTTAGAAAGTTGCACGATTAGCATTGGGCTCAGATTGGCCTGTGTCTCTCATTGGGAGGAGGAGATGCCAGAGAGAGTCCTGTAATCCACTCCATCAGACTAGATGGTAAAGCTTATAAACTAACTTTGAGAAAGTTGCTTGAAGTTTGAAGGCCATAGAGTCTTTCCAACAGGCAAACCCATTTCGTTTTGACAGTACAAGAGTATACAGAAAGTGTACATTTGTATACATTACACGTTCACGGGAGTGAATGATATCATGAATGAGTCTCGCAGGTCAGTGTGTTTGTCCAGATGGTGTACATCAAGATCCGCACGAGAAGTGCTAATTGTGTTCCACTGTGATGCTTGGCTGTGATGGCTATCAGCTATCATTGTTCAATATCTCCCATCTGTCTGGAAGCATAAGGAGGCTGGCGACTCCAAACAGAGCCAATGAGCGCACATATCAACAAGTTCTATTGTATGTGACTTAATGTTAGCAGTAGCAAGCAGATTGGTTTTGCACATCAGACTAGTGTGTTTACATAGAAAAACAATGGAATAGTAGCGCATTTGAATGAAGACGTACGCTTTGTGTGAACATATTTTCCCACTCTTAGTGTATTGTGGTTTTACAATAAACAAACAGACACCTATAGTGGTCAGCTAAACAAATGTATTTAAACACACACCATACATCGCATGCTCCATTGATAGATTAACTATAGATTCATGTTGTTTACTTGCGCACTGATAGCCAACACACAGACATCTGAAGCCATTTTACTCACCGCCTGCGGTTCCAACGCACAACGTGAACCTTTAACCCTGGGACCGCTCCATCTTTCAGCATTAGACGAGCTACGAATCCGGCGTCGAACTGGGCCTTGTTTATAAAACAATCGTTGCCGAAATGCAGAGAACAGACAAAAACACTTGCGCAACTCCAGAAAAACTAACTCCATCCACTGTCCCTTTAATGCTGGGTTCTTTGGGAAGCTGTACAGGGTTGTCTTGCCCTGACAACTAAAAACACACTTCTTTGGTGACATTGTTGATTTGGTGAAGTCCTGTGACTGCAGCACAGCGGACCACTTCCCTGAAGCCGAGCAAAAGCGCGTTGTTTTTTTAAGCTTTTTAACAGCACCACCTATGCTCCGATCAGCATCAAAGTTTGCATGCTTGTTTAGAATCACGTCACATGTGCTCACCAAATGTCATGAATTTCTTCGATTTCATTTAGCATTTATAGGCTTTGTGTACACTTGGGCACGGCGTTTTCTAAATGACCCTGTTATAGCTATTTAAAGGGTAAACTTCAACTTTTTTTTTTGATAATTATCCACCTAGAGAGTCCAGAGAATTGCACAGATAATTGAGTGAGAAACCTAGGACTAGTTTGCTAAAGCAGGTTTTTAAATAATCTCAAATATTTAACGAACGGTTTGATTGACAGCAGTGCTCCTAGAGGCAAAGTTGTTCAGAGTGAGGAGATCTAACGTATGACATGAATATTGTGTGTTTGTGCAAAACACTGTGTGATATACAATCATATACAACTGGGTGTAAAATGCGATATTGCCCCCCGGGCCATGAGTCGAACAGGCACAGTTTTGTTCCAATCATCTTCCATTAATTTGGTCTAATAGGTGCTCAAACTTCCTCATACACAATCATGGCACCTTGGACCAAGACACCGCATGCCAGTTTTCAAGTCAATCAGACTAATGGTTGCGTGTTTATACTGACTGGCTAAACACCGCATTTATTTTACTGTGACCTCAGATTAAGTTCTTACATATGTGCACCAATATTGGTGAATATATCTCATTGTGTTCAAGAGTTATAGCCATTTTAGTAAAAGTAGCCCCGCCCACTTCTAATGTTTGGGTGTCCCATCGTGACCGTGAATCAAAATTTCAACCTTTTTTTGGATAAGTATTTATACTCAGACTCCAGAGAATCTTTCTGCACTGGATTGGTTCCGATTGGGTGAAAAAATTAGTACTAGTTCACAAAAAAATGGCATTTAAAAAAATCATCCATAATACCAGACAGTTTCGCCAGGGCGACAATCAAATCCGAGACATGCATTTTCGTCCTGAGCCAAGGATTCCAAAGATATAACACTGTTAGGACACCGACTTAAGAGCGATTTCATACTTTTGATCGCTTTAGCGCCACCATCAGGCCGATCAGGGCGAGCCTTGGTGACGTTGTAGACGGGGTGGGTACTACCATCTGTTTAAAAGTCTAAGATCACTTTCAGGGCAGGATCTTTGAAAATCCTAACCTCTACAGCTCTACGTGCCTGAACCCCTAATAATGTAATATAACATAGTACATAATAAAAGCCTTCTCCAAGGAAAAGGAACACAGTGAAACACTTTGGAGAAAAAAACTATATTTGCTTATATTGCACAGCTTGCATGCTGAACATGTAAATCGAGCTGATTTGGAAGTCATCATAATTCCTTTTAATCCATATGAGCAGAATTTTACATTACACATTCAAGACCATGATACCATCTCCCAGAAGGCATTAGCAGGCCAGACCAGATTTAAGTACGCGAGGCTTGACTGTACTAACAATCAGAATATCACTTGTCAAAGCCTGTGATTTTTTCATTAGAACTCATAGTTTTCTGGGTTATAAGATGGACAACTGTTCTAGATTCAGACAACTCCAACAGAATATTTGATCAGTGTTTCTCAAACTGTGTCATTCTGTTCGCAATCTTCATAAAATGGCCTTAGATATGTAACACACACACTTCACATATATGAGAAATATGTTGCCAAAGGCATGTTTTTTGAATCAGCCTGGGTTGAAAAATAATGACTGTGTTCAGACAGATTTCCCCAGATACTGCTTCCATCTGCCATTGGTCAGGCAAACAAATAGCCCCGCCCCCAAACTCACACAGCTGGTATATGTCGGGTTGGTCGGGATTAGAGAAAACGTATAACCTTCCATAATAAAGCTGGGATATGAGATACGTCTCAGCTGCTTGAGAGTCAAAAAAATGTATAAAAACGATATTATTGCCCAGTACATTGTACCTTATCCGCATACATACCGTACACTCACGTAAAGCATGATGTGTGTATATATATATACTATAAAGCAAATCTCAACTGCTTGATTGCTTATGTCATCAAAAAATGTAAACTATAAGAATGAAGATTTTAAGATTATTATGAATATTAACAATGTTTCTGTAAAGTTGCTTTGAAACTGTATTGTGAAAATCACTTTACAAATATTTTATTTTGTCTTGTTTCATAATTTAATTTTTATTTTATTTGTTTTGTTTTACTTTGTTTTATTTTATTTTTATTATTTTGTTTTTTTACTTAATTTATTTTATTTTTTATTTTATTTTATTGTTTAGTTTTGTTTTACTTTGTTTTATTTTATTTATTATTTTGCTTTGTTTTATTTTATTTTATTTACTCAATTTAATTTAATTTTGTATATTATTTTTTTGTATAAATATTTTATTTAATTTTATTATTTTGTTTTGTTTTGCTATTTAATTTCATTATTTATTTTATTTGTATTATTTTATTTTAATTATTAATTATATTATATGTCTTAATTTAATTAATTTATTTATTCATTCATTTTTTATATTTTTTTATTTTTATTATTTTTTAATTTTTTAATTTAATTTTTTAAAAAAATTTAGTCTGATTCTATCCCAAGAAAAGCTTTCAGCAAGCACTTTATATTTCTAAAATATTCAGTTTGGAGGGCCATTAGAAGTTAAATGCACCAGGCATGATTTTTCTTACATATATTTAGAGACATTAATAGTAAATGACATTAGTGACAAGAATATTTTTAAAGGTTCATATCACATGCTCATATTGACATGGAGAGCCTGTTAACTCTCGTTTAAAGCACACATGCGTCTCTCCACGGCTCAGTCACCTCTGAACTTCTGAGAGCCGGGCCTCGGCCAATCCCGGATCCTTTAAGAAATCCTGCCCGTATTCCCGTTTCTCGTGACGACACTTAATCCGTCAGTGGCGCTCTTGTGCAAGAGAGTCAGAGCTGGACGTAACGCTCTGAGCTTGACCGATCGCTGAAGCGCTGGACGGATCAGAATCTGTGAGGGAGATCTGTGATGGGTCAAAGAACATATGGGTCAAAGGTCAAGTGTATTTATACTAAGCAGTTCTTCATCACTTTATGTATTATGAAAGTGTGTGATTTACGATGGAAGTTTAAAACGAGATGTGTGTGGCCTGACCAAGTGGTTCTTTTATTTACTAAAAAATGACAATAAAACACTGTATAATATATCAAAGCTGTCTCTTCCATATATGTTGCTCACTCAGGCTTGTGCCTGTGGCAACATTTCTGCAAAATGAGATTACGTTGCTTCTTGCATGTTTCGCAACACTTGCAAACTTGCAAAATTTCAGCTGCTTCATAAGCAATGCTGTACCAGATGAGCTGCCGAGCAAGTTTACTACGCCAGAAAACACACACATGTGATGCAAACGTCAAAATGTGTCTGTTTACAAACCATGCATTATGGGAAAAGAGGTCATAACAGTGTTGTGCAAGAAACTGCATGACAGTTAGTCTTTATATATCAATGATCTGCCCCTGGAATCATGATTTGTGTAAAAAATTGAATAAATGTTGTTTTACTGCCTGTTGTGTATTTCAGCTGGAAACTGCCGTGAGTTGTGTCTATAGGTGGGTTACGTCTGACCCAGGATCTGTGTAACACAAAAACTACCCAAACACTGGGTTGTCACATCTGACCCAGGATCTGTGTAACACAAAAACTACCCAAACACTGGGTTGTTACGTCTGACCCAGGATCTGGGTAACACAAAAACTACCCAAACACTGGGTTGTTACGTCTGACCCAGGATCTGGGTAACACAAAAACTACCCAAACACTGGGTTGTCACATCTGACCCAGGATCTGTGTAACACAAAACTACCCAAACACTGGGTTGTTACGCCTGACCCAGGATCTGGGTAACACAAAAACTACCCAAACACTGGGTTGTTACGTCTGACCCAGGATCTGGGTAACACAAAAACTACCCAAATGCTGGGTTGTTAAGTCTGACCCAGGATCTGGGTAACACAAAAACTACCCAAACACTGGGTTGTTACGTCTGACCCAGGATCTGGGTAACACAAAAACTACCCAAACACTGGGTTGTTACGTCTGACCCAGGATCTGCGTTACACAAAAACTACCCAAACACTGGGTTGTTACGTCTGACCCAGGATCTGCGTTACACAAAAACTACCCAAACACTGGTGTAATGAAGTTCGTATGTTCAGGGAAGAAGGAGGTGGGAACTGGCAAACATTTAAAAACTTTAATCAAAAATAAACAACCAAAATACAATAACGGCATACAAAACAAAAACACAACATAAAGTCCAGGCCTGGTCCTCTCTCGTCTTACACTGTCGTCGCTCCTCCTTTTATGCTCCCGTCACTCCTCCATGAGACGAGACCGGTGTGGCGCACAGCTGACGCTCATCATCATTCGCCACCGGCCCGCTCTCCCTCACCTCGCTGCTCGCCACATACCCCCAACGCCCTTCGCAGGCCGGGGGGCACTCCCGAGACTGCGCTCAACTCAACCCCCCCTCGGGGCGATCACGGCGGCCGCGGCACCTGGCGTCCAGCTCCTCTCGTCCAGGGCGAGACCGGCCTATAAGAAGAAGAGGGGAGAGAGAGAGAAGCTGACGCTCATCATCATTTGCCACCGGACCGCTCTCACAGTCCCTCACCTTGCTGCTCGCCACAACTGGGTTGTTACGTCTGACCTGGGATCTGGGTAACACAAAAACTACCCAAATACTGGGTTGTTATGTCTGACCTGGGATCTGTATTTTATCCAAAAGGTTTTGGGTAGAAAAAATTTAATTTTTAGTGTACCAACCCTAATAAGGCACGTTTGGTATTACTAGAGCAGTTTGAGGGCAAACCCTTGGCTCAGTCTGACTGTTTGACTGACCTTTGTGTGTCCGTTTGTACAGTTTCTCTTTGCACCTGCTGTTGTTGAAACGCCTGGTGTATTTCTGCTGACTTGCGTAAGACGTATCATGAACATTTCACCAACCGAGAAGAAGGGCTTATAACCTTGAGCACGTTGGCTGAGAAATAATAAATAATCATGATGTCTCCCAATCCATACGGTGTACTGAAACTCTATATCAGTCATTTCTGAGAGCATGCTTGTGATTCTGCTGCTGACTGTGACTCAGCTGAACACGTAGAGGAAACGCTGATAACTTCAGCAGCTGTTTGAGCCTTTAATTTCCCTCTTGCACACCGTGGTTCGATTCACCAATTGGCTTAAAAAAATCCTACTAGCAATCGCTTTGTGAAAGTGTGGCACGAGGCCAGTCTTTTACCTGAAGGGGGGAAACGTGAAAGAAACAAATAAGGTCTTTCTTCACAATCCCCCAAAGCGCAAACCTGCCCGTGACAGTTGCTTCTCCAGCTCACCAGATGTCTAGAAAACACACGTTTGGTTTCCCGTCCAGCTTGGCGTGTGTGTTCTGTGTCAACAGGCAGTCTGCTGTTCAACAAATTAACTGTGGATTTGAAAATGTGTGACTTGGCTCAACGCGCCGGCACGAGAAGAGAGGCGAATTAGCTTTGGGCTGCTCATTTAGAGCTCTGTTTACTTCAGAGAAAACGCAAATCTGCATATCGCCGTTCATTCATGTCTGTTTGAATGTTTTGCCGTGTTAACCCGAGGCAGCTGAACTACGGTTCACAAAGAATCACACAGCAGAGGTAATTGCGTTCAGGACATATGAGAGAACGGATGAAAGCGGATCTGTGTTCGGGGTTCAATAGTGAACCGGTTTGAATGTGTCCTGTTGTTCTGGTATCTGGTATCTGACAGACAGCACAGCTGAAGCACAACACAAGGAGCAGGTGCTTCTGTATGGTGAGGCTGCGTGTTACCGATCCAGCACATTGCTTTATGATTAACCAATCACTTGGCTTCATGTCAAATGTTTGCCACAGATATAGCATGCATATGTCAAAGCAGCCTTCTAGAATTACCTGTTTGACCTCTATAAACAACATTATATAATCTTACCCTTGTGAAGCACAAGTGTTAAGACGGAAACAATATACTGAATTTCATGTTACACTATATTGCCAAAAGTACTGGGCCGCCCCTCCAAATCCCTGAGTTCAGGTGTTCAATCCCTTCATGGCCACAGGTGTATAAATCAAGCACTAGGCATGCAGACGCTTCTACACACATTTGTGAAAGAATGGGTCGCTCTCAGGAGCTCAGTGAACTCAAGCGTGGGACCGTGATAGGTTGCCACCTGTGCAATAAGTCCATTCCTGAAATTTCCTCACTACTAAATATTCCACGCTCAACTGTTAGTGGGATTATAACAAAGTGGAAGCGATTGGGAACAACAGCAACTCAGCCATGAAGTGGTAGGCCACGTAAAATCACAGAGCGGGGTCAGCGCATGCTGAGGGTCACAGTGCACAGAAGTCACCAACTTTCTGCAGAGTCAATAGCTCCAGACCTCCAAACTTCTGTGGCCTTCAGATGAGCTCAAGAACAGTGCGTAGAGAGCTTCATGGAATGGGTTTCCATGGCCGAGCAGCTCATCCAAGCCTTACATCACCAAGTGCAATGCAAAGCGTGGGATGCAGTGGAGTAAAGCACGCCGCCACTGGACTCTAGAGCAGTGGAGACGTGTTCTCTGGAGTGACCAATCATGCTTCTCTGTCCATGGACGAGTCTGGGTTTGGCGGTTGCCAGGGGAACGGGACTGCAGACACACCCCTTCAAACAGAGCATTCAAATCAGAGGCTAAAATTTGTACTTTGTAATAATGTCAAATTAAAAGTTTTACTTTAAAGTAATTTTACTTTTAAAAGTGGCCTTTTATTTCATTGATAGTATATTATCTGCAAGTACAGTCTTTTAAAAATATACTTTTAAGATTTGAAGTTCACAACAAATGCACATAAAATTAAGCACACTTCTTCCTCACAGGGGTAATTATGAGTGATCATGTATTTGACACATACAAGTTAACAACCTATTGAAGTCATGAACTGGACACAGTTCATTCAGTGTGAGAGAGGACGTAGGTCATGTGACCCAGGCAGGTCAGGTGGTTCAGGGAACAAAGTGTTTTGACTTGTCGGCTCTATAGTACAAACCAAGCAGCACTTTTCTCTTATCTGTTCAAATGGCTGATGGTGGCAGGAAAAAAAGTGGGAATTGTCTTTTCAAAGCTTTCACAAATGTTTCTTTTTCAAAGCACACTTTAATTCAACACTGCGGATGGCCTGGGAGAAGATAATAAGGGACGAGGCATATTGTTATTCAGAGAAGTACATGCAGGGCCTGTAAATGAAGGATAGAAATCACATTCTGTTCCTTCAACTTGGATTTAATCAGTTCACTGCAAAAAAAAAAAATTGTCCTCAATATTTTTGTCTCATTTTCCAGCACAAATATCTAAACTTTCTAAAATCAAGATACATTTACTGGAGAAGCAAAATGACTGAAGATATTAAGTCTTGTTTGATGAAAAATTTATCAAAATGAAATGAGTTTATGCTTTAAACAAGAACAAATATCTGCTAATGGAGTCAGAAAAAAAACTTAATTCAAAGCAAAAACAAGATTATTTTTTCTGACTGCATTTCCACATTTTGAAGATGATTATCTAGATTTTTAATGCACTATTAATGCACCCTCTTGATGTTATATGTAT
>CM031954.1:19169857-19179857 GCA_018749465.1 Paracanthobrama guichenoti
CGCACACACAGTGAGATGCTTCTGGAGGAATTAAACCAAATGATTCTGATCACAGACTTTGACTCCGGCGTTTCAGAGCCACCAAACCAACATTTGAGATGCTGCGACGCCATTGGTCCACTGGTTAGGCCAGTTATCCAATCACAGCCTCTGCTGAGGGTTTTGTTGTGGATTTATTGAGCAAATGTGTTTCCATCATAGTTTATGTACATGTCTGCTTATCGGATAAAGAAATGATTTGCCTCAATTGAGTGCATCTGTTTTTTTATGCACATTTTCGATTTTATGCACATCTACTGTTTTAAAGCATGCCGGTGGTTCACAGAGGGCATGTTTTCCTCTTCACGATGGTTATGATGCTCTTTGGGGTCTGAATGACGCACATATCTTTGTCAGATCTCCACACACACTAATGCAGCAAGAATAGCAGGCCTTTTTATCTCAGCGATGTGGAGAGAAACAAGCCTAGCGCCCATTAATTCATCCCTTTATTGATGTGCAAATCCTGCCTTTGATCAATTCAGCAGTGTTTTGTCTTACGAGTGGGCAAGTGTTTACGCAGCACGTCTCAAACCAGCGGACGAGTAGATGTCCTCCTGAAAACATGAGGCACGTAAGCATATAACATTTAACCACAGACGTTAAACAACAGACAGGATGGGAAAGAAAAAGGGACGGTGAAGGAGAGGAGAACGAGACCGAGAGAGAAATAAAGAGCTTTTCTGTGACCATGGGCTGAGTTTGCCACCTGCTCATAGGCACGTTCATCTGTTCGTTGGCGGATTGCGGATTGTTGTTCCAAAGTCGTTCCGGCTAACAACGTTTTTAACTTGTTAAAGAGGTCATATCATGAGGACTCAAATGTCCTTTTGAGATAAAAAGGCTTCATGCACTAGAAAACATCATTTTCAGAATTTCTTCCCAGTCCAAAAGAGGCAGAAATTAAAAGGGTCATGCACTGAGAAATCAACTTTCCCTTGAGCCTATGATATATAAAAGGTCATGGTAATATAAGAATATCCTGTAAGTTGAAAACTTCCTCTTTAGTCAAATAAAAGCTTGTAATGACAGCTGGCTCAGCAAACGAGAGATCTGCGGATGTGCGTCCCTGTGACGTCAGAGTTCGGTGAAACGCCGCATCAACAGAAGAAGAAGAACGCCTAATTCTGTAGCCCTGCCCACCGACTCGCTCATGACATGTGATAGGTCAATAACACAGGCCTACGTGGAGCTAAACCGGATCGAGCTACCAAGCAATAAACATGGCGTTGAAGATTACACAATACTGTGCAGTGTCTGGTTGTGGAAGAGCATTGGCTTCCTTCAGACTCCGATATTAGGAGTGCGGTTGAGCTTTATTTTTACTGAAGATCCAGCTCGCGTGGGGAAGACGTTACGTGTTTGTTCGCTTCATTTCTCCATGGATCCGTTTGTAAACGAGAGACTGGATTTGCAGACAGAATGAGATGAAAACGATACTGTGCCTTCTGGATCCGACAGGAACGATGCAACACTTATGTGAGTAAAACATGTTTTTTATATGTGACTATTGCATTGCTACAGATCGTTTGATATCTCTTGATGATGTGTACGTGTCTAACTGAACATAACATAGCACGCTGTCACAGGCTGGAGAATCCTTTGAGTTTGAGGTGTTGTTGGTTCATTGTCCTGCGATTCCCCACGTGTACTGACGGGGGAGCCGAAGCTCATTATAATATGCAAAACTGTTATCCAATCATAGCAGTGGGCGTTTACTTCCAAGTCTTCAGTACGGCACACCCAGGGCTTGACATTAACACAGCCGCTCCCACTAACCACTCCGGCGGGTTGAATATAATTTCAGCTACAGCCAAATGAAATGCCAAGACCGGCGTATCACAAAATTACAAGTCAATTACAATTCTTTATCGACTGACTTGCAGTTAGTGAAGGCGGGATAGCCGGAATTGCGCTGAATGGCGTGATCAGTTCTCCTTGCGCCTGAATAGTCAAATACATGCGCACACAGATGTCAAAATGTCCATCGTGTGGAGTATCTGGCATGATCACAGTCGGTTATGGATATGTGTCAGAATATTACGGCCATGCATTCAGCAGCCCAGTTAAATACCTGTCTGTCATTAATGTCAAACAACTACAGATGTTAAATACATGTATACATATTAAATAAACCTACACTGAAAAAAATTATTTGTACTGCTTGTTCAAATTGCTTAATTAAAATGAGCTAAAGCAGCACAATATTTGATTGTGTTCATTCCACTTAAATTATATATATATATACTGTGTTTGACCCCCTTTCGCCTTCAGAACTGCCTTAATTCTACGTGGCATTGATTCAACAAGGTGCTGAAAGCATTCTTTAGAAATGTTGGCCCATATTGATAGGATAGCATCTTGCAGTTGATGGAGATTTGTGGGATGCACATCCAGGGCACGAAGCTCCCGTTCCACCACATCCCAAAGATGCTCTATTGGGTTGAGATCTGGTGACTGTGGGGGCCATTTTAGTACAGTGAACTCATTGTCATGTTCAAGAAACCAATTTGAAATGATTCGAGCTTTGTGACATGGTGCATTATCCTGCTGGAAGTAGCCATCAGAGAATGGGTACATGGTGGTCATAAAGGGATGGACATGGTCAGAAACAATGCTCAGGTAGGCCGTGGCATTTAAACGATGCCCAGTTGGCACTAAGGGCCTAAAGTGTGCCAAGAAAACATCCCCCACACCATTACACCACCACCACCAGCCTGCACAGTGGTAACAAGGCATGATGGATCCATGTTCTCATTCTGTTTACGCCAAATTCTGCCTCTACCATCTGAATGTCTCAACAGAAATCGAGACTCATCAGACCAGGCAACATTTTTCCAGTCTTCAACTGTCCAATTTTGGTGAGCTTGTGCAAATTGTAGCCTCTTTTTCCTATTTGTAGTGGAGATGAGTGGTACCCAGTGGGGTCTTCTGCTGTTGTAGCCCATCCGTCTCAAGGTTGTGCGTGTTGTGGCTTCACAAATGCTTTGCTGCATACCTCGGTTGTAACGAGTGGTTATTTCAGTCAAAGTTGCTCTTCTATCAGCTTGAATCAGTCGGCCCATTCTTCTCTGACCTCTAGCATCAACAAGGCATTTTCTCCCACAGGACTGCCGCATACTGCATGTTTTTCCCTTTTCACACCATTCTTTGTAAACCCTAGAAATGGTTCCCTCACGTCTATAGTCATGAAGGTCTTTGAGAGACTCATTAAAAACACCATTTGCGCCTTCATTCCTGACACTTTGGACCCTCTTCAGTTTGCCTATCGTCCCAATAGATCGACTGAAGATGCCATCTCTCATGTCCTCCACTCCTCCCTCACTCACATCGACAGCAAAAGTGGGAACTACGTAAGACTGCTATTTATTGACTATAGCTCAGCCTTTAACACCATAGTTCCCACCAAGCTAACCTCCAAACTCCTGGATCTCGGCCTGAATCCTTCTCTCTGCCACTGGATTGAGGACTTCCTCACTGGCAGGCCTCAGGTGGTGAGAATAGGCCAGTCCACCTCCACCTCCATCACCCTGAGTGTGGGAGCTCCACAGGGCTGTGTCCTGAGCCCCTGCTCTACTCTCTCTACACGCATGACTGTTTGTCCACACACAGCTCCACCTCTATCATCAAATTTGCTGATGATACTGTTGTCCTGGGCCTCATTTCCAACAACAATGAGACGGCATACTTGGACGAGGTGGAGCATCTAACATCATGGTGCCAGGACAACTGTCTCTCTCTGAATGTTGGCAAGACCAAAGAAATGATTGTGGACTTCAGGAAGAGACAGCAACGGACATACTCCCCCCTCATGATCAGCGGGTCACCAGTAGAGAGAGTGAGCAGCTTCAAGTACCTGGGAGTAAACATCTCCGAGGACCTGACCTGGACTGCTCACATTCAGACACAGGTGAAAAAAGCCAGGCAAAGACTGTACCACCTGCGCCAGCTGAGGAAATTCAGGGTTTCACCAGCTATCCTGAAAACTTTCTATTTAGGGGCGATAGAAAGTGTTTTAACTCAGTGCATCACAGCGTGGTATGGGAACAGCACCAGTCATGACCGCAAAGCCCTGCAAAGAGTAGTGCGCTTATCCGAGCGTATCTCAGGGTCAGCTCTCCCGTCTCTGCAGGACGTCTACACCAAACGCTGCAAAGGTAGAGCTACCAAGATCATCAAGGACTCTAATCACCCTGCAAACCCTCATTTCACGCTGCTACCATCTGGTAAGCGCTTCCAAGCCTGATGGCCAAAACTGAGAGACTCAGGAGGAGCTTCTTCCCCCAGGCCATCAGACTCCTGAACTCAGTCACTTAACATCACGTGACTTCACGTCAGGATAAACATCGATACACTGACATTGCACTGCACTTTCTGTTCTCGTTGTTACTGTGTAACAACCTGTTATAAACCTGTTTGCACATTATACTCTTTATACATTTGTTAACCACATATTTATAAGTCTACAGTTTACTCACTGCAAAGTCTACTTCAATTATTTTATTCCACTTTATCCTTATTTGTTACCTTTTTTTTTTCTCTTGACTTGATTATTTATAATTCTACAGATATAGACATATATATATATATATATATAGATAGTACTTTTTTTATATCCTATTTCTATTATAATTTCTTCCTTGTGTTTTTAACTGTGAATTTGCACTGTCCATGGAGCGGACCTGTTTACATTTCACTGCCGGTTGTATATTCTGTATATAACTGTGTATGTGACAAATAAAACTCTTGAATCTTGAATCTTGAATCTTGGTTGTGCGTGAAAATCCCAGTAACTGAGCAGATTGTGAAATACTCAGACCGGCCCGTCTGGCACCAACAACCATGCCACGCTCAAAATTGCTTAAATCACCTTTCTTTCCCATTCTGACATTCAGTTTGGAGTTCAGGAGATTGTCTTGACCAGGACCACACCCCTAAATGCATTGAAGCAACTGCCATGTGATTGGTTGATTAGATAATTGCATTAATGAGAAATTGAACAGGTGTTCCTAATAATCCTTTAGGTGAGTGTATATATATATTAAATAAATTGTATTTATTTAACTAATAATTTTGAACATCAAATGTAATATTATTGTTGTTATTATTGTTTCATTCTGCTTTTAGAGGTCAGAAATCAGAAGATTAATCAGAATTAATGTATTATGATTATTGTCAAAACATTCTATAAACAGCCCTTGCTTTACCAATATGAAATGCATGCCAGATAATACAGTGATTTAATAGTGAACAGTTGATATTTTAATAGTTTCTTTTTAGTACACTAGTATTATTTTTGCAGAACACAAATGAAGATATTTAAAATAAAAAAAATTGATAGAGGACTTAGAATATGACATATTCTGTATATATTTATATATTATGTTAAAGAAAGAAAGTCATACGGACATGAGAGCGAGTAACACTTTTAAATGATGACCTTCTATCCATCATAAACGACCTGTATTTTTTCTGAAACGTTTCACTTACAGCTTTTCCTGAACTCTTACACTGCAAAAAAGTGTACATATACATTAACTCGTGTTTTCTGAAAATGTATCAAAATGAAGTGATTTTTTGCTTAAAACAGGAAGAAATATCTGCCAGTGGAGTCAGAAAAATATTTATAGTCAGCAAAATCATTTTTCTGACTCCATTGGCAGAATATTTCTTCCTGTTTTAAGCAAAAATCACTTCATTTTGATACATTTTCAGAAAACAAGACTTAATATCTTAGGTCTCTCCAGTAAATATCTTGATTTATGAATGTTTATATATTTGCACTGGAAGACAAGTCAAAAATATAGATCTTTTGGCAGTTTAGGGCACCATAATGGTCATCTGAGGTTTAAAGACATTTAAAAAGGCTTAAAAAGACCTCCACCAAACATTTCAGACCAAGATCAAAGAATCCACTTGTAGATTATCCAGTTTTGATGCATCTAATGACCATATACGTACATTTCACACATCAGTCTTTCAGCAGTAGGCCTATTTAAATGCATTAATAATGGATGCACTGTAGTAAGTGTCTGAAGTTAAAATGAGTGCATTCATTTTTCCTCACATCTTCCGTCTTGCAGGAACTTGCATCAGATCTTTGCGCACCAAATTCTAATGAACTCCAATCAAACAGATCCAGTCTGTGGATCCAAGAATGAATTAAAGGCAGTCTGTGGAAAGATTGAGCTCAGAGATCTTGCGTTCTTCTGGTTTGTGACAAATCGATGTTGGTGTGACCTGAGGACGAACAATGACCTGCTGCACATGCTAATGTCTTATATGGGCGTCACCTTTACCTCCACCTTCACAGAGGTCAAATGCACGTGACAATAAAATGCATCTGGCCATGCTGTGCACATGCAGTGTTACCCATAATCCTTCCCGCGGGTCCAGAAGAGAAGGTTGCATAAGCGCTCACTCTTTCACACACCTTTAAAACAGGATTTGTCTGCATGCAGTCGGTCCAGCAGAAGTTAAAGTGGTCGCCAGATTCAGATGGCATTCACTTTAAAAGCATTTGGTTCCTTTAATATCAGATGATGAGAACAGTGACAGACGGACAGCAAGCTTTAAAGCTTTGTGATTTCCTTTCTTTCTCTCCCTCTGTTTTTATTTCTCTCCTTTTATTTTAAATTTATGCATTTATTTGGAAAGAACATTGTAATGTTTTTGAAAGAGTCTCTTCTGCTCACCAAAGTTGCATGAATCTGATCATAAATCCACACTCTAAAAAATGCTGGGTTAAAAACAACCCAAGTTGGGTTGAAAATGGACTAACCCAGCGAATGGGTTGTTTTAACCCAGTAAATGGGTTGTTTTAACCCAGCGGTTGGGTGAAATGTTTGCTTAAAACAACCCAATCGCTGGGATAAAACAACCCAATTGCTGGGATAAAACAACCCAATCGCTGGGATAAAACAACCCAATCGCTGGGTTAAAACAACCCAATCGCTTGGATAAAACAACCCAATCGCTGGGTTAAAACAACCCAATTGCTGGGATAAAACAACCCAATCACTGGGATAAAACAACCCAATTGAACTTGGGTTGTTTTTAACCCAGCATTTTTTAGAGTGTAGTAAGAGTGTAATATTATTCCAGTGTGAATCAGCTGTTCTCTATGTGAATATATAGTAAAGTGTGATTTATTCCTGTGATCAAAGCTGAGTTTATCACATTACTCCAGTCTTCAGTAACTTCACATGATCCTTCTCTGCACGATCCCAGAGGAGGAATAGGGTCTGATCTAGACAAACCATCGGACATTTAAAAAAAACCAAAAAACATTTCTATACTTTAACCTCAAATGCTTGACTTCAGTGTTGTTCTTCTTCATGGTGTATGATGTCATCACGTCGGAAAGGTCAAATGACGCAGGTACCGACCCAGTGTTAAAGCAAATGTGCAAAGACTAAATCAAACGGCCTTTACAAAAATAAAGGTGAAACAACGAATGATGGACAGTTTTAAAGTTGGAGGAGAACATGAGATTTTCGGCACTGGGTTGGCACTTCCACGTACGAAGCAGAACACTGAAGTCGAGCATTAAGCATATAAATGTATATATTTTTTTAAATGTCCGATGGTTTGTCTAGATCAGACCCTATTCCTCTGGGATCGTGCAGAGCCTCTGAAGCCCTTCCTCTGAAACTGCATTGATTTGGACCTTCAACCGTTGGTTCCCATTGAAGTCTAGCCTAGAAATCTAGACGCACCCTAGCGGCAGCAATTGTAATTTGCAGCCAGGGCGTCTAGCAACTCTCCATTGGTTTGCGAGCTGGAAAAACAAACTCTGGTCAGGCCAATCACATCATGTCTAGAGTCAGTGGGCGGGCTTAACATAATGACGGCAGAGTTGCGGTGGTTCCACGTGCTACTTGAAAATAAAGAAGCTGGCGAACAGCGGTCATGTTGAAATTGATTCTGTGTTCGGAGTTTTGCCGACCGGATACGGCGAAAGTTTAATCTATCAACTAGCTCCGCTTCACCTTCTCCGTTGCTCTGGTTGGTTGTAGCGCTATCCTATTGTGTGCAGAGGGAATGTGAAAGACAACCGTTCATCCCGCCCCTCGGATTGAGCGCTGCCAATGGTGTGTTCCCAGACCCAACATCTCGATCCTCTGATGTGGGTCTGGCTTGTCAGGTTAATTGAAGTCCATTATGTGGAGAAAAATTCTGGAATGTTTTCCTCAAAAAACTTCATTTATTTTCGACTGAAGAAAGAAAGATATGAACATCTTGGATGAGATGGGGTGAGGAAATCATCAGGAAACTTTAAATTTGAAGTGAACTAATCCTTTAATGTTTTTACTGTCGCTTTTGATCACTTCAGTGCATCCTTGCTGAATAAAAGTATTAAAGGTGTGTTTGATTATGATTTGTCTTGTTTAACTTTAGTGAGTGTGTAGTGTCGCTGTTTGAGCACAAACAACATCTGCAAAGTTACGACGCTCAAAGCTCAAAGCAAAGGGAGAGATTTTCTTACAGAAATCTCTTTTTAAGGACTACAACAAACGGCTGGTAGGGACTACAACGAGTTAGTGACATCACTAACCCTAACATTTACATAAACCCCGGCCCCGGGAACATGTTGAGGAGAGGAAGAGTTGTTGTAGTCGAGCACATTTGGGAGTCGCTCAAGCTGTCGTCCGTCTTTCACATTTATTGATACAGTACGAACACAAATGCAATAGCATGTCATAAAGCAAGATGACATCATAAGTTATAACCGTAATTAAGCTAAACTATCCCTGTTCTCTCTTCATCAGCAGATATTCTCTGGCTCAACAGTTCCCACACCAGCGGTTTATAGATTATCATGACAGAATATGCTAATCAATGACTGAAGATCGTTAACTCATAAATCCATCCTCTATCCCTTCAGAAACGTCCTGTCTCATTCTACATGTTGTCTCTTCTTCTTGAGTCTCTCCATCATTGTCTGACTCCGATTTGATTATAAAAGGCTGAACAGTTTCTGATATTTTCAGTGTGTGTCTGTGTGAGGTAATCGGAGCTGCTGACATGAGCTCTTGAAGCTCCGCCCTCTTCCTGAAAGGAGGCGGGAGCAGCAGCTCATTTGCATTTAAAGGGACACACACAAAAACAGCGCTTTTTTTGTTCACCCTCAAAAAGAGACCATTTTAACATGCTATAAATGATCTGTGGGGTATTTTGAGCTGAAACTTCACACACACACTCAAATATTGTAAACTTTCATGCTGTAAAAAATTATATTGCTGGTTTATATTACCAATAATGCATTAAGAAATAAGACCTTATTGTTAAGTGTTGCCACACAAATCATGAATACAGACGAACGTTGATGCTGCTCAAAGATGGTCTCAGAAGAATTTTGATGGCAAATGTTTGCATTCATACTGAGATCTCTGTCCTTTGAGCACAGTTTGAGATATTATCGTGATCAACTCAATCTCATTTGTGAAGTCATATCTTCTAATAATTCTCACTAGTCATCCGACTGCTTGTAAAAGTGACTCTGATAGATGCAGCGCTGAAGGTCACAGGGTCAGAGCCACGCATTACCTCACCGCCATTGATTTTTCCTTGTCGCCGTTCCTCTGAGCCATATTGAAATTGCTCATATTGTAACTGGCTTGGAGATTATATTGCTTTCAAAAACAATAATTCCTGCCAGCAGACAGGCCAGGTTTTGAACCAGTATGATGAATCAATTTCAATTATCTTGCATGCAATAAATAACACTCTAATTGTTAGGCCCAAATATTTAACAGTTCAGCCCGAGGATATTTTCCGTCAGCGCAAGACTTTGAGATTCAGACACTGAAGAGGCGAAACCGACTGAAAAAAGCCATGCTGCTGTTTGTAAATGCATCGTTTATGCAAATCTGAGATCAAATCTGATGTTCTTCCTCAGTGTTTCTGTCTTGTTTTCCAGTACAAATTTGCAAGAAAATGTATGTGGACCGCTTGCAGG
>CM031954.1:19184857-19187357 GCA_018749465.1 Paracanthobrama guichenoti
AACAAACGAGCAAAATCACATTCTGTAAGGCACAGCAATCACACAACAGTAAGCAGGGTTTCTGCAGGTGTATGAAGGTACATTTAACACTTTTTAAGGAATAAATAGACGGGAACACAACACGTCACTGTGTTCTTCAATACAATTTCCATCAGATCGCCATAACTTTTTAATTAATTTGACAAAAATTGCTCAAAGTTTGAGATCAGAAATCTTGTGAAAGTGATTTTATGATCAAAAGATATTTGTGCTGGAAAACAAAAATCCTGAGGAAGAATTTTTTTTATCATTTGACTTTCGTTCATCTTTAAGATATTTGTAATGAAATCTGAGAGATTTCTGTCCTCCATTGACAGGCTAAGCAACTTCATAAAGAGATCCTAAAACTGATCCACACGGATCGAGCGGATTATTCCAGATGTTCTGAAGAGACTCGATGGCTTTATATGAGGAAGGAAAGTCTGACGGGTTTGAACGACATTAGGGCGAGGAAACGATCCCAGGATTCTCATTAATGGGTGAACTGGCCCTTTAAGAGTCTGACCTACTTCTGATTTATTCATCCAAAATTTGACAAATTCCGTGTCATTCTGCATTATACAGTAAATTACATTTTTATGAATGGATTCTGCAGTTCTGTCCACATTTTCTGCATCGCAAAAATCATAGGGCCCTAATTTAATGCCATGATATTGAATTTAAAGGGATAGTTCACCCAAAAATGAAAACTACCCCATGATGTACTCGCCCTTCTTCTTTCAGACGAATACAATCAGAGTGCATCTGTCCATCATAATAGTGCATCTATCCATCATAAAAGTGCATTCATCATCATAAAAGTGCATCTGTCCATCATAAAAGTGCATCTATCCATCATAAAAGTGCATTCATCATCATAAAAGTGCATCTGTCCATCATAAAAGTGCATCTGTCCATCATAAAAGTGCATCTATCCATCATAAAAGAGCATCCATCCATCATAAAAGTGCATCTATCCATCATAAAAGTGCATTCATCATCATAAAAGTGCATCTGTCCATCATAAAAGTGCATCTATCCATCATAAAAGTGCATCTATCATCATAAAAGTGCATCTGTCCATCATAAAAGAGCATCCATCCATCATAAAAGTGCATCTATCCATCATAAAAGTGCATTCATCATCATAAAAGTGCATCTGTCCATCATAAAAGTGCATCTGTCCATCATAAAAGTGCATTCATCATCATAAAAGTGCATCTATCCATCATAAAAGTGCATCTATCATCATAAAAGTGCATCTGTCCATCATAAAAGTGCATCTATCCATCATAAGTGCATCTGTCCATCATAAAAGTGCATCTGTCCATCATAAAAGTGCATCTATCCATCATAAGTGCATCTGTCCATCATAAAAGTGCATCTGTCCATCATAAAACTGCATCTATCCATCATAAAAGTGCATCTGTCCATCATAAAAGTGCATCTATCCATCATAAAACTGCATCTATCCATCATAAAAGTGCATCTGTCCATCATAAAAGTGCATCTGTCCATCATAAAAGTGCATCTATCCATCATAAAAGTGCATCATCATCATAAAAGTGCATCTATCCATCATAAAAGTGCATCTATCCATCATAAAAGTGCATCTATCCATCATAAAACTGCATCTATCCATCATAAAAGTGCATCTGTCCATCATAAAAGTGCATCTATCCATCATAAAACTGCATCTATCCATAATTAAAGTGCATCTATCCATCATAAAAGTGCATCTATCCATAATTAAAGTGCATCTATCCATCATAAAAGAGCATCCATCCATCATAAAAGAGCATCTGTCCATCATAAAAGTGCATCTATCATCATAAAAGTGCATCTATCCATCATAAAAGAGCATCTGTCCATCATAAAAGTGCATCATCCATCATAAAAGTGCATCATCCATCATAAAAGTGCATCTGTCCATCATAAAAGTGCATCTATCATCATAAAAGTGCATCTGTCCATCATAAAAGTGCATCTGTCCATCATAAAAGTGCATCTATCATCATAAAAGTGCATCTGTCCATCATAAAAGTCCATCTGTCCATCATAAAAGAGCATCTGTCCATCATAAAAGTGCATCTGTCATCATAAAAGTGCATCTGTCCATCATAAAAGTGCATCTGTCCATCATAAAAGTGCATCTATCATCATAAAAGTGCATCTGTCCATCATAAAAGTGCATCTATCATCATAAAAGAGCATCTATCCATCATAAAAGTGCATCTGTCCATCATAAAAGTGCATCTGTCAATCATAAAAGTGCATCTATCATCATAAAAGAGCATCTGTCCATCATAAAAGTGCATCTATCATCATAAAAGTGCATCTATCCATCATAAAAGTGCATCTATCCATCATAAAAGCGCATCTATCCATCATAAAAGTGCATCTATCCATCATAAAAGTGCATCTGTCCATCATAAAAGTGCATCTATCATCATAAGTGCATCTATCCATCATAAAAGTGCAT
>CM031954.1:19192357-19224857 GCA_018749465.1 Paracanthobrama guichenoti
ATATATGACTATAATATATATAATATATAAGGGCTGTCAAATTTAAAGCGTTAATTTTGATACATTTTTTCTGTTTAACGCAATTAACCCAGGATCTTTTTTTGATGATATGATATGATCACATTATCAAGCACAATAAGATGCAAAAGAGAACTCAAAATGCTTCTGGCGATCAACGGGCATAGTTCAAATGACTCTGTACGCAATTGGATAGTCCTTCAACCAATCAGACCACAAGAGGCGTGATCAATGGGCATAGTTCAAATGACTGTACGCAACTGGATAGTCCTTCAACCAATCAGACCACAAGAGGCGTGATCAATGGGCATAGTTCAAATGACTGTACGCAACTGGATAGTCCTTCAACCAATCAGACCACAAGAGGCGTGATCAACGGGCATAGTTCAAATGACTCTGTACGCAATTGGATAGTCCTTCAACCAATCAGACCACAAGAGGCGTGATCAACGGGCATAGTTCAAATGACTGTACGCAATTGGATAGTCCTTCAACCAATCAGACCACAAGAGGCGTGATCAACGGGCATAGTTCAAATGACTCTGTACACAGTTGGATAGTCCTTCAACCAATCAGACCACAAGAGGCGTGATCAACGGTATAGTTCAAATGACTGTACGCAATTGGATAGTTTTTCAACCAATCAGACCACAAGAGGCGTGATCAACGGGCATAGTTCAAATGACTCTGCAATTGGATAGTCCTTCAACCAATCAGACCACAAGAGGTGTGATCAACGGGTATAGTTCAAATGACTGTACGCAATTGGATAGTCCTTCAACCAATCAGACCACAAGAGGCGTGATCAACGGGCATCAATCCGTCACTTCTCTATCCGTCATTGTGTTAAACCCGCCAATAGTGCACCAGGTGGATAAGCCAGTCTGTGATTGGTTCTCGCAAATGTGTGAAAGAAGCAGGATAAATGAATGTACAGGTTTCCAGACTGAGCTGCAGGGCGAAATCAAATTGCCGGCAGATCAGGCTGGGTTTACCCAATCAATGCCAGCATTTGCCGAGTATTCTCATAAAGCACAGTCTTAAACAGGATAAAAAGTCTCCAAATGCATGTAAAGATTTGGAGAACTTCGGATGTGTGTCAGATCGGTGTCATACTCTTAAAGTAACAGCAGCCTAATAAACCAAGATAATCAAACAAAAGACAAAGAAAAATTTTACATTTATTATAATGGGTTTATGTGAAGATTGTTTTGTTCACTTAAATTTAAAAGTTAAATATTTTTTAAAGCCATAAATCTTTGCTTTCTTAATTTTTCCTCTTTGCGAAAGATATATATGGTAATAGTGGATTATTTTTCTTTTTCTTTCTTTTTCCTCCTGTACACCAGCTGCGTTCACCCTAATACTGTTTACTTTCGAGTTATTAAAGGTCCATTGCTGAACGGCAGAGGAACTGAACACTGATGACATGTTATCATTTATTAATATGCTGGGAAACTCTTGAGAAAACGGAGCCGTTCTTTTACATACACTTTTTTGTGAATGCGGCCAGAGACGACTCGTCCTGCGTCCTGTTTGTTTTCTCCTCCTTTTGGGAGAGATGAAATATTTATATTCTCTCCTTCCCTGTTTGACATGAGAGCTGTTTTCAAAACAGATGGGCTTATATAGACAACTGACACGCTGGCAACACTCGCTCTTTCTGCATTTCACACACACGCATATTCACATATAGTTTCTGCTAAACACTTCTATTTTTAGCAACGAAACAAGTCTTTTTTGGACTGCCTGAAAAGATATTCACTTATGGTTTGGATGATGGTTCATGAGAAGAAAAGAAGTTGGTCTATATTTGCACACGCCGTGTTTACTCTGGGCTGAAACTAAACAGGGTTCCCATGAAGAAAAGGAAAGGCTTAAAGTGATTCCTTCAAGGGTTCAATCTGTGGAATTGGTGATGAATGGCTTTTCACACCGACTCAGAAGCATTTAGCACCGTCCCGCGACATTCTTAGCTTAGCTCATCTCTACAAACAACAGCCACTTCATATCAGATGTCAGAGATATAGCTACTGTAGCTTATGATGGTATCCTGTATTCGACATGCTTGTATCTAAAACCCCAATATGAGTCATTTTAGTATCATTAAAGGCACAGCCTCGCTAGAAATTTGATGTTCCCAGAACATTCTCAGGTCGTCCCCTCTGGTGTAAAGGACGTCGCCTAGGAACATTCCGAGACGGTCACGATGTGGAGTTCTTTAAAGGGTTCAGGGATATTATTTGGCGGACCTTCACTGAACATTTAGGACATTCTCTGAACGTTTAGAGGACCATATTTTATTTGGAAATGTAATGTTCCCAGAACGTTCCGAGACGGTCACGATGTGGAGTTCTTTAAAGGGTTGGGGGACGTTATTTGGCGGACATTCAGGGAACATTCAGGACATTCTCTGAACGTTTAGGGAACGTGCTGGTGTCAAGGACATCACCTAGTAATGTTCCCAGAACGTTCCGAGACGGTCATGATGTGGAGTTCTTCAAAGGGTTGGGGGGACGTTATTTGGCGGACATTCAGGGAACATTCAGGACATTCTCTGAACGTTTAGAGGACCATATTTTATTTGGAAATGTAATGTTCCCAGAACGTTCCGAGGCGGTCACGATGTGGAGTTCTTTAAAGGGTTGGGGGACGTTATTTGGCGGACATTCAGGGAACATTCAGGACATTCTCTGAATGTTTAGGGAACGTGCTGATGTCAAGGACATCACCTAGTAATGTTCCCAGAACGTTCCGAGACGGTCATGATGTGGAGTTCTTCAAAGGGTTGGGGGGACGTTATTTGGCGGACATTCAGGGAACATTCAGGACATTATCTGAATGTTTAGGGAACGTGCTGGTGTCAAGGACATCACCTAGTAATATTCCCAGAACGTTCCGAGACGGTCATGATATGGAGTTCTTCAAAAGGTTGGGGGGACGTTATTTGGCGGACATTCAGGGAACATTCAGGACATTCTCTGAATGTTTAGAGGACCATATTTTATTTGGAAATGTAATGTTCCCAGAACGTTCCGAGACGGTCATGATATGGAGTTCTTCAAAAGGTTGGGGGGACGTTATTTGGCGGACATTCAGGGAACATTCAGGACATTCTCTGAATGTTTAGAGGACCATATTTTATTTGGAAATGTAATGTTCCCAGAAGCGTTCCGAGACGGTCATGATATGGAGTTCTTCAAAGGTTGGGGGCGTTATTTGGCGGACATTCAGGAACATTCAGGACATTCTCTGAATGTTTAGAGGACCATATTTTATTTGGAAATGTAATGTTCCCAGAACGTTCCGAGACGGTCACGATGTGGAGTTCTTTAAAGGGTTGGGGGACGTTATTTGGCGGACATTCAGGGAACATTCAGGACATTCTCTGAACGTTTAGGGAATGTGCTGATATCAAGAACATCACCTAGTAATGTTCCCAGAACGTTCCGAGACGGTCATGATGTGGAGTTCTTCAAAGGGTTGGGGGGACGTTATTTGGCGGACATTCAGGGAACATTCAGGACATTCTCTGAACGTTTAGGGAACGTGCTGGTGTCAAGGTCATCACCTAGTAATGTTCCCAGAACGTTCCGAGATGGTCATGATGTGGAGTTCTTCAAAGGGTTGGGGGGACGTTATTTGGTGGACATTCAGGGAACATTCAGGACATTCTCTGAACATTTAGAGGACCATATTTTATTTGGAAATGTATGTTCCCAGAATGTTCTGAGATGGTCATGATGTGGAGTTCTTTAAAGGGTTGGGGGACATTATTTGGCGGACATTTACAGAACATTTAGGGAACCATTTTTTGATTTGGCAATTTGATGTTCTCAGAACGTCCCCACTGGTGTCAAGGACGTCACCTAGTAACGTTCCCAGAGCGTTCCGAGACGGACATGATGTGGAGTTCTTTAAAGGGTTGGGGGATGTTATTTGGCAAACCTTCCTTTCATGGAACATTCAGGACTCTCTCGGAAACCTTTAGGGGACCATGTTTTATTTGGAAATATGATATTCTCAGAACATCATGATGTGGAGTTCTTTAAAGGGTTGGGGGATGTTATTTGGCGGACCTTCAGGGAACATTCAGGACATTCTGGGAACGTTTAGGGGACCATTACTATAGGACGTTCCCTCTACACTACATTCCCGTAACGTTTGCAGGACCTTTAGGGGACCAACCTAGAATGTTATTTTTGGTCCTATTTAGGTCCTTCCATCACATTCACTGAATGTGTTCAGAACATGTGTGTGTTAATCAATGTACACTGGGCTGCTTTGCAAATGAGGGTCAGTAAAACACAGGATTTGCACAAAAGTTGCTTCTCTAAGATGGATCAATACCAACTGTTTGTCCAACTTCATATCCAGATCATGTAAGTACTGCACTTTATATTGTGTGTGTGTCTGCTAATGGCCTTTCTGAATGTGCTAATGTGGCTAAAGCTACCATTGACTCTGATTGTATTCACAGAGACCAGAGCTTGTTATTTTAAGCCCGAAAATGCTGTACAATTCAGAAGTGCACTTTTATTACTTCTTAAAATAAAACTAATGACATAGCTCTGATCTCTGTGAATACAGTCAGAGGCAATGATAACTTTAGCCACATTAGCTGTCAGCGTCCTAACCAGCACATTCACAAAATATAGAGGTACTTACATGCTCTGGATATGAAGTTGGAATAAACAGTTGGTATTGATCCATCTTTGAGAAGTATCTTTTGTGCAAATCCTGTGTTTGCTGACCCTCATTAGCAAAGCAGTGTACATTCATTCACACACACATGTTCTGAAAACATTCAGTGAACGTGATGGAAGGACCTAAATAGGAGCCCAAATAACATTCTCGGTTGGTCCCCAAACGTTATGGTAATGTAGTGTAGAGACATAAGATATTTTGCAGCGCAGTCCCGAATGAAATGTCCCCATCAGACTAACAGGGAACCATATGGGAACGTTCTGTTAATGTCCTAAATGTCCTCTTTGTAACCTCTTTTTGTCACATTGTGACCATAAAATAACCAAAATGGACCCCACTGACTTCCATTAAATGACAAAAACATTCTTCAAAATATTACATACATCATAAAAAGTCATGTTGTAAGTAAAGTTGCCTTAATATCAATCCATTCTCTTGCAAAAAGAAGTGCAATTCTTTAATATGATCCAAAAATAGTTTAATCTTAAATCATAAAAATGTACTTCCAAATAATATGATATTAATGACATAAAAGGTCACTTACAGAGAGCTCACTGTGATCCTGAGCTTTAGAATGACGACAGAGTGAAGAATTAAAGACTGAAGGGTCAGTGTGGCGTTTCTGGTCCCTCTGAGAGCCGAAATAACAACTTCATAAAGACAGGCTGCGACAAAAGAAGCTGTAATTGAATCTGAGGACAAAAACAAAAAGGGCAAGATGATGTGCTCCCTGAAACACCCTTTACATTTCATAAATCTCACTGACATTTCCCTCAGTGAGGAGGCTGTAATTAGACTACACACACACATACACACACACACACAGACACACACACACACTACCCCTACCACCACTACCACTACCCCTAAACCTACCCATCACAGGAAACTGGACATTTTTACTTTCTCCCAAAAAACTCATTCTTTATGATATAAATGGCTTATGGCTTATAAATCAGCCTTTTGAAAAATGGGGACATGGGTAATGTCCTCATAAGTCACCCTCTCCTTGTAATACCTGTGTCATTATACACATTTGTGTCCTGATATGTCACAAACACACACACACACACACACACACACACACACACACACACACACACACACACACACACGCTTGCTAATGTTGTGTTTTCATGTTTTCTCTCCATAGGCGTAATGGTTTTTATACTGTACAAACCGTATTTTCTATCCCCCTACACTACCTCTACCCCTAAACCTACCCATCACACACACACACACACACACACACACACACCTGCCCCCCTAAACCTACCCATCACACACAAACACACACACACACACACACACACACACACACACACACACACACACACACACACACACACACACACACACACACACACACACACACTGTCCCTAAACCTACCCATCACAGGAAACATTCTGTATTTTTACATTTTCAAAAAACATCACTTAGTATGATTTATAAGATGTTTTCCTCATGGGGACCAAAAAATGTCCCCACAAGGACAAGGATTTCGGATATTGCCATCTTTGTGGGGACATTTTGTCCCCATAAAGTAGGGTTTACCAGGACGCACACACCTACTCATCACACACACACACACACACACACACACACACACACACACACACACACACACACACACACACACACACACACACAATCAACACGCTTACAATGGAGGAATAAAAGGAAACGCTTTGATGCACAAAACAACCAGAAAAGTGTCAAAGAGGCTTATGGAGTTAAAGCTAAACTTATTAAATATATTGATTCTTGAGTTGATTCATCAAAAGTCTGAAACCCTCTAATCTGGGACTCAAATTCAAAGCAGAAAATAAACAGAAAGCTTTAGAAATTTGAAAATGTAAAAAAACAAAGAAACATTCCAAAAAGTTCTTCTGGTCATGTGATCAAACACACACACGTGTGCCCCAACAGCAGCGCTGCGTCTCACGGGTTTATCTGTGGCCATAGCCAACAACACACGTGTGGGGCAAAATTATACAGTTCTCTTTTATGCCAAAAATCATTAGTATATTAAGATCATGTTCCATGAAGATATTCTGTGAATGTCCTACCATAAATATATCATAAATGTATTATTAGTAGTAATATGCACTGGTAAGGACTTCATTTGGACGACTTTAAAGGAGATTTTCTCAATATTTAGATTTTTTTGCACCCTCAGATTCCAGATTTATACTATAGTTATAATATATTGTCCTATCCTAACAAACCAGACATCAATGGAAAGATTATTTATTCAACTTTCAGATGATGTCTAAATCTCAGTTTCAAAAAATGGACCCTTATGACCCTTTTGTGGTCCCGGGTCACATTTGGTAAAACTTCACAATAAGGTCCTATTAATCAACATTAGTTCATGCATTAACTAACAATGTGCAATATATATATATATATATATATATATATATATATATATATATATATATAAGTTACAGTGTTTATTAGTATCTGTTAATGTTAGTTAATAAAAATACAACCATTCATTGTATTGAGAAATGTGTCCTAGTGATTGTAAAAAACTGTCAAATGTTTCTCATGTGGCATCAGTCAAAGTCAAACACGTTCTCCTTTGGCATCCGGCTGTGAATCCTTTATTTTAGATCACAAACAGTGTTTTGGGTTTAGGGAGGATCCGGCTCTGTCGACTCCACCACAGCTCAAGATTCAGATAAGGATATTGCTGAGCGACTTCACTCATTTCTGGAGTTTGGGTCATTCTTGTGGAGGACGTTAACCTCTTATCACCAGCAGGACTGTTGGCCGGACACGATATGAGCAACAGTCACACAGGTCAGACCGCACTGACCGCTCTTATCATGCAGATATTCAGACATGTCAACAGTAGCTCACTGATGAACAAATGAGGATCTGGTTCAACTAAACCTATTTTCATGAATCAGTATACCACTAAATGAGAACTATACTGACATGTAAACAAAACGATGTAACAATGCAACAGGCACTGAAAAAATGGTGCAGTATTGTTACTAAAATGAACTGAATAATTTGTAATGTTCTAGCAAATAAACATCAAAACATGTTTGCCAAAACCCAGAGACGGCATGAAATCAAAACCGACAATTCTTATTTTTAAATAGAATATTGCGGTGTTTATTATCGGTGCACATCATTATTGTTTTAATAATCTTGAATCAGAATAACTTCATCTCTTCTCTGATGATGAGGGCGGGGCAACCTGTCACTCACATGAGATCCACCAATAGCAAACCACAACCATCCAATCAGTTCCCCACAGACACAATCAAGCCCCGCCCTACATTTGCTCTTGTTTGTGAAGCGTTTCACTCGATATACGGCACAATAGAGAAGATAAGACCAGCACTACTTCCCTTGCATGTGACTTTGGGCCCTATTGTAATGGTCTGAAGCTCACAGCGCAGGTGCTCTTAGGGGGTGTCCAAATCCACTTTTGCTAGTTTAAAGCCAGAAAAAACGGTCGGTGCGCTGGCACATGGTCCAAAAGGGTTATCCCTCGTCTCTTAATGAGTCATGGGTGTGTTTTGGGCGTAACGTGCAATAAACCAATCAGAGTCTCATCTCCCTTTCCCTTTAAAAGCCAGTTGTGCTCCCACCATGAGCGGATTCACTATTTACATGAGGAAAGACTGAACGCTTCTCCAGAGAGGAATCCTTTATTTTAATATTTAAACGTGTGTGTGTGTGTCTGTGTGTGTGTGTGTGTGTGTGCGTGAGTGTGTGTGTGTGTCTGTGTGTGTGTGTGTGTGCACTGGTACACAGAACACACTTGTGTCGCGTCTGGTGTCGGGTGTATGATAGGGTCAACGGGTTGTTTAATAGGTTTTTGGTTAAATGCCTGAAATAAGGCCTGTGGTGAACATAAACACAAGCTCAAGATATTGTCATGTTTTATTCTATGACACTGACTCTTATTTTGATATTCTGTTGTGTTTTGTTTAGTTTGAAGCAAAATTTGATTTGCCTCTGGCTACTTGTGTTTCCCACAATTTAAAGAAAATTATGAATATGATCGTATATCGTAATATTTTCTTGAAATTTTATTTCAGTTTTAATTATTTTAGTACATCAAGTTAAACTAAATGAAAAATAGAAATGTTGTCTTGGCAACTAGCGGAAATACACTAATAACTTTATTATTTTTTAATGCTTTAGTTTCAGTTAACCACATATAGGTTTCAATGGGACAGCAAATGGGACAGCAAAATACAGCCAACATTTGCTGTGTATAAAAGTAGCTTTCCATGATTGATAGGTTCATTTTACGTCAAACCTGACGAGTTTTCACATAGGAAAAACTTTTTAAAAATGCTTTAATGAAAGTAATGGGACGGTGTGCTGTATTTGTGCAATGTGCCGCAGATTATGCAACAGCCTCCGTTAAATTATTCTCTATAAAAAGCACAATAATGAATATGTGACGACTCAGTGCTGTTTGTGCTTTCGACACACTTTCCTCTCTCTCTGAAATCATCTGTCGGCGAAACCCAGCTCTGCCTTCCCATCACACCTGCCGAGAGACTCATTCCCACCAGGAGAAACCAGGGAAATATGGGATGTTAAAAGCTCGGCCCCATCAAAATATAGATCACATTCATATGGAGCAGCAAATTTCCCTTCCCTCTGATCAGATTCCCTCTGCGTCTGTCATAGAAGAGTAAAGACATTAGCAAACAGTAACTGCACTGTCAGAAGAAAAGGTACATTGCTGTCACTGGGGCGTTACTCTAAGGTACAAAACTGAAAAGGTACTAATGCGCATTCTTAAAGTTCTGATATGTACCATTTAAGGTACTAATTTGTACCTTTTAGGGCTGAGTAAGGTACAAAGATGTACCTTTACACTTTAGTACCTTAGGTACCCCCCCAGTGACAGCACTGTACCTTTTTTCTGAGAGTGTGAGAGAGTCACTCATATATATCAAAAGTGACAATAAAGACATTTATAATGTTACAATAGATTCTATTTCAAATAAATGCTGTTCTTTTGAACATTATATTCATCAAATAATTCTGAAAAATGCATGGGTATTACAAAAAAGATTTCTAAAAAATGCTGGGTTAAAAACAACCCAAGTTGGGTTAAAAAAGTTTACTAACCCAGAGATTGGGTTGTTTTAAGCAAAAATGTAACCCAACCACTGGATTAAAACAACCAATTTACTGGGTTAAAACAACTCAATCGCTGGGTTAGTTCATTTTCAACCCAACTTGGGTTGTTTTTAACCCAGCATTTTTTACAGTGTAGAACTGTTATTAATAACTGAGCTAAAGTAATAATTAATAATAATTGAGCATCAAATCCTCATATGAGAATGATTAGTGAATGATCATGTGACACTGAAGACTGGAGTAATGATGATAAATTCAGCTTTGATCACAGGAATAAATCACACTTTACTATACACTCACCTAAATGATTATTAGGAGCACCATACTAATACTGTGTTTGACCCCCTTTCGCCTTCAGAATTGCCTTAATTCTACGTGGCATTGATTCAACAAGGTGCTGAAAGCATTCTTTAGAAATGTTGGCCCATATTGATAGGATAGCATCTTGCAGTTGATGGAGATTTGTGGGATACACATCCAGGGCACGAAGCTCCCGTTCCACCACATCCCAAAGATGCTCTATTGGGTTGAGATCTGGTGACTGTGGGGGCCATTTTAGTACAGTGAACTCATTGTCATGTTCAAGAAACCAATTTGAAATGATTCGAGCTTTGTGACATGCTGCATTATCCTGCTGGAAGTAGCCATCAGAGAATGGGTACATGGTGGTCATAAAGGGATGGACATGGTCAGAAACAATGCTCAGGTAGGCCGTGGCATTTAAACGATGCCCAATTGGCACTAAGTGCCTAAAGTGTGCCAAGAAAACATCCCCCACACCATTACACCACCACCACCAGCCTGCACAGTGGTAACAAGGCATGATGGATCATGGCGGTGGAGTGTGCTTCATGATCAACAAGAAATGGTGCGACCCCAGGAACATCACCATTCTCTCGCGGTCCTGCTCGCCTCATCTGGAACATTTAACAATCATCTGCCGCCCATTCTATCTGCCGAGGGAGTTTTCCTCTGTCGTCGCGACCGCCGTTTACATTCCACCACAGGCAGACACAGGGCTGGCTTTATCTGGCCTTCATGATGTTGCCAGCGGCGTCATAAACAAACACCCCTGCTTTCATCGTCGCGGGCGATTTTAACAAAGCAAACCTAAAGAAAGTCTTGCCAAACTTTCACCAGCACGTCTCCTGTCCTACACGAGGAGCAAACACACTGGATCATTGCTACTTTCCGTTCAAGAACGCCTATAAAGCGCGGTCACTACCAGCCTTTGGCAAATCGGATCATGCCGCCATTTTCATCACAACTGAATACAAACAAAGGCTCATTCAGGAACCCCCGGTGAGGCGGGAAGTTAAGCGCTGGTCCCCCGATTCAGAGACCGCACTACAGGCAGCTCTGGATGATGTGGATTGGGACATGTTCCGAGCGAGTTCAGCTGACGTCAGCGAGTTCACAGATGTGGCGCTTTGCTTCATCAACACGCTTACAGAGCAAGCCACGCAAACAATATCAATAACGTCCTTCTCAAATCAGAAACCGTGGGTGGACAATTCAATCCGCGCTGCAGTGAACACACGCACTGCCGCTTACAACGCCGGTCTCCTATCGGGGAACATGACTGAATACAGATCGTCCTGCTATGCTCTCAGACGCGCAGTTAAAGCCGCAAAGCTCCGTTATAAGCATCGCGTGGAGTCTCATTTCCAACTCAAGGACTCGCAGCGCATGTGGCAGGGTCTGAGGTCCATCTGCTCTTTTGGATCAAAATCCTCTGCAGAGGTGAGCGCTGATCCGTTGCTTGTGAACGAGTTAAACTCTTTCTACGCTCGCTTTGACTGTAACCGCGGCAACGCGACTCTGCCAAGTGGCGCGTCAGAGGGAATTACTCAGAGCAGCAACAACCACGTGATCTCTGTCTCAGAGGATGAAGTTCAGAGGGCACTCAAGCGTGTGGACGTCAGGAAAGCTGCTGGGCCAGATGGTATTTCAGGCCGTGTTCTGTGGTCCTGTGCTGATCAGCTCGCCGGGTTGTTGGGTTGTCCCAAAAGTGGGAACTACGTAAGGCTGCTATTTATTGACTATAGCTCAGCCTTTAACACCATAGTTCCCATCAAGCTAACCTCCAAACTCCTGGATCTCGGCCTGAATCCTTCTCTCTGCCACTGGATTGAGGACTTCCTCACTGGCAGGCCTCAGGCGGTGAGAGTAGGCCAGTCCACCTCCTCCTCCATCACCCTGAGTGTGGGAGCTCCACAGGGCTGTGTCCTGAGTCCCCTGCTCTACTCTCTCTACACGCATGACTGTTTGTCCACACACAGTTCCACCTCTATCATCAAATTTGCTGATGATACTGTTGTCCTGGGCCTCATTTCCAACAACAATGAGACGGCATACTTGGACGAGGTGGAGCATCTAACATCATGGTGCCAGGACAACTGTCTCTCTCTGAATGTTGGCAAGACCAAAGAAATGATTGTGGACTTCAGGAAGAGACAGCAACGGACATACTCCCCCCTCATGATCAGCAGGTCACCAGTAGAGAGAGTGAGCAGCTTCAAGTACCTGGGTGTAAACATCTCCGAGGACCTGACCTGGACTGCTCACATTCAGACACAGGTGAAAAAAGCCAGGCAAAGACTGTACCACCTGTGCCAGCTGAGGAAATTCAGGGTTTCACCAGCTATCCTGAAAACTTTCTATTTAGGGGCGATAGAAAGTGTATTAACTCAGTGCATCACAGCGTGGTATGGGAACAGCACCAGTCATGACCGCAAAGCCCTGCAAAGAGTCGATGGCGCTTATCCGAGTGTATCTCAGGGTCAGCTCTCCCGTCTCTGCAGGGCGTCTACACCAAGCGCTGCAAAGGTAGAGCTACTAAGATCATCAAGGACTCTAATCACCCTGCAAACCCTCATTTCACGCTGCTGCCATCTGGTAGCGCTTCAAGCCTGATGGCCAAAACTGAGAGACTCAGGAGGAGCTTCTTCCCCAGGCCATCAGACTCCTGAACTCAGTCACTTAACATCACGTGACTTCACGCCAGGATAAACATCGATACACTGACATTGCACTGCACTTTCTGTTCTCGTTGTTACTGTGTAACAACCTGTTATAAACCTGTTTGCACATTATACTCTTTATACATTGGTTAACCACATATTTATAAGTCTACAGTTTACTCACTGCACAGTTTACTTCACTTATTTTTATTCCACTTCTTTATTCTTATTTCTTTTACTTTTTCTTCTACTTGACTTGATTATTTATAATTCTACAGATATATATATATATATATATATATATATAGTACTTTTTTATCCTATTTCTATTATAATTTCCTCCTTGTGTTTTTAACTGTGAATTTGCACTGTCCATGGAGCGGACCTGTTTACATTTCACTGCCGGTTGTATATTCTGTATATAACTGTGTATGTGACAAATAAAACTCTTGAATCTTGAATCTTGAATGGATCCATGTTCTCATTCTGTTTATGCCAAATTCTGACTCTACCATCTGAATGTCTCAACAGAAATCGAGACTCATCAGACCAGGCAACATTTTTCCAGTCTTCAACTCTCCAATTTTGGTGAGCTTGTGCAAATTGTAGCCTCTTTTTCCTGTTTGTAGTGGAGATGAGTGGTACCCGGTGGGCTCTTCTGCTGTTGTAGCCCATCTGCCTCAAGGTTGTGCATGTTGTGGCTTCACAAATGCTTTGCTGCATACCTCGGTTGTAACGAGTGGATATTTCAGTCAAAGTTGCTCTTCTATCAGCTTGAATCAGTCGGCCCATTCTCCTCTGACCTCTAGCATCAACAAGGCATTTTCGCCCACAGGACTGCCGCATACTGGATGTTTTTCCCTTTTCACACCATTCTTTGTAAACCCTAGAAATGGTTGTGCATGAAAATCCCAGTAACTGAGCAGATTGTGAAATACTCAGACCAGCCCGTCTGGCACCAACAACCATGCCACGCTCAAAATTGCTTAAATCACCTTTCTTTCCCATTCTGACATTCAGTTTGGAGTTCAGGAGATTGTCTTGACCAGGACCACACCCCTAAATGCATTGAAGCAACTGCCATGTGATTGGTTGATTAGATAATTGCATTAATGAGAAATTGAACAGGTGTTCCTAATAATCCTTTAGGTGCGTGCATATACACCGATCAGGCATAACATTATGACCACTGACAGGTGAAGTGAATAGCACTGATGATCTCTTCATCACGGCTCCTGTTAGTGGGTGGGATATATTAGGCAGCAAGTGAACATTTTGTACTCAAAGTTGATGTGTTAAAAGCAGGAAAAATGGGCAAGCTTAAGGATTTGAGCGAGTTTGACAAGGGCCAAATTGTGATGGCTAGACGACTGGGTCAGAGCATCTCCAAAACTGCAACTCTTGTGGGGTGTTCCCGGTCTGCAGTGGTCAGGATCTATCAAAAGTGCTCCAAGGAAGGAACAGTGGTGAACCGGACACAGGGTCATGGGCGGCCAAGGCTCATTGATGCACGTGGGGAGCGAAGGCTGGCCCGTGTGGTCCGATCAAACAGACGAGCTACTGGAGCTCAAACTGCTCAAGAAGTTAATGCTGGTTCTGATAGAAAGGTGTCAGAATACACAGAGCATCTCAGTTTGTTGCGTATGGGGCGGCATAGCCGCTGACCAGTCAGGGTGCCCATGCTGACCCCTGTCCACCGCCGAAAGCACCAACAGTGGCACGTGAGCATCAGAACTGGACCACGGAGCAATGGAAGAAGGTGGCCTGGTCTGATGAATCACGTGTTCTTTTACATCACATGGATGGCCGGGTGCGTGTGCGTGGCTTCCCTGGGGAACACATGGCACCAGGATGCACTATGGGAAGAAGGCAAGCCGGCGGAGGCAGTGTGATGCTTTGGGCAATGTTCTGCTGGGAAACCTTGGGTCCTGCCATCCATGTGGATGTTACTTTGACACGTACCACCTACCTAAGCATTGTTGCAGACCATGTACACCCTTTCATGGAAACGGTATTCCCTGGTGGCTGTGGCTCTTCCAGCAGGTTAATGCTCCTGACACAAAGCACAAATGCTTCAGGAATGGTTTGAGGAGCACAACAACGAGTTTGAGGTGTTAACTTGGCCTCCAAATTCCCCAGATCTCAATCCAATCGAGCATCTGTGGGATGTGCTGAACAAACAAGTCCAATCCATGGAGGCCCCACCTCGCAACTTACAGGACTTAAAGGATCTGCTGCTAACATCTTGTTGTCAGATACCACAGCACACCTTCAGGGGTCTAGTGGAGTCCATGCCCTCGACGGCTCAGGGGGACCAACACAATATTAGGACGGTGGTCATAATGTTATGCTTGATCTGTGTATATGGCTAAGTGCAAGATGAGTCATCAATATTTTCCATTAATTTTCCTGGCAGTGAAATTAGTACAGTATATATGTGTAAAATATTATTTTGTCAACCTTTGAAGTCTCTATAGCATGCAGGAAGCCTCAGAGCTGAAAGAAATTGATGAACTGACTAATGTTTTGATTTAATGGTAAGTTTAATTGAATGTACGTGTGCATTATGGCCTCCCTGTGCTTAAACAGTGTTGTGTTGTTGATGTGCTCTACCCAATACTCTCCTCACATCCCCATATAAACGGCCTGATCCACCTACAGTGAGTCAGAGCAATGCTGGAAATGCTAATGTGTGACTTCATTCTCACTCCAGCGCCTTCTCTACCTGAACCGTGACACGCTCACTGGAGCCATGTGGGTTTTGCTCATTGTACTGCAGTGACAGACGCAGTTGTAAACAGATGTGCGTATGTCTGTATGGAAACACTGAGGCTGGAATGCAGAACAGCCGCTCTTTCTTTACACCCGTTCCTGAAATAATTGAGTGTGTGGTGAAGAAAGACGAGGGTGTGAGCCAGTGACATCATGATCAGGGAGGAGCCCCCGTTTGTTTTGAGTTCAAGTATTTATTGTTGCTATGCGACAGCTTCTACATCACACTTATGCAAGGTGTTTCATTTTTATGTCATAGACCAAAAGTCTTTCTCCTATAAAGATTCATACAGGTATTGTCCTATTGCTGTTCCAAACCTGCATGACTTTCTTTCCTCTATGGAATCTGTATTTGGTAACCGAACTGTTTTGGTGACCATTGACTTTCACTGTAAAACTCAAAAATACCTTCTTTTGTGTTTCGCAGGAGAAAGAAAGTCCTGCACTTGTACTGTATTTCTGTCTTGTTTTCCAGTACAAACATCTAAACATTCATGAATCAAGACACATTTACTGGAGAAGGAAAATTACATCAGATAATAAGTCTTGTTTTCTGATCACAATTATCAACAACAACAACAAAAAAGGAATATCTGCCAATAAAAATGTTTTCCCTTTGAATTAAGTAGATTTTTCTGACTCCATTGGCAGATATTTCTTCCTGTTTCAAGCACAAACTCACTTCATTTGGATCAGAAAACAAGACTTGATTTCTCAAGTCATTTCTCAAGTAAATGTTTCTTTGACTTAAGGATCTTTAGTTATGTGTGCTGGAGAACGAGACAAAAATACTGAGGAAGAACATCATTTATTGCAGTTCTAGTAAATGATCACATAATATTAATTTTGGGGTGAACTGTCCCTTTAATTGCCTCTGAGCCCCTTCATTTTTGGGTCACATTTGGTGCCTTCGTGGTCAAAAGTGACCAAAGCCTTGAAATGTAACTTTCATTTTTTTTTTCAGGAAAATCAATGTAATATATTTTTGTTCAATAACATTTTTTTATTATTTAGAATTTTGAGATGATTTTATGATACTATGCAATATTTATACTATATTTATGAGCTATTTATTTTTTTATATTTGCAATAAATGCAATATTTAATTTTACCATATCTGAATCACGCCCATTATTTTTTTGTGCGTTCACATAGCTACTAAAACCAAATCCACCAAATTTCATCCCATTCCAAAAGCAAAAAAATATTATAATTCAAAATGTAATTCTTGGAGAGGCCCAAACATTCTACTAAGCTAGAATACACCGGAACAAAACATTGATGTTGGATGAGGAAAGCTATGCTTAAATGATACAAATAGAGTCACTGTAGAGCTCAGATGACAGTGTTTGGGCTCCTAAGTGACATGCATTGTTTTTTGGTTCCACAACAACCTTAGAGAAAGGCCGTCAGGTCACATTTCAGTTTCAGCCGTCACTAAAACCCAAGAAGGTTGTAATAAGCAGGCCGGTGATTGGCTGAGTCGATCTTTTCTCCTCCCACTCTGCCTTTCTCTGAACTTTGAACGCTCGCAATATCCCTGCTAAGCAAATTAGCTTATCCTGACTGCCCAGTTTAGAATTCTGCAGTCATTAGCATGTTCCTCTCGCTCTGTGTAATTAGGCCAATAAGAAAATGTTGCTTAGACAAACAGCAGAGATGGGTCTTCATTTCTGCTTAACCCCAGAGTGGAACTTGCTTATAAAACAGAAACATCTCATCGGTATACAGCTCAAAATTAATGTTAAGCTGTGTTGTGAGGCTGGAATCATTTCCCAAACATCTTAAGCTAAATATCTGACGATACGATGACTGAAGAGTGCAATATTCTTCTGCTTTAGCATTGCCAACCCTCGACCATATGGAACAAAGCTTATTGTGTGCACAGCTTATAACAATTCATGATGACGACAAAAACCTTAAACCTTAAACCCCTCGCGTATGGGAGCTTGGCTTACCCGACGAAAGAAATAGGAGATCAACATACTATTCCTGATACTATAGAAAAAGCAACACAACACGGCTGTATCATGTTACAATATGTGCAGCACAGAAGAATAACTGGGTTTTGATTTACACTCTATTAGCACCAGGCGATTCTGTATTAATAAATAACTTTGTTACATGCAAGTTTATTTGGTCACATGCACTTATCATTTGTGCATTATGCATATTATATAACTTAAAAAGGTATAACCAGAGAAATTAGTATGCTAAGTAGGCTATATTACTTACTGCTATATTATATTACTATATACTTATATATATATATATAAAGCATAATAAGCATTAAGCACTTTTTCATTGACTGAAATAATAGTAAAAATAAGTTAGGTTGCGTTATACACTTTGTAAATACAGAAATGAGTAGTGTATTGACATAGATGATGACGAAAGCACGGCCAGCCAATAGCATGCGGAGTATTTTTTCACGCAAAACACACAAGGGCAGATTACACCTCAGTGGACAAATGACCAGAGTCATTCCGCTCTGTCCTTGCGCTTAATGTAGTAGCCTATTTATTTATTTTATTTAATATATACCTTCTCATCTGCTTAATATGTCTGAAATTATTAACGAGATTCATTATTTAGAAGCTATAATCTGACTTCGTGATTATATCGTATAAAAGCTGCAGCGCTAGAGACTGTTTTAGCGATAATGAGGTGTGTCGATAAATCAAATTAACATAATAAAGTCGGCAGTGTATTATTGTGTTTAAATCTCCTACGTGTGGGACACTTAATACATAACTAGGAACGCCAGCTATAAATGTACTTTTCGTTTATTGGTCGAGAGGCGGGACACTTTGATTATTGACGTTGGAGCAAAGCCAATCAGCGCGGAGAATTCGGAGGCAAATATGTGACGAAGGCGCGTTCGTCCAATCGCAAGCGTCGCTGGGGTTTTGACCTCTGAAAACCGCATCACCGCCCCCAACATGTCCGTGGCGGAGGAGCGCTATAAAGGAGATCCAGTCAGGAGTTTAAAGGGCAGAGTTGTAAAAACTCCCAGGCAGTGGGGAGTCAGATTGCCTGACGACAGACTCCAAAAAATAAATAAATAACACATTTTCCCGAAGAACAAACAAGTAATCATATTGATGCAACCGAACTGGAATAATCTTTTCGATAAGTGAAGCGGGAGCCCGAGCGGAGAGAAGGAAAACACGGGCGTTTAATGTAAGTAGTTCTGGCATTGAACAATCGTAATGTGTCGTTCGCTGTGGGTTAAATAAATAATAATATATCGTTGTATCTCAATGTCACCGCCTTAACGCTGTAGTTTAACTCCAATCACGTTCTTTAAACCTCGGTTTAACACAAAAGGAGGCAGAATGACACCATTCGCTTGTATTGTGTGGAAAGATAATGCATTGAAAGGCAATGGCCGAGGCTGTCAGTCGCTAAAAATAATCGTTTTGTGCTCCAGGGAAAGAAAACACGTCGTTTGGGAAGAAGGTGTAACGTCTGTTTTTATTTTAAGTGCGCTATCGCTTTAAGAAGCGACGCTGGTTGACTGGAGAGGTTCCTGATAAACTGTTGTTTTTATCGGGAATTCGTTTAATCCAGCCTTCGTAGAACCGTGGGATCATGTGAGCTCGTCATGAATCCCAAAACCTTTGCAGTGTCAAAGTTCATTCCGATCCACATTGAGTCGTCGTGTATTTAGATGGAGGCTTATGGTGCGTTCCCGAAGCGATTATGCGTAACGTTATGTGTTTTTTTTTTTTTTTTTTTTTTTTTTTTTTTGTAGGCGTCCCATCCATATTCATAATAATCATGGCCGTGTCTCATTTGACTGGGTTTGAAAACGCAACCGACGTCTGTTTTTGTCAGAATCCCCCCATCCGATCGCCGAACTGTTGCGCAATGTGTCGCATTGTGTCCAAACGCCCTATATCCACATAAAGGCGTTTTTACGCAAAAGTTGACGGAATAAAGTGGGGAAGAGAATCCGTGTTATGTAACGTCATCTCCCTTGAATCCAAGCCAGATGCGACCGACCCCCAAACGTGATCATCCTCGTGAGAGGGACCCCCATCCTACCGTTTTAAAGGCTATATATATATATATATATATATATATATATATATATATATGATGATTGCGAAAAACATATCAAATTAATATAATGTAATTATACATAATGTATATTTTTTTTATTTTAAATAAATGTTCTTATTTAAAGGGCCAGTTCACCCAAAATTGAAAATAATCCCATAATTTACTCGCCCTCAAGCCTATATTCTATATGACTTTCAGCCAAACGTATTGAAACACATCCTGACTCTGCCTAGCCAAAAAAAAGCCATTAATAAATAACTCCGATAAATTGGCCGATAAATCGATAATTCGAGCGCCTGGTTGCAAAAACGGTGTGTGTGAGCCAAGTGTCACCATTAAAGACATGCTCCAAACACACAATTATAATATTCTCATAATTGTGTCGCCTATATGGCAGACTTGCACGTTAACTGTATTTTGTTGAAGATATTCTAATCGCATTTCAAGCAATTCATAGCCATCATGGCGAACCGTGTGCATCTGAAGGAAAAATACTTCATGGGCTTTAATATATCGGTTCAAATTTGCTTATTGGGCCGATAACATTAAAAGTGAACGATTATCGGCTGATGCCTAACAAAAGTGCATCCATCCATCATAAAAGTCCTCCATACGGCTCCAGGGGTTAATTAAGGCCTTCTGAAGCGACGCCTTCCCATGATGTGTAGAAGTGGCGTGACCAATGGGGCTGGGCCGCAAACTCAAGCTCCTCCCACATTTTGCTTTAATAATTCTCGTTTTAGCTTTCTAATTCAAAATCTCATCCCCCATTCACTCCCATTATAAAGCTTGGATTAGCCAGGATTTATTTTTTATTTTGTTTTTGGCTGAAAGAACATCATGCACACCTAGGATGACTTGAGGGCGAGTCATGGGGGTAATTTTCATTTTGAGCTGAACTATCCCTTTAATAAAATTTATGTTTTACTCTAAACCCCTAGCACTCGTTTGTGAAACCCCAGGCCTGTGATATGCAAACGATTGTATTGCTCTAAACCACGTGTGCCCCTGGAGCCCAACAGCAGCGCTGCGTCTCACGGGTTTATCTGTGGCCATAGCCAACAACACACGTGTGGGGCAAAATTGTACATTTTTCTTTTATGCCAGAAATCATTAGGATATTAAGATCATGCTCCATGAAGATATTTTGCAAATGTCCTAACATAAATGTATTATTAGTAGTAATATGCATTGCTAAGGACTTCATTTGGACAACTTTAAAGGAGATTTGCACCCTCAGATTCCATACAATAGTTGTATCTCGGCCAAATATCGTCCTATCCTAACAAACCATACATCAATGGAAAGCTTGTTTGGTCCGTATGTATAAATCTCAATTTCAAGACATTGATCTTTATGACTGGTTTTGTGGTCCAGGGTCATGTTTGACTTGCGTCTCTGATTTATGCAATGCATTTGAGTCTTTAATGAACGGCTGCCACTGTGCGAGTTGTTTTTATGTAGGCTGTGATTGGATAGGTCATGGTTTATTAGTCTTCACGGCTGAATACCTTGCCTCTCTTTCCCCTTCAAGGAGCGTGAGAAGATTTCCTCGTCCACCAGCACTGATCACTACTGCCTCGGAGGTTTTTACAGCACTTGACTAAAGACGGCACAGGCAAACAGCTATGCAGCTTGAAATCCAAGTAGCGCTGAACTTCATAATTTCATACCTGTACAACAAACTCCCACGGCGACGAGTCAACATCTTCGGCGAGGAGCTGGAGAGGCAGTTGAAGAAGAAATACGAAGGACACTGGTACCCCGACAAGCCATACAAAGGATCCGGGTTCAGGTGCATACATGTGGGCGAGAAGGTGGATCCGGTCGTGGAGGAAGCAGCCAAAGAAAGCGGGCTGGACATCGAGGACGTCCGCAATAACTTGCCTCAGGACCTCAGCGTCTGGATCGACCCCTTTGAGGTGTCCTACCAGATTGGCGAGAAGGGAGCGGTTAAGGTGCTATACGTGGACGATACCGGCGAGAACGGCTCGGAGCTGGACAAGGAAATCGGAAACAGTTTTAACCCGGAGGCTCAGGTCTTCATGCCAATCACCGACCCCGTGGGCGTCTCCTCCGAGTCCAGTTCGCCGTCGCCGCCGCCATTCGGCCAGTCGGCGGCCGTCAGCCCGTCCTTCATGCCACGCTCCGCTCAGCCTTTAACCTTCACCACAGCCTCGTTCGCCGCCACCAAGTTCGGCTCCACCAAGATGAAGAACAGCGGCCGCAACGGCGGCAAAGTTGCACGCAGCTCTCCCACCAACCTGGGCCTGAATGTCAACAGCCTACTCAAGCAGAAAGCCATCTCCAACTCCATGCATTCGCTCTACGGCTCCGGCCTCGGAGGTTCGCAGCCGCAGCCGAAAGCCTCGGCCTTGTCTCCCAACGCCAAGGAGTTTGTGTTCCCCAGCCTCCAAGGCCAAGGGAGCTCTGGCGCCGCGTTCGCCAGCGAGAACGCCCTCAGCCCTCTGCCGTACAGCAACGCCTTCGACGTGTTCGCGGCCTACGGGAGCATCAACGACAAGTCCCTCATGGACGGCTTAAGCTTCAGTCTCGGCAACATGCAGTATTCAAACCAGCAATTCCAGCCAGTCATGGCTAACTAAAGGAACGATTGTTGGCGAAAGGAAAACGGAAGGCAAAGACGCACACTAGCTCAACTGTGGATGTGGAAATCAATCGACGATCCCTATTATTAGTCACTGATAAGCGCATGTGCCCAAGGGTGTTTATTTTATTTTATTAATTTTCTCCCTAATCTCTTTATGCCCCCTTGAGTTTGTATTGAAACGCTCATTACACACACACACACACACACACACACAGCTTGGTCAACATGCGTCAATGTTTTCTTTTCCTTTTTTGCCAATAAAGCAAAAAATGATTTTTTTACTACCTTTTTGAAAGAAAAATACTTTAAAACATTGGTGAAAAAACAAACAAAACAGAAGTTCAAGTTCTGACCTCTTACAGTATTTTAAAGTTGGTAAGACTTGGCTGATTTTTAAGAAATTGGCACTAATGCGTATATATATCTGGGGTTACGTGGTCTTTTTTCTAATTGTATAATTTAATTGAGTACAGAGTTTGTAAAATATCAGAGTATATATATTGTTTCTACAACATGGTATTGCATTTATATCTTTTTACTACTCCAGTGATCTGTGATGGCTGCAGAAGCTTTATGTTATTATAATATATTTTGTTTTTTTTGTTTTTCTTTTTTTAAATTGTTAAATAAATTCATCTTTAAAAAGAAAATAGATCAAATTCTAAAGATTGTGTACAGAATATTCCTTAGTGTTGGAATTTCAGTGTAGGAATATTTGCTTTTTGAAACAAAAAGAGTTGTATTTTCTGTTAAGAGTTAAACAGATTTTTGCTATATTATGGACAATGTAATCGTATATATTAATTTTGTACCTACATTGTGCAATACTTGATAAAATATGGTATAACAAAGTATTTTGAGTCAGTGTCTTACATGTCAAGAGGGACTGAAATAGTTTATATTAAGTTTGTATTAAAATGCTTGAAATATGCTTGTCTTATTTTTGTTTTTCTTTTTATTTGACATTTGCACCCTGGCCTTTTTCAATAAAAGACAATTTAGGCAAGAATAAACGTCTGTTCTTTTATTTTTTTCTGTCAATTCTTCACCAATAATTTAACTTGAAGGGGGGTCTAATGCCATTTCCTGCATTCTGCCTTATTTACACTGTTCAAGAGTTGACTCTCATGATAAACATGGACGAAAGTTTAAAAAATGAGTTGGATGTTTGCTGGAGTATTTCTGTGCCAAACACACTCCTTCAGGATTCAAACAAGTTTCAGAGGTGTTTATTTTTATTTTTCAAGTGTGGCCCTGTATGAGGTCATAAAGGGCAGAACTCCTTATATGGGCACTAGAGCAAGAGTGCGTCCATCAGCGAGCCTCGTTCGGGTTACGGGAGCCGTCGGCGGTGCTGGTGTTGTGTTTTTAGACACGAGATCAACAATGTCACTAAAGAAGTGTGTTTCTGTGTGAGGGAAAGATCCCCTTGTTCATCTTCCCAAATAACCCAGCGTTAAGGGAACAGTGGATGCAGTTTGTGTTTGTTCCCGGTCATGAGTGGAAACCGCAGGCGGAGAGTGAAACTGCTTCAGATGTGTGTGTTTTGTTGGCAATCGGCGCATAAGTGCATATAATGTGAACAACACCAACGTATAGTGTGTGTGTGTGTCTTTAGCTCCGCCCACTGCACGCCTCCACGAGCTCGGCTGTTCTCAGAAAGAATCGGTACAGTGTATCTGTCTTTTATAAATATGATAAACTAAAGACTCTTGTGAGATATGAAGGATCAGCACTACTCTACAGATACTCCAGATTAACATGAGACTGTGTGTGTTATGGACCCTTTAAGTGATGGTTCCTTATTCCCAGACAGTAACTTAGTGTCGGCCCATTGTCAAAGATTTGGCCCGGAGATACTAAAGCAAGCAAATGATGAGCCAAAATGTTGGCATGCACAATCTTTCTTTTGGACTCAATGAAACCTGCCCTGCATTTTCTTTCTATACATTGAGCACATTCCAAACATTGCAGTGTGTGAATGTGTGTCTGCTCTCGGCGAGGTGTGGCACAGGTGACCTTTAAAAGATTAATAAGCACTTTCGCTGATTCACTGTCACATTAACGTCTGCATCTATAACTAAAACTAACGATCAGATGGCTTTTCCTCATACAAGCATGACTTTCAAGATCTGAACTAGCCCGTGTTAGAACTCGTATCCCAAATGTGTTAAAGGTTAAAAACAAACCCCCCGTGTTCCCTCTTATTGCATTGCGTTTCACCTCTCGCCGTGAGAGGCTTATTGCTGTTGTGGACGCAACAATTAAGCTTCAAATGGCCACTTTGTTTTTGCAGCTGAAGTGCAAAGCCTCCGTGAGAGCGAGAGCTGAGATCATGGCCTTCACAATGTGCGCTTGTTTATTTTTAATACTGCAGTTTGAGCCTTCGCTGCCAGCGTGGACACAGATAGAGCACCATCTGCTTATCTCAAGTATGTTTTGGCAGTGTGAATTATTTTGGTAGCAACTTAAGCATATCGCATGTTTGTCTGCGAGATGGATAATGTGTTTGTGTAGTGTGTACTAGGCTAGGTTTGGTTGAACAGATATGGACAACTGTGTTTTCTTTACAGCGACCCGCACTAAGGCTGTTCTGTGAGACCCGATGAAGATTTGTTTTTGTCTGGAGTGGCTCCAGACCTGTAGGGTAGGATATATGTTAAGGGCATAAAAGAAAATAAAAGACGTAGAATATTGCAATGGAAAGTCCAACATAATTTATAGCATTCCAGGCCATGTTGAAAGCATTTCCTGAGAATCTCCTTTGTGTAAATGTATACACTGCAAAAAAATATTTTGTTCCTCTGTATTTTTGTCTTGTTTTCCAGCACAAACATTCAAACATTCTTAAATCAACATACATTAACTTCACTCTAAAATATCTTGGGTTATTTTTTCAGTGTTTAGGTAGTTTTTGTGTAACCCAGATCCTGGGTCAGGCGTAACGACCCAGTGTTTGGGTAGTTTTTGTGTAACGCAGATCCTGGGTCAGGCGTAACAACCCAGCGTTTGGGTAGTTTTTGTGTAACCCGGATCCCGGGTCAGACGTAACAACCCAGCGTTTGGGTAGTTTTTGCGTAACCCAGATTCCGGGTCAGGCGTAACAACCCAGCGTTTGGGTAGTTTTTGCGTAACCCAGATCCCGGGTCAGGCATAACAACCCAGCGTTTGGGTAGTTTTTGCGTAACCAAGCTCCCGGGTCAGGCGTAACAACCCAGCGTTTGGGTAGTTTTTGTGTTCCACAGATCCCGGGTCAGACGTAACAAACCAGTGTTTGGGTAGTTTTTGTGTTACCCAGATCCCGGGTCAGACGTAACAACCCAGCGTTTGGGTAGTTTTTGTGTTACACGGATCCCGGGTCAGGCGTAACAACCCAGCGTTTGGGTAGTTTTTGTGTTACCCGGATCCCGGGTCAGACGTAACAACCCAGCGTTTGGGTAGTTTTTGTGTAACCCGGATCCCGGGTCAGGCGTAACAACCCAGCATTTGGGTAGTTTTTGTGTAACCCGGATCCCGGGTCAGGCGTAACAACCCAGTGTTTGGGTAGTTTTTGTGTTACCGGATCCGGGTCAGGCGTAACAACCCAGCGTTTGGGTAGTTTTTGTGTAACCCAGATCCCGGGTCAGGCGTAACAACCCAGCGTTTGGGTAGTTTTTGTGTTACACAGATCCTGGGTCAGACGTAACAACCCAGCGTTTGGGTAGTTTTTGTGTAACCCGGATCCCGGGTCAGGCGTAACAACCCAGTGTTTGGGTAGTTTTTGTGTTACCCGGATCCCGGGTCAGACGTAACAACCCAGCGTTTGGGTAGTTTTTGTGTAACCCAGATCCCGGGTCAGGCGTAACAACCCAGCGTTTGGGTAGTTTTTGTGTTACCCGGATCCCGGGTCAGACGTAACCCAGGTGTTGAGTTATTTATCGCAGGCTTTTTTCGCCCTCTTCAGGAGAGAGCAGTGCAGACCCTTCAAATTGGTGCATGTCTTCAGTAAAATAGAGGTTTGTGTACATTTTATTTAATCTATAAATTGGTTATTGTGCTGTATGCTGTTTAATTTTATGCAAAGCAACACACAGGGGCACGATGTGAGTCACCTAAACGAGTGTTTCACGTGATGGAAACGCCTGATGCCTTGCATAACATTTTATGATTTTATTCAAAGCGATACAGAATATAAATCCTTATGATGTTAAAATATGTTCTCAGAAACGCAGGGCGGCGGTCTGAAGTTAGAAGTTCCCCCGCTGAACACGACACAAGCTCCGGCGCCGCTACGGTGGAAACGGTACAACAGAGACTGCTTGATTACAACCCAGCCCAAACTGGGTGTTTTTTAGACAAGATATTATGTTTTGTTTTCTGAAGTGTTTATGTTTAAACCAAGAAAACAATATCTGCCAGTACGGTCAGATATTTGTTTATGGTTTAAGCATAAACTCACTTGATTCTTGATTCAAGAATGTTTAGATATTTTGTACTGGAAAACAAGACAGAAACACTGAGGAAGAATTTTTTTTAACATTGTAGAAGAATGCAGTTTCCAGCTTCCGTCTGGTCCATCGCCAGTGTCTTTAAAAGGGAATTATTCTATAGTAAAGCACAAGCATTCCAGCATTGTTTTGGAAAAATCCATTCTGGCACACGGACAAACCTTGGTCAGTGCCATTTCGAAGGCAGTGCCAAGTAACTTTACCAACAGAAGGCTCTTTCCCAGCATGCCGTAGACCTTTCAGAGACACGCTGTACCCTAGTGAAAGCTCTCCATCAAGGTCAGTAACAGGTCAGAATCTGCGCACAGTCGGATCGTAATGAATCTGCTTCTTCATCACCAGTGTCCACTGCAGACATCTAAACACACGTGAAACACATGGACACATGAAGTGTCATTCTCAGACAGAGGTGTTTTTCCTCTAGTCTTAGGTGGAGTCTTGCTCTTATCTGCGTGAAGTTCAACACCCTCTGTAAAAATGTGTGGCATCTGCATGAGGAAGAGCTTGAAAGTCAGGAACATCTGGTTAAAATACTGGATTTCTTTTTGTAAACTTGCATTCAGTAAATTCCATTTGTAATCCAAAAAAAATAGCATGTTTTCCGCCATCATTTGTTCATGCTCATCTCAGGTAATGATATATAGTTCAATCATGACAACTCCCTGAATAGTTTTAGCATGTTATTGAATACGTTAATGTATTTGGTCTTGGTGGACTAGATCTGCAAGTATGTAAATACACCGATCAGTGAACATTTTGTCCTCAAAGTTGATGTGTTAGAAGCAGGAAAAATGGGCAAGCGTAAGGATTTGAGCGAGTTTGACAAGGGCCAAATTGTGATGGCTAGACGACTGGGTCAGAGCATCTCCAAAACTGCAGCTCTTGTGGGGTGTTCCCGGTCTGCAGTGGTCAGGATCTATCAAAAGTGCTCCAAGGAAGGAACAGTGGTGAACCGGCCACAGGGTCATGGGCGGCCAAGGCTCATTGATGCACGTGGGGAGCGAAGGCTGGCCCGTGTGGTCCGATCTGTGATCCTTGGAGAGTCTTTGTCCACTCAAACTCTCCTCCTTGCCATGCATTAGGATGATGTAGAGTTGATTGGAGCTTCTTAATTATTGCTCTGATGGTGAAAATGGGAATTTTCAATGCTTTAGCTATTTTCTTGCCTTTTTTTTTCTTTCATTTTACTTATGAGTGCTACATATTCAATGAGAAATAATGTAGGACCGGACTTAGTTTTATCCAATTGGAATTGATTGGCTTGTGAAAAGTCGGTGTAAAAGGTGGTAAAATTACGTTTTTAATTTTTTTATTTTTAATAATACACTAAAGATCAAATTAAATTAAAGATATTTTAAGATATTCCTGATTATCATATAGATCTTTATATAAAGTTGGATATATAAGTATTTATCCACATACAGAATGTATGGAAGTATGGAAGCTTCACCACGGAATAAAAAACAAAAAAGTTTTTATCTTGCAATTCCAACTTTGTGACTCACAATTTCAAGTTTATATCTCACATAATTCGAGTTTATATCTCACATAATTCCGAGTTTATATCTCACACTATTTTTCTAGTAATTCCGAGTTTATATCTCACATAATTTCCGAGTTTATTCTGTAATTCGAGATATAAACCCACAATTTCCTTTTTTATTCTGTGGCGAAACAAGCTTTCATAGTATAGTCAGATAAATTGATATATACTATAGCAAGTCTCAACTGCTTGAGTGTTTATATCGTTACAAAACGTAACTATAATATCATCCAGCTCTAATCTGCTAAATGCGACCGTAGGATTTGAAGATATTCTAAACATGAACATTAGGATTTTCTATCAGAATCAAGGTCTTGTATGTCCTTCAAGCACTTAATGAGTCATCTCTGCCATAAACACATAACTAGATCTTTTTCAAAACACTCCCACACAAATTTCAGGCCCGATTAAAGCAGTTTATGCTGTGACGTAAGCATCATTCATTCCTACAGATGGCTTATAGCTCAGCTCATAGCGCTCAGTCTGTAATAGGGCACAATAGTAGAGCTCGAAACGGCTCTGTGATATTGCAGTTACGACAAACCCTCTTACACAATGAATGACAAGCAGCACTCGCAGGCTGATGGATTCTGTTTGCAGTCCTCTGTGGTGCATCTGTGGCCGTTTCTCTTCGCCGGTCCCTGAGGTGTTCGATGTTCCTGGCCTGTGTAATTTCATCTCCAATGCCTCCCTGCAGCTCTCACACATAAACATTTGCACTTATAGTAGGAAGCTGCAACACAATTCCCTCTCTAATCTAACAGCCGTGGCTCAGGAGAGATAAGACAACGGTTTGTTTTGGCATTTGAGAACCTGCAGTAACTTCCACATTAGCTGTTATGTGTGTGTACTGAGAGCAGCCCATCGTTTTCAAAGTTTGTGTTTTCAGGCCACCAAAACACAAAAAACACACAAAACACTTTAAAAAGTTTGACATTTTTAGTTGAAAAAGTGTCATGTAAACGGCCCCTTAGTGAATGGGTCTATTCTTTTCTCTCATGTAGAACCAGAAAGTCCAATTATTTCTAGTAAATTCGTTCATTAAGTGGTTCATAATTGAGTGAGTCATAAAATGATATATAATTTAAGCATATAGTACATAAGTATATATACTGTATATAGTATATACACATAACAGTACACTCACCTAAAGGATTATTAGGAACACCTGTTCAATTTCTCATTAATGCAATTATCTAATCAACCAATCACATGGCAGTTGCTTCAATGCATTTAGGGGTGTGGTCCTGGTCAAGACAATCTCCTGAACTCCAAACTGAATGTCAGAATGGGAAAGAAAGGTGATTTAAGCAATTTTGAGCGTGGCATGGTTGTTGGTGCCAGACGGGCCGGTCTGAGTATTTCACAATCTGCTCAGTTACTGGGATTTTCACGCACAACCATTTCTAGGGTTTACAAAGAATGGTGTGGAAAGGGAAAAACATCCAGTATGCGGCAGTCCTGTGGGAGAAAATGCCTTGTTGATGCTAGAGGTCAGAGGAGAATGGGCCGACTGATTCAAGCTGATTCAGCAACTTTGACTGAAATAACCACTCATTACAAACGAGGTATGCAGCAAAGCATTAGTGAAGCAACAACACACACAACCTTGAGGCAGATGGGCTACAACAGCAGAAGACCCCACCGGGTACCACTCATCTCCACTACAAATAGGAAAAAGAGGCTACAATTTGCACGAGCTCACCAAAATTGGACAGTTGAAGACTGGAAATGTTGCCTGGTCTGATGAGTCTCGATTTCTGTTGAGACATTCAGATGGTAGAGTCAGAATTTGGCGTAAACAGAATGAGAACATGGATCCATCATGCCTTGTTACCACTGTGCAGGCTGGTGGTGGTGGTGTAATGGTGTGGGGGATGTTTTCTTGGCACACTTTAGGCCCCTTATTGCCAATTGGGCATTGTTTAAATGCCACGGCCTACCTGAGCATTGTTTCTGAACATGTCCATCCCTTTATGACCACCATGAACCCATTCTCTGATGGCTACTTCCAGCAGGATAATGCACCATGTCACAAAGCTCGAATCATTTAAAATTGGTTTCTTGAACATGACAATGAGTTCACTGTACTAAAATGGCCCCCACAGTCACCAGATCTCAACCCAATAGAGCATCTTTGGGATGTGGTGGAACGGGAGCTTCGTGCCCTGGATGTGCATCCCACAAATCTCCATCAACTGCAAGATGCTATCCTATCAATATGGGCCAACATTTCTAAAGAATGCTTTCAGCACCTTGTTGAATCAATGCCACGTAGAATTAAGGCAGTTCTGAAGGTGAAAGGGGGTCAAACACAGTATTAGTATGGTGTTCCTAATAATCCTGACAGGTGAGTGTATATAAATATGTTACTTTAAAAAAATATGTATACATATATTACTTATTTTGTATTTCTTATACATTTATTTGTTCAAGTTTGACATAACCTGAGATTCAATCATTGGCTCAAAACAATAAATAAACAATAAAACAAAACAATAAATAGATAAACAATGAAATAAAATAAAACTAAATAATACAATAAAAATAAATTAAAGTAAAACAATAAAATAAAATAAAAATAAAATAATTAACTTTGGGATACAGCTCTAATTAAATTATACGGAATAGTTCATTTGGATAGTAATATTTTAAATTATAAGAACGTATTTCTGCAATGTAGTTAGTTATGTCTAGGCCTATGGCTTGTAATGGCTGAATACTTTTTTAAAGTAGTAGCTTGGCTTGACTTTATACACCGATCAGGCATAACATTATGACAGGTGAGGTGAATAACACTGATGATCTCTTCATCACGGCTCCTGTCAGTGGGTGGGATATATTAGGCAGCAAGTGAACATTTTGTCCTCAAAGTTGATGTGTTAGAAGCAGGAAAAATGAGCAAGCATAAGGATTTGAGCGAGTTTGACAAGGGCCAAATTGTGATGGCTAGACGACTGGGTCAGAGCATCTCCAAAACTGCAGCTCTTGTGGGGTGTTCCCGGTCTGCAGTGGTCAGGATCTATCAAAAGTGCTCCAAGGAAGGAACAGTGTTGAACCGGCCACAGGGTCATGGGCGGCCAAGGCTCATTGATGCACGTGGGGAGCGAAGGCTGGCCCGTGTGGTCCGATCAAACAGACGAGCTACTTAAAGGATCTGCTGCTAACATCTTGGTGCCAGATACCACAGCACACCTTCAGGGGTCTAGTGGAGTCCATGCCTCGACGGGTCAGCAAAAGAGGGACCAACACAATATTAGGAAGGTCTAATCAGGTGTATATTTCAATTATGATTTGCCTATAGTTTGGCAATCCACTTTAAAGCTCTAGATAAGAAGGCGTTTGGTTGGGCTGACACCGGCCGTCGTATGACAGCATCAGTCTTTCTTTCGGTCTCTCTGAGCTCACAGGCCTGTGAGTTCCACTATCAGCTCACGCGTTCACACCCACTGAACGCTGTTGTGTGGAAACACCCATACGTCAGCCGCAGGAATTCCTCTCTGATTCAAGGCAAAGGAATCCCAGTCAGGTGGCCTGTGATTCAAGATTCAAGATTCAAGAGTTTTATTTGTCACATACACAGTTATATACAGAATATACAACCGGCAGTGAAATGTGATGTGTAGGAAACACACGCAGGACATGACCTCTCGTCACATGACGCTGGAAATATGTGTCTTTTCTTAGCCAGAGGGCCTTGTTTTGCCTTTGCTTTTTAGAGATAGCATAAGAGAGCTCATGCAACTGCAGTGTCTTCCTGGGATCCAGCGAGGTCAGGAAATCAGCGCAGCGCTCGACTGAATTATTCAGCAGCAGAGAAAGTGAAGGACTCACTGATGATGAGCTGTATGATTTTCAATAAAGGTCATAATAGGATAGAAAAATCCATGACTCTTTTTGGCTTCTCCTGAAAGAGAAGAAACAGATATCATGTCAACTTTAAACATCCCCAGTTAAACATGACCCAGTTATTTAAAGAGAGAGTTTACCAATGAAAGCTTTGAGACTGATTACTGATGGTGTTTACAGTGTCTGTCTCATCCAAAGCATTAATGACTCGTTCAAATACAGGTTACAAACTGCAAACGTTTTAAGGAGCAGTCTGTGTGTTAACAACATGTTAAATCATGTTAGCAATGTGATAAATAATGCTAGCAAAAACATGCTAATCGTGTTAGAAATGTGTTAAATCATGCTAGCGAC
>CM031954.1:19229857-19241561 GCA_018749465.1 Paracanthobrama guichenoti
TGGGTTTCCATGGCCGAGCAGCTCATCCAAGCCTTATATCACCAAGTGCAATGCAAAGCGTGGGATGCAGTGGAGTAAAGCACACCGCCACTGGACTCTAGAGCAGTGGAGACGTGTTCTCTGGAGTGACCAATCACTCTTCTCAGTCTGACAATCCCATGGACGAGTCTGGGTTTGGCGGTTGCCAGGAGAACGGGACTTGCCTGACTGCATTGTGCAGAGTGTAAAGTTTGGTGGAGGGGAGATTATGGGGCGGGGTTGTTTTTCAGGGGTTGGGCTTGGCCCCTTAGTTCCAGTGAAAGGAACTCTTAATGCTTCAGCAGACCAAGACATTTTGGACAATTTCATGCTCCCAACTTTGTGGGAACAGTTTGGGGACGGCCCCTTCCTGTTCCAACATGACTGCGCTCCAGTGCACAAAGCGTCAGTCCATAAAGACATGGATGAGTTTGGTGTGGAGGAACTTGACTGGCCTGCACAAGAGTTGAAGCTGTTAGAGCTGCAAAGGGTGGGCCGACTCCATATTAAAAAAACTGAATAACTGCAACACATCAACTTTTCGTTGCTGAGTGTCTCCCGTGTTTTTCCCGTTTGCTCCCAGGGCGTCCTTGGGTGTGTGTGAGAAGTGGAGCCGAATACCTGGCAGCAGCTCAAGCAGGATGAATTACGGGCTAAGCGTCACTATTCAGCACTCGCCTTTCATTCCTGTGTGGTGGTCATGACTGCTCAGCCTCAGCACAGATTCAGTGAATAGTAGGCACATACTTCAACTCTCTTGGTCCAGCGATCAGTCAGAAGGAGAGCTGAGGTCGCTGAAGGACTGTTGAGAAAAGACCGCACATAATAATCGCCACCATGCTGGGAACCCCCTTAAAGAGGCCTATTCTAGTGCATGAGAAACCTTCTCCGACTCCAGATTATTGATTCCCTTGTGCTTATGTTGAGAATGGAGACCTGAACAGTCTGTGACTCAAGAGGCTCGCGTTTTTAGCTTTGTAATGTATTTGTATGGACGTATATTTTATTGAAACCGTAAGATGAGCCACTGAAGTCCTCTGATTCTTTACTTAATACGTTTTAGTTACGGCATGATGGGTCATTCCGTGTCAAATCAACCACATTTCAGAAACTTCCCCGGCTGATTTTGTTAATATGGTCAATGACAGTTTCCACCTGAGATCTGGAGCCAAATTACAGGCGTGTAAACATAACTCTAGAAAGATGGCAGCGTCATTATTTTATTCTCACACAGAGATTGGCAGATCTATTAGTGAAATCTGTTGACTTTATCAATCTGTGTGTCATTATATGCCAACGGTGATCTTCAAAATGGCGCCGCTGTGTTTGGTCGCCGTTCAGGTCGCTCCGCGAAGACTGTGCTTTTATTTACTATTTTACTTTCTTTTACTCTCAGTTTTTACAAACTTATCATCTGCATTGATCTACTATGACAGCAAAGCTCTTTTGGACATTGGTTACCTCTACACTGGACTGTTTCAGGACACTTTCGCCGATCCTCTGTGGCCATCTGAGATCCTTCGGAACGCCGAGTTGAACAATGGACAGAGTCGACAGCGAAGAATCAAGAAACACCGTGGGAAACGCGCTGGTATCCATAACAGACTGAGGAAAAGGGCATTCAGACCTCCTCTCCCGAGCATTCTTCTAGCAAATGTTCAATCCTTGGATAATAAGATGGACGATCTTAGAGCCAGGATAAGTTTTCAACGGGACATGAGGGACTGTAATATCTACTGTTTGTCCGAAACATGGCTCACGCCCGCAGTCCCGGACACAGCTGTGACGCCGTCGGAGAACTTCTCTGTTTTTCGGATGGACAGAACAGCCGAGGCCGGTAAATCCAAAGGCGGTGGAGTGTGTTTCATGATCAACAAGAAATGGTGCGATCCCAGGAACATCACCATTCTCTCGCGGTCCTGCTCGCCTCATCTGGAACATTTAACAATCATTTGCCGTCCATTCTATCTGCCGAGGGAGTTTTCTGCGGTTGTCGCGACCGCCGTTTACATCCCACCGCAGGCAGACACAGCGCTGGCTTTATCTGGCCTTCATGATGTTGCCAGCGGCATCATAAACCAACATCCCGACGCGGCATTCATTGTCGTGGGCGATTTTAACAAAGCAAACCTAAAGAAAGTCCTGCCAAACTTTCATCAGCACATCTCCTGCCCCACACGAGGAGCAAACACACTGGATCATTGCTACACCCCGTTTAAGAACGCCTATAAAGCGCGGTCACTTCCAGCGTTTGGCAAATCGGATCATGCCTCCATTTTCCTCACTCCCGAATACAAACAAAAGCTCCTCCAGGAACCCCCGGTGAGGCGGGAAGTTAAGCGTTGGTCACCCCACTCAGAGACCGCGCTTCAGGCAGCTCTTGATGACGTTGACTGGGACATGTTCGAGCGAAGTTCAGCTGACGTCAGTGAGTTCACAGATGTGGCGCTTTGCTTCATCGACACGCTTATAGAGCAAGCCACGCAAACAATAACAATAACGTCCTTCTCAAATCAGAAACCGTGGGTGGACAATTCAATCGGCAGTGAACGCACGCACTGCTGCTTACAACGCCGGTCTCCATTCAGGGAATATGACTGAATACAGAACGTCCTGTTATGCTCTCAGGCGAGCAGTTAAAGCCGCAAAACTCCGTTATAAAGATCGAGTGGAGTCTCATTTCCAACTCAACGACTCGCGGCGCATGTGGCAAGGTCTGAGGTCCATCTGCTCCTTTGGATCTAAATCCTCTGCAGAGGCAAGCGTTGATCCGTTGCTCGTGAACGAGTTAAACTCTTTCTACGCCGCTTTGACTGTAACCGCGGCAACGCGACTCCGCCAAGTGGCGCGTTAGAGGAAATTACTCAGAGCAGCAACAATCACGTGATCTCTGTCTCAGAGGATGAAATTCGGAGAGCACTCAAGCGTGTGGATGTCAGGAAAGCTGCTGGGCCGGATGGTATTTCAGGTCGTGTTCTGTGGTCCTGTGCTGATCAGCTCGCCGGGTTGTTTACATCTATCTTTAATGAGTCCCTCGCTACGTCTGTGGTCCCCACCTCCTTCCAAAAAATCCACCATCATCCCTGTCCCTAAGAACAGTAAACCCTCTTGCCTAAATGACTATCGTCCAGTGGCTCTCACGTCTATAGTCATGAAGGTCTTTGAGAGACTCTTTAAAAACACCATTTGCGCCTTCATTCCTGGCACTTTGGACCCTCTTCAGTTTGCCTATCGTCCCAATAGATCGACTGAAGATGCCATCTCTCATGTCCTCCACTCCTCCCTCACTCACATCGACAGCAAAAAGTGGGAACTACGTAAGACTGCTATTTATTGACTATAGCTCAGCCTTTAACACCATAGTTCCCACCAAGCTAACCTCCAAACTCCTGGATCTCGGCCTGAATCCTTCTCTCTGCCACTGGATTGAGGACTTCCTCACTGGCAGGCCTCAGGTGGTGAGAATAGGCCAGTCCACCTCCTCCTCCATCACCCTGAGTGTGGGAGCTCCACAGGGCTGTGTCCTGAGCCCCCTGCTCTACTCTCTCTACACGCATGACTGTTTGTCCACACACAGCTCCACCTCTATCATCAAATTTGCTGATGATACTGTTGTCCTGGGCCTCATTTCCAACAACAATGAGACAGCATACTTGGACGAGGTGGAGCATCTAACATCATGGTACCAGGACAACTGTCTCTCTCTGAATGTTGGCAAGACCAAAGAAATTATTGTGGACTTCAGGAAGAGACAGCAACGGACATACTCCCCCCTCATGATCAGCGGGTCACCAGTAGAGAGAGTGAGCAGCTTCAAGTACCTGGGAGTAAACATCTCCGAGGACCTGACCTGGACTGCTCACATTCAGACACAGGTGAAAAAGCCAGGCAAAGACTGTACCACCTGCGCCAGCTGAGGAAATTCAGGGTTTCACCAGCTATCCTGAAAACTTTCTATTTAGGGCGATAGAAAGTGTATTAACTCAGTGCATCACAGCGTGGTATGGGAACAGCACCAGTCATGACCGCAAAGCCCTGCAAAGAGTCGTGGCGCTTATCCGAGCGTATCTCAGGGTCAGCTCTCCCGTCTCTGCAGAACGTCTACACCAAACGCTGCAAAGGTAGAGCTACTAAGATCATCAAGGACTCTAATCACCCTGCAAACCCTCATTTCACGCTGCTGCCATCTGGTAAGCGCTTCCAAGCCTGATGGCCAAAACTGAGAGACTCAGGAGAAGCTTCTTCCCCAGGCCATCAGACTCCTGAACTTAACGTCACGTGACTTCACTTCAGGATAAACATCGATACACTGTCATTGCACTGCACTTTCTGTTCTCGTTGTTACTGTGTAACAACCTGTTATAAACCTGTTTGCACATTATACTCTTTATACATTTGTTAACCACATATTTATAAGTCTACAGTTTACTCACTGCACAGTCTACTTCAATTATTTTATTCCACTTTATCCTTATTTGTTACCTTTTTTTTCTCTTGACTTGATTATTTATAATTCTACAGATATAGACATATATATATATATATATATATATATATATATATATATATAGAGATAGTACTTTTTTATCCTATTTCTATATAATTTCCTCCTTGTGTTTTTAACTGTGAATTTGCACTGTCCATGGAGCGGACCTGTTTACATTTCACTGCCGGTTGTATATTCTGTATATAACTGTGTGTTTGACAAATAAAACTCTTGAATCTTGAATCAAGCATGGGAAATAAGCACTTCTTGTGTTTTTTGTCTCAAGTTTGCATGCCTGTAACTCCAGAAGTATTAAAGATATCTGAATATCCTTTTGGATTCTGATTATTAATGAACTTTCCTTTTGGTGTTTTCATTTTAAAGGCCCTCGATGGTTCAATCCCAGAGATATGGATATCTCAATGCGGCTCAATGAGTAAAATGGTAAAGTTCAGTGGTCGAACACCAAATGTGGGTCATTTTGCACATAGCTGATGCTTTTTTCTTTTAAAGAGGAATATCTGAAGAACAAATAATGTTGAAACTAGAAATGTATCTTGTGTTTCAACCCAATTGCATAGAACATACCTGTCTGAGTGTCTGAAATATAATTTTTTCCAAAGTTTGCGTGCCTGTCAATCAAAAAGTTTTGAAGATATCTCAATATCCTTCTTGATTCTCATTCTTAATAAACTTTCCTTTTGAAATCTTCATTTTTAAGTGCCTATATAGTCCAGTCCCATAGATATGGAGATCTCAAATCAGCTCCATGTTCAAATGGTTGAATTTTACCCGTTTTCAGTGATCGAAAAACAAATGTAGGTCACTTTGCACACAGCTGATACTTAGTGTGTTTTAGAACAAATAATACTGAAACTAGAAATGTAACTTGTTTCACTTTATTAAGATACATTTCTAGTTTCAACATTATTTGTTCTTCAGATATTCCTCTTTAAATATAAAAAGCATCAGCTGTGTGCAAAGTAACCCACATTTGGTTTTCGAGCACTGAATTTTATTAGTTTACTCATGGAGCAGCATTGAGATCTCCATATCTCTGGGATTGAACCATCGAGGGCCTTTAAAATGAAAACACCAAAAGGAAAGTTTATTAATAATCTGAATCCAAAAGGATATTCCGATATCTTTAATGCTTCTGGAGTTACAGGCATGCAAACTTGAGACAAAAAACACAAGAAGTGCTTATTTCCCATGTTTGAGCGCTCACCGTTGGCATATAATGACACACAGATTGATAAAGTCAACAGATTTCACTAATAGATCTGCCAATCTCTGTGTGAGAATAAAATAATGATGCTGCCATCTTTCTAAAGTCATGATTACACGCCTGTAATTTGGCTCCAGATCTCAGGTGGAAACTGTCATTTTGACCCTCCTCTTTAATATTTTGGCTTTCATTACTATTCATGTTTGTCTTTCTACAGAAAATCAAACATTTGAGCTGGGGAGTTGACACGGAATGACCCTGCTAGTAAATTTCACAAATAATTATTAAACAATGGCAAGTAACACATTGAATTAAACTTGGAATTTTGAAGACCAACATAGTATTTTCTTTTAAAACACTCCAATAATCTTTATTTACTTCATTTTTTGAATGTATTATGGGGAGGGGCATGCACATTCTACAGAGCACCTGATTGGACAAATATTTGGCCACGCCCCTGAGTGCAAGATGAGCCATCAATATTTTTGCTCCTTTTTTTCTGGAAGAGAAAACTTTTATACCTGCTTTTAAATGTGAAATACTTTATAATATAGATCTACTATATACAGTAGTGGTCAAAACTGATGACCGAAGGTGATATTTGTTTAATTTTAATGACCCTACAAGTTCAGTTAAACCATCAAAACAAGAGGAAATTATTTTAGATTTTTTAAGTATTTTAAATATGAGGGAAGAACAAAGCGGTAAACTTGGTTAAGATATTTATCAAACAGTTTGCTATGCAAAAATCCATATGATGTAGCAAAAAGCATACATTGACTACAACATAATCAGTTATTATGTTTAGTTGGTTTTGCATTTGTTTATAATGCCTGGCCAAAAATGATGTTGCATAATTTGTCATGCTTTGCATTATTATCACAAATAAAACAATCGACTCTTTATCTTTAAGAAATATTGAATAATATTTGAATAAAGAGTGAAGATGTCAACTTTTGGCCACTACTGTATGCGCTAAAAGCCATATAACTCTCATTTTGATTTCACAGGGTCTTCAAAGAGCCAACAACAGAATATCTGAAGAAATGCAGAGATTTTAGTCAAGAGTTTCTAATGCAAAAGGAGCTTTGTTTTTAATATAGTGCAGAAAAGGATTGATGTAGATGCTCAGAATAATGTACGATTACATCATGTGCAGTCTGGAACTGGAACAGAGCCAGAACCTCTTACTGATATGTTATGTTTCACACATTCTCACTGGGGCATTGGAATTTTCAAGGCATAAACCTCAAATGAATAAGAATATGTGGTGGCAAAATCTGTCTAATTAAAGACTCTAAAAATAAAGAAATGATTAATGTGAAGCTATAATAGCTTAAAGCCAACATGAAATCAAAATTAACCCTATTTGCATCCAAAATATAAGTTCCCAGTTAATTGTGCATGATTCTCCGTCTACATTAATTATAAAAAGAGTTTGTTGGTTCACTTTGGACATACACAAGTAAACTATGTTAACTATTAGTAGACTGTCTGCTTAAGATCCTACTTATTGAGAGTTAGTTGACATGTAATTGCAAAGTTACAGAATGTCTAAAGTGGACCATCAAAGGTTATGAACAAACTTCCTTCCACTAACATTAATAGAACGTTTGTTATCTGGTCTTTTACCCTCTGGTGGTCTTTGCGTGGTGGTCAAAAAAGATTTTTTTACATTTAAAATGTATTATTATTTCAATTAAATTAATGTACTATATTTTAGTTTGATAATGTTTTTATTTAATATTTAGTATTTTTAGGGTATTTACGGTACTAAATTATATTTATGCAGTAGTTGTAATCCATTTATTCACTTTTGAGCATGAACCTGAAAATGAAATTTCTGATTTAAACTGTCATAAATCTTGAATGCTTTGAATCACAGACTGAAGTTTGGTCTCTTATTAAAGAAGATACTTGGTAGATTATTGCTGGAGTGAAAAGTTTTAAAAAGTGAAATTAAAAAAATGTTACAGAATTTTCGTTTATTGTTATGAATATGAAAAATGCACAAAAATACTATTTTCAATACTATTTTTCATTTTATATGAAATAAAAACACATTTTACTCTAAAACTGCGAGAAAATCAAAGCCATGATTCTAAACAAGTTGTGTTCCAAATTTGAGGTTGATATCTCAAAAATGAGCTTTCAGTCAGATTGTGTTTGTGTGCAGTACCAAACGCTTCCACTAGGTGAAATTCATCTCCCAATCATTTCCAGTGCGCTCATTGTTAACTGTGAGGAACACAAGTTTGACTATCTCTTTCAGGACTATTTAATCTTTTCGAATTATGTTCCTGATTTTTTTGTGTCAAATTAAAAAAAAAAAAAAAAAAAAAACGTAACATTTTCAGAAGAGCACCCTCAAAACGTTAGCACAAAAACATTATTTATACATCAATAACGGAACTTTCTTTTATCTGAAACGTTTTAATTGGACGTTCATCTAATGTTTTTTTTTTTAAATATAACTTCTTTTGGAATGTTCAGAGAACATTCAAAAGTAACATTCCCATAATGTTGAATGATACAATGGAATGTTCCCTTAACGTTCACATTAAAACATTTAAAAAACAGAGACCATTCAGAAATAACGTTTTCATAGCATTACCAAAACATATTTTTGTCATCTCGGAAAATCTTTAGAGGCAAATGAATGTGCATCATGACAGAAGGACGTGGCTAGCACACAGAATGTCTTTTTGAAGTTTATGGTCGTGGCAGTCGTCCACAGCCGGACTGAACCATGGCCTGAAGTCCTCACCTTATCTGACTGACCAGCACTTGTCGTGTCCAATTAGAGAAGCGCAGCTTTGTTCTAATCCTGTCTCCCTCAGGCCACAGCTGAATTAAAGCACTGGATGAAAGACACACATAATGCAGCTCTTCAGTCCTCAGTATTCTAAAAGGATTCTAATTTAATGTCAGGATACTGGTGCTAGTCATTTCCTAAATCCATGTAATAACATGACTGGAAACTGCTACAAAGATGAAATTACTTTTTAGGTTTGATGATGCAAATATTACACAGTTGCAATTAAGCTCACACCTCATTAGGGCATCATTATCAGCACAATCATGTGAACAACACTACTCTTACTCTTCCTACTGAAAAAACAGAGATTCTAATTATTGGACCAAAAACCTCAGCACATAGTAATACTGTCTAACACTCGATGGCTGCTCTGTCAAGTCCTCGTCGTCAGTGAGGAACCTGGGTGTGCTCTTTGATAACAATCTTTCATTTGAAAGCCACGTTTCTAACATCTGTAAAACTGCATTCTACCATCTTAAAAATATATCTAAATTACGGCACATGCTTTCGATGCAAAATGCTGAACAGTTAATTCATGCGTTCATGACCTCAAGGCTAGATTATTGTAATGCTCTACTGGGTGGTTGCCCTGCTCGCTTAATAAACAAACTCCAGCTGGTCCAAAACACAGCAGCTCGAGCTCTTACTAGAACCAGGAAGTATGACCATATTAGCCCGGTTCTTTTAATTTTGGTAATGATTTCATTATTTGCATGATATTTACAGTATAAACATGCTATTGCATATAAGTTATGAAAGTGTTATTTCTGAATGTTCTCTGTTCAAACGTTTTGAGGATGCAAGACCAGATAACGTTGAATGAACATTTTATTAATGTTAGTGGAAGAATGTTTGTTCATAACCCTGTCAGATCGTTCCCTGAGTGACACTATCTGTTGACCAACAGGAAAGGTTAGTTCGGAATTTATGACCTCAGCACACACACACACACACACACACACACACACACACACACACACACACACACACACACACACACACACACACACACACACACACACACACACACACACACACACACACACACACACACACTAACTGCCGGGCTCTTGTTTCTTGCCTCGTTTCAAAGGTCCAGGGCAGCAGATTGTAACCAGAGAGTCGGAATGGGATGGAATGTTCCATTCGCTGGCCTGTACTGAGTTTACAGCGCAGCACCTGAGCTGGACGAGGATGCCAAGCCCCATTGTGTGTCTTGTTAATGCTGATATCATCATAATCCCTCAGGCTATGGGTATATTTGTGCATGGCAACAGTCAGTGTTTTATGCTGTCAGCAAATAGTCTGTGATCCAGAGACTTGTGTTTTTGGCGGTGAGTGCACACGCGGCACAGTGTTAAACTAATGGAACTGCACAAGCCAGATACGCTTGGAAATGCCCACAGGAAAGAAAAGGCAGTAATGAGATCTCTTCACCCTCTCAAGTGATTCTCTGAGATAGAGATGGGATGGAATGGAAAGGCTGTGATCTCACCTGTGTCTCTATCCACTCTCGTGTTTCAGGAGAGATCTCAACAATCTCTCAAACTATTGCATTGAATTCAATATGAGCTCAAAATAATATATTTAGTCATATTTCCCTTACACCTTAAACGTGTGTGTGTGTGTGTGTGTGATGGGTAGGTTTAGGGGTAGGGTTAGTGTGTGTGTGTGTGTGTGTGATGGGTAGGTTTAGGGGTAGGGGCAGTGTGTGTGTGTGTGTGTGTGTGTGTGATGGGTAGGTTTAGGGTAGAGGCCAGTGTGTGTGTGTGTGTGTGTGTGTGTGTGTGTGTGTGTGTGTGTGATGGGTAGGTTTAGGGGGTAGGGGCAGTGTGTGTGTGTGTGTGTGTGTGTGATGGGTAGGTTTAGGGGTAGGGGCAGTGTGTGTGTGTGTGTGTGTGTGTGTGTGTGATGGGTAGGTTTAGGGGTAGGGGCAGTGTGTGTGTGTGTGTGTGTGTGTGTGATGGGTAGGTTTAGGGGTAGGGTTAGTGTGTGTGTGTGTGTGTGTGTGTGTGTGATGGGTAGGTTTAGGGTAGGTTAGTGTGTGTGTGTGTGTGTGTGTGTGTGTGTGTGTGTGTGATGGGTAGGTTTAGGGGTAGTTGCTGTGTGTGTGTGTGTGTGTGAGAGTGTCTGAGAGAGTGTGTGAGAGTGTATACATATGTGAGTGTGTGTGTGTGTGTGTGTGTGTATGTGTGAGAGAGAGTGTCTGAGAGCGTGTATATGTGTGTGAGTGTGTGTGTATATGTGTGAGAGAGTGTCTCTGAGAGAGTGTGTGTATCGTGTGTGAGTGTGTGTGTGTGAGAGAGTATCTGAGAGAGTGTGTGAGAGTGTATATGTGTGTGAGAGTGTGTGTGTGTGTGTGTGAGAGTGTCTGAGAGAGTGTGTGAGAGTGTATACATGTGTGAGAGTGTGTGTGTGTGTGTGAGAGAGAGAGTGTCTGAGAGAGTGTGTGAGAGTGTATACGTGTGTGAGAGTCTGTGTGTGTGTGTGAAAGAGAAAGAGAGTGTGTGTGCGAGTGTGTTTTTAAAACATTTTAAAAAAATGATGTTTTGAATGTTCAGGAGAGCATAATGGGAACGTTAGTAAAATGTTCTTAGAACTTTTAAAAAAATCTCTGATCTCCATGTAAACATCTCTCTGGCTGATTTGAACTACATCACAGTGTTTCCTGCTTCCGCCGCTCCTGCTCCTCCTGCGGTGAAGCTGCGTCTCAGGCCTCGGGCTCTGGCTTTAATTTCAGCAGTCGGCCTCACATTCACGGGCTGTGATTAATTGAGCCGGGCTGACTGGGTAATACAGATATGTTCCACTAACTCCTGTTTGTTTTCTGGGAGAGAGTGTGTGCGGTGCCGCATACTAAACAGCGAGTGAGAGTCGAGTACATGAATGTTAAACCCACTGTGACACACAGGCTTGTTCGGGTAACGAGAGCAGCGCGGGGCTGAATAAAAACAGCCCATTAGTGTGAAGCAGCTAGGTTACAGTATATTTAACGCTGTTTTCATGGATAGAGGGGCTTATTTTACATAAAGATTTAATTATTAAATCTTAATGGTCCTTTATAGTTTCTATTTATCCACCCAAACGGACGGATTAAATCATCAGTGTATACACCCATCAAGCATAACATTATGACCAGTGAAGTGAACAACAC
>CM031954.1:19241661-19339823 GCA_018749465.1 Paracanthobrama guichenoti
TTATTCACGGCTGACCAGGATCTGGGTAACACAAAAACTGCCCAAACACTGGGTCATTCGTCTGACCCAGGATCTGAGGAACACAAAACTACCCAAACACTGGTGTGTGTGTACGGCTGACCCGGGATCTGGGTAACACAAAACTACCCAAACACTGGGTCGTTACGTCTGACCCAGGATCTGAGTAACACAAAAGCTACCCAAACACTGGGTTGTTCTACGGCCTGACCCAGGATCTTGGGTAACACAAAAACTACCCAAACACTGGGTTGTCAATTCACGCCTGACCCAGGATCTGGCGTACACAAAAACGACCAAACTGGTCGTTATCTCACCCAGGATCTGGTAATGCAAAACTACCAAAACACTGGGTTGTTACGTCTGACCCAGGATCTGAGTAAACACAAAACTACCCAAACACTGGGTTGTTCACGGCTGACCCAGGATCTGTGGAACACCAAAACTACCCAAACACTGGGTTGTTACGTCTGACCAGGATCTGGGTAACACAAAAACTACCCAAACACTGGGTCGTTACATCTGACCCAGGATCTGAGTAACACAAAACTACCCAAACACTCACGATCTGACCCAGGATCTGCATTACACACAAAACTACCCAAACACTGGGTTGTTATCTGACCAGGATCTGGGTAACACAAAAACTACCCAAACACTGGGTCATTTCGTCTGACCCAGGATCTGGGTAACACAAAACTACCCAAACACTGGGTTGTTCGTCTGACCCAGGATCTGCGTTACACAAAAACTACCCAAACACTGGGTTGTTACCGGCTGACCCAGGATCTGTGGAACACCAAAACTACCCAAACACTGGGTTGTCACGTCTGACCGGGATCTGGGTAACACAAAAACTACTCAAACACTGGGTCGTTACGCCTGACCCAGGATCTGAGTAACACAAAACTACCCAAACACTGGGTTGTTACGTCTGACCCAGGATCTGGGTTACACAAAACTACCCAAACACTGGGTTGTTACGTCTGACCCAGGATCTGGGTAACACAAAAACTACCCAAACACTGGGTTGTTCACGCCTGACCCAGGATCTGTGGAACACCAAAACTACCCAAACACTGGGTTTGTCACGTCTGACCCAGGATCTGGGTAACACAAAAACTACCCAAACACTGGGTTGTCACGCCTGACCCAGGATCTGGGTAACACAAAAACTACCCAAACACTGGGTTGTCACGTCTGACCCAGGATCTGAGTAACACAAAAACTACCCAAACACTGGGTTGTTCACGGCTGACCCAGGATCTGTGTAACACAAAAACTACCCAAACACTGGGTTGTCACGTCTGACCCGGGATCTGGGTAACACAAAACTACCCAAACACTGGGTCGTTACGCCTGACCCAGAATCTGAGTAACACAAAACTACCCAAACACTGGGTTGTTACATCTGACCCAGGACAAAACACAAAACTACCCAAACACTGGGTTGTTACGGCTGACCCAGGATCTGTGGAACACCAAAACTACCCAAACACTGGGTTGTCACATCTGACCCGGGATCTGGGTAACACAAAAACTACCCAAACACTGGGTCGTTACATCTGACCCAGGATCTGGGCAACACAAAAACTACCCAAACACTGGGTCGTTACGTCTGACCTGGGATCTGAGTAACACAAAACTACCCAAACACTGGGTTGTTACGTCTGACCCAGGATCTGAGTAACACAAAAACTACCCAAACACTGGGTTGTTACGTCTGACCCAGGATATGCGTTACACAAAAACTACCCAAACACTGGGTTGTTACGGCTGACCCAGGATCTGTGGAACACCAAAACTACCCAAACACTGGGTTATCACGTCTGACCTGGGATCTGGGTAACACAAAAACTACTCAAACACTGGGTCGTTACGTCTGACCCAGGAACTGAGTAACACAAAAACTACCCAAACACTGGGTTGTCACGTCTGACCCAGGATCTGAGTAACACAAAATCTACCCAAACACTGGGTTGTTACGTCTGACCTGGGATCTGCTTTACACAAAATCTATCCAAACACTGGGTTGTTACGTCTGACCCAGGATCTGCGTTACACAAAAACTACCCAAACACTGGGTTGTTACGGCTGACCCAGGATCTGGGTAACACAAAAACTACCCAAACACTGGGTCATTACGTCTGACCCAGGATCTGAGTAACACAAAACTACCCAAACACTGGGTTGTTACGTCTGACCCAGGATCTGCGTTACACAAAAACTACCCAAACACTGGGTTGTTACGGCTGACCCAGGATCTGTGGAACACAAAAACTACCCAAATACTCGGTCGTTACGTCTGACCCGGGATCTGTGGAACACAAAAACTACCCAAACACTGGGTTGTCATGTCTGACCCGGGATCTGGGTAACACAAAAACTACCCAAACACTGGGTCGTTACGTCTGACCCAGGATCTGCGTTACACAAAAACAAACACTGGGTCGTTACATGACCCAAAACTACCCAAACACTGGGTTGTTCACGTCTGACCCAGGATCTGGGTAACACAAAAACTACCCAAACACTGGGTTGTTACGTCTGACCCAGGATCTGAGTAACACAAAAACTACCCAAACACTGGGTTGTTACGTCTGACCCAGGATCTGGGTAACACAAAAACTACCCAAACACTGGGTTGTTACGTCTGACCCAGGATCTGTGGAACACAAAACTACCCAAACACTGGGTTGTCACGTCTGACCCAGGATCTGGGTAACACAAAAACTACCCAAACACTGGGTCACTACGCCTGACCCAGGATCTGGGTAACACAAAAACTACCCAAACACTGGGTTGTTACGTCTGACCCAGGATCTGAGTAACACAAAAACTACCCAAACACTGGGTTGGTACGTCTGACCCAGGATCTGGGTAACACAAAAACTACCCAAACACTGGGTTGTTACGCCTGACCCAGGATCTGTGGTAACACAAAAACTACCCAAACACTGGGTTGTTACGTCTGACCCAGGATCTAAATAACACAAAAACTACCCAAACACTGGGTTGTTACGGCTGACCCAGGATCTGTGGTAACACAAAACTACCCAAACACTGGGTTGTCACGTCTGACCCAGGATCTGGGTAACACAAAAACTACCCAAACACTGGGTTGTTACGTCTGACCCAGGATCTGAGTAACACAAAAACTACCCAAACACTGGGTTGTTACGTCTGACCCAGGATCTGAGTAACACAAAAACTACCCAAACACTGGGTTGTTACGTCTGACCTGGGATCTGGGTAACACAAAAACTACCCAAACACTGGGTTGTTACGCCTGACCCAGGATCTGAGTAACACAAAACTACCCAAACACTGGGTTGTTCACGTCTGACCCAGGATCTGTGGAACACAAAACTACCCAAACACTGGGTTGTTACGTCTGACCCAGGATCTGGGTAACACAAAAACTACCCAAACACTGGGTCATTCACGTCTGACCCAGGATCTGAGTAACACAAAAACTACCCAAACACTGGGTTGTTACGTCTGACCCAGGATCTGGGTAACACAAAAACTACCCAAACACTGGGTTGTTACGGCTGACCCAGGATCTGTGTAACACAAAAACTACCCAAACACTGGGTCGTCACGTCTGACCCAGGATCTGTAACACAAAAACTACCCAAACACTGGGTTGCACGCCTGACCCAGGATCTGAGTAACACAAAAACTACCCAAACACTGGGTTGTTACGTCTGACCCAGGATCTGGTAACACAAAAACTACCCAAACACTGGGTCATTACGTCTGACCCAGGATCTGAGTAACACAAAACTACCCAAACACTGGGTTGTTACGTCTGACCCAGGATCTGGTAACACACAAAAACTACCCAAACACTGGGTTGTTCACGGCTGACCCAGGATCTGGGTAACACAAAAACTACCCAAACACTGGGTCATTACGTCTGACCCAGGATCTGAGTAACACAAAAACTACCCAAACACTGGGTTGTTACGTCTGACCCAGGATCTGCGTTACACAAAAACTACCCAAACACTGGGTTGTTACGGCTGACCCAGGATCTGTGGAACACAAAAACTACCCAAACACTGGGTTGTTACGTCTGACCCAGGATCTGTGGAACACAAAAACTACCCAAACACTGGGTTGTCACGTCTGACCCAGGATCTGGGTAACACAAAACTACCCAAACACTGGGTTGTTACGTCTGACCCAGGATCTGGAGTAACACAAAACTACCCAAACACTGGGTTGTCACGTCTGACCCAGGATCTGGGTAACACAAAAACTACCCAAACACTGGGTTGTTACGTCTGACCCAGGATCTGAGTAACACAAAAACTACCCAAACACTGGGTTGTTACGTCTGACCCAGGATCTGGGTAACACAAAAAACTACCCAAACACTGGGTTGTTACGTCTGACCCAGGATCTGAGTAACACAAAAACTACCCAAACACTGGGTTGTTACGGCTGACCCAGGATCTGTGGAACACCAAAACTACCCAAACACTGGGTTGTTACGTCTGACCCAGGATCTGGGTAACACAAAAACTACCCAAACACTGGGTTGTTACATCTGACCCGGGATCTGAGTAACACAAAAACTACCCAAACACTGGGTCGTTACGTCTGACCCAGGATCTGAGTAACACAAAAACTACCCAAACACTGGGTTGTTACGCCTGACCAGGATCTGGGTAACACAAAAACTACCCAAACACTGGGTCATTACGTCTGACCCAGGATCTGAGTAACACAAAAACTACCCAAACACTGGGTTGTTACGTCTGACCCAGGATCTGTGGAACACAAAAACTACCCAAACACTGGGTTGTTCACGGCTGACCCAGGATCTGTGGAACACAAAAACTACCCAAACACTGGGTTGTCACGTCTGACCCGGGATCTGGGTAACACAAAAACTACTCAAACACTGGGTCGTTACGTCTGACCCAGGATCTGAGTAACACAAAAACTACCCAAACACTGGGTTGTTACGTCTGACCCAGGATCTGAGTAACACAAAAACTACCCAAACACTGGGTTGTTACGTCTGACCTGGGATCTGGGTAACACAAAAACTACCCAAACACTGGGTTGTTACGTCTGACCCAGGATCTGGGTAACACAAAAACTACCCAAACACTGGGTTGTTCACGTCTGACCCAGGATCTGGGTAACACAAAAACTACCCAAACACTGGGTTGTTCACGTCTGACCCAGGATCTGGGTAACACAAAAACTACCCAAACACTGGGTTGTTACGTCTGACCCAGGATCTGAGTAACACAAAACTACCCAAACACTGGGTTGTTACGGCTGACCCAGGATCTGTGGAACACAAAAACTACCCAAACACTGGGTTGTCACGTCTGACTCGGGATCTGGGTAACACAAAACTACCCAAACACTGGGGACGTCTGACCCAGAATCTGAGTAACACAAAAACTACCCAAACACTGGGTTGTTACATCTGACCCAGGATCTGCGTTACACAAAAACTACCCAAACACTGGGGTTCACGGCTGACCCAGGATCTGTGGAACACCAAAACTACCCAAACACTGGGTTGTCACATCTGACCCGGGATCTGGGTAACACAAAAACTACCCAAACACTGGGTCGTTACATCTGACCCAGGATCTGGGCAACACAAAAACTACCCAAACACTGGGTTGTTCACGTCTGACCCAGGATCTGAGTAACACAAAAACTACCCAAACACTGGGTTGTTACGTCTGACCCAGGATCTGAGTAACACAAAAACTACCCAAACACACACGTCTGACCCAGGATCTGACACAAAACTACCCAAACACTGGGTTTTACGGCTGACCCAGGATCTGTGGAAACAAAACTACCCAAACACTGGGTTGTCACGTCTGACCTGGGATCTGGGTAACACAAAAACTACCCAAACACTGGGTCGTTACGTCTGACCCAGGATCTGGTAACACAAAAACTACCCAAACACTGGGTTGTTACGTCTGACCCAGGATCTGAGTAACACAAAAACTACCCAAACACTGGGTTGTTCACGTCTGACCCAGGATCTGAGTAACACAAAAACTACCCAAACACTGGGTCATTACGTCTGACCCAGGATCTGTGGTAACACAAAACTACCCAAACACTGGGTTGTTACGTCTGACCCAGGATCTCTGGTAACACAAAACTACCCAAACACTGGGTTGTTACGTCTGACCCAGGATCTGGTAACACAAAAACTACCCAAACACTGGGTTATTACGTCTGACCAGGATCTGTGGAACACAAAAACTACCCAAACACTGGGTTGTCATGTCTGACCCGGGATCTGGGTAACACAAAAACTACCCAAACACTGGGTCGTTACGTCTGACCCAGGATCTGTGTAACACAAAAACTACCCAAACACTGGGTTGTTCACGTCTGACCCAGGATCTGGGTAACACAAAAACTACCCAAACACTGGGTTTACGTCTGACCCAGGATCTGAGTAACACAAAACTACCCAAACACTGGGTTGTTACGTCTGACCAGGATCTGGGTAACACAAAAACTACCCAAACACTGGGTTGTTACGTCTGACCCAGGATCTGGGTAACACAAAAACTACCCAAACACTGGGTTGTTACGTCTGACCCAGGATCTGTGTAACACAAAAACTACCCAAACACTGGGTTGTTACGTCTGACCCAGGATCTGGGTAACACAAAAACTACCCAAACACTGGGTCGTTACATGTCTGACCCAGGATCTGGGTAACACAAAAACTACCCAAACACTGGGTTGTTACGTCTGACCCAGGATCTGAGTAACACAAAAACTACCCAAACACTGGGTTGTTACGGCTGACCCAGGATCTGGGTAACACAAAAACTACCCAAACACTGGGTCATTACGTCTGACCCAGGATCTGAGTAACACAAAAACTACCCAAACACTGGGTTGTTACGTCTGACCCAGGATCTGCGTTACACAAAAACTACCCAAACACTGGGTCGTTACGGCTGACCCAGGATCTGTGGAACACTAAAACTACCCAAACACTGGGTTGTCACGTCTGACCCGGGATCTGGGTAACACAAAAACTACTCAAACACTGGGTCGTTACGTCTGACCCAGGATCTGAGTAACACAAAAACTACCCAAACACTGGGTTGTCACGTCTGACCCAGGATCTGAGTAACACAAAATCTACCCAAACACTGGGTTGTTACGTCTGACCTGGGATCTGCTTTACACAAAAACTACCCAAACACTGGGTCATTACGTCTGACCCAGGATCTGAGTAACACAAAAACTACCCAAACACTGGGTTGTTACGTCTGACCCAGGATCTGCGTTACACAAAAACTACCCAAACACTGGGTTGTTACGGCTGACCCAGGATCTGGGTAACACAAAAACTACCCAAACACTGGGTCATTACGTCTGACCCAGGATCTGAGTAACACAAAAACTACCCAAACACTGGGTTGTTACGTCTGACCCAGGATCTGCGTTACACAAAAACTACCCAAACACTGGGTTGTTACGGCTGACCCAGGATCTGTGGAACACAAAAACTACCCAAACACTCGGTCGTTACGTCTGACCCGGGATCTGTGGAACACAAAAACTACCCAAACACTGGGTTGTCATGTCTGACCCGGGATCTGGGTAACACAAAAACTACCCAAACACTGGGTCGTTACGTCTGACCCAGGATCTGAGTAACACAAAAGCTACCCAAACACTGGGTTGTTACGTCTGACCCAGGATCTGGGTAACACAAAAACTACCCAAACACTGGGTCGTTACGTCTGACCCAGGATCTGCGTTACACAAAAACGACCCAAACTCTGGGTCGTTACGTCTTACCCAGGATCTGGGTAACGCAAAAACTACCCAAACACTGGGTCGTTACGTCTGACCCAGGATCTGAGTAACACAAAAACTACCCAAACACTGGGTTGTTACGGCTGACCCAGGATCTGTGGAACACCAAAACTACCCAAACACTGGGTTGTTACGTCTGACCCAGGATCTGGGTAACACAAAAACTACTCAAACACTGGGTCGTTACATCTGACCCAGGATCTGAGTAACACAAAAACTACCCAAACACTGGGTTGTTACGTCTGACCCAGGATCTGCATTACACAAAAACTACCCAAACACTGGGTTGTTACGGCTGACCCAGGATCTGGGTAACACAAAAACTACCCAAACACTGGGTCATTACGTCTGACCCAGGATCTGAGTAACACAAAAACTACCCAAACACTGGGTTGTTACGTCTGACCCAGGATCTCGTAACACAAAAACTACCCAAACACTGGGTCGTTACGGCTGACCCAGGATCTGTGGAACACTAAAACTACCCAAACACTGGGTTGTCACGTCTGACCCGGGATCTGGGTAACACAAAAACTACTCAAACACTGGGTCGTTACGTCTGACCCAGGATCTGAGTAACACAAAAACTACCCAAACACTGGGTTGTTACGTCTGACCTGGGATCTGCTTTACACAAAAACTACCCAAACACTGGGTTGTTACGTCTGACCTGGGATCTGGGTAACACAAAAACTACCCAAACACTGGGTTGTTACGGCTGACCCAGGATCTGTGGAACACCAAAACTACCCAAACACTGGGTTGTCACGTCTGACCCAGGATCTGGGTAACACAAAAACTACCCAAACACTGGGTCACTACGTCTGACCCAGGATCTGGGTAACACAAAAACTACCCAAACACTGGGTCACTACGTCTGACCCAGGATCTGAGTAACACAAAAACTACCCAAACACTGGGTTGTTACGGCTGACCCAGGATCTGTGGAACACCAAAACTACCCAAACACTGGGTTGTCACGTCTGACTCAGGATCTGGGTAACACAAAAACTACCCAAACACTGGGTCGTTACGTCTGACCCAGGATCTGAGTAACACAAAAACTACCCAAACACTGGGTTGTTACATCTGACCCAGGATCTGCGTTACACAAAAACTACCCAAACACTGGGTTGTTTACGGCTGACCCAGGATCTGTGGAACACAAAACTACCCAAACACTGGGTTGTCACATCTGACCCGGGATCTGGGTAACACAAAAACTACCCAAACACTGGGTCGTTACGTCTGACCCAGGATCTGGGCAACACAAAAACTACCCAAACACTGGGTCGTTACGTCTGACCTGGGATCTGAGTAACACAAAAACTACCCAAACACTGGGTCGTTACGTCTGACCCAGGATCTGAGTAACACAAAAACTACCCAAACACTGGGTTGTTACGTCTGACCCAGGATCTGAGTTACACAAAAACTACCCAAACACTGGGTTGTTCACGGCTGACCCAGGATCTGTGGAACACCAAAACTACCCAAACACTGGGTTATCACGTCTGACCTGGGATCTGGGTAACACAAAAACTACTCAAACACTGGGTCGTTACGTCTGACCCAGGAACTGAGTAACACAAAAACTACCCAAACACTGGGTTGTCACGTCTGACCCAGGATCTGAGTAACACAAAATCTACCCAAACACTGGGTTGTTACGTCTGACCTGGGATAACACAAAACTACCCAAACACTGGGTTGTTACGTCTGACCCAGGATCTGCGTTACACAAAAACTACCCAAACACTGGGTTGTTACGGCTGACCCAGGATCTGGGTAACACAAAAACTACCCAAACACTGGGTCATTACGTCTGACCCAGGATCTGAGTAACACAAAACTACCCAAACACTGGGTTGTTATCTGACCCAGGATCTGCGTTACACAAAAACTACCCAAACACTGGGTTGTTACGGCTGACCCAGGATCTGTGGAACACAAAACTACCCAAACACTGGGTTGTTCACGTCTGACCCGGGATCTGGGTAACACAAAAACTACCCAAACACTGGGTTGTCACGTCTGACCCAGGATCTGGGTAACACAAAAACTACCCAAACACTGGGTCGTTACGCCTGACCCAGGATCTGCAGTTACACAAAAACTACCCAAACACTGGGTTGTTACGTCTGACCCAGGATCTGGGTAACACAAAAACTACCCAAACACTGGGTTGTTACGTCTGACCCAGGATCTGAGTAACACAAAAACTACCCAAACACTGGGTTGTTACGTCTGACCCAGGATCTGGGTAACACAAAAACTACCCAAACACTGGGTTGTTATGTCTGACCCAGGATCTGGGTAACACAAAAACTACCCAAACACTGGGTTGTTACGGCTGACCCAGGATCTGTGGAACACCAAAACTACCCAAACACTGGGTTGTCACGTCTGACCCAGGATCTGGGTAACACAAAAACTACCCAAACACTGGGTCACTACGTCTGACCCAGGATCTGGGTAACACAAAAACTACCCAAACACTGGGTCGTTACGTCTGACCCAGGATCTGAGTAACACAAAAACTACCCAAACACTGGGTACACGGCTGACCCAGGATCTGGGTAACACAAAAACTACCCAAACACTGGGTTGTTACGTCTGACCCAGGATCTGAGTAACACAAAAACTACCCAAACACTGGGTTGTTACGTCTGACCCAGGATCTGTGTAACACAAAAACTACCCAAACACTGGGTTGTTACGGCTGACCCAGGATCTGTGGAACACAAAAACTACCCAAACACTGGGGTGTCACGTCTGACCCAGGATCTGGGTAACACAAAAACTACCCAAACACTGGGTCGTTACGTCTGACCCAGGATCTGAGTAACACAAAAACTACCCAAACACTGGGTTGTCACGTCTGACCCAGCATCTGAGTAACACAAAATCTACCCAAACACTGGGTTGTTACGTCTGACCTGGGATCTGCTTTACACAAAAACTACCCAAACACTGGGTCATTACGTCTGACCCAGGATCTGAGTAACACAAAAACTACCCAAACACTGGGTTGTTACGTCTGACCCAGGATCTGTGGTAACACAAAACTACCCAAACACTGGGTTGTTACGGCTGACCCAGGATCTGGGTAACACAAAAACTACCCAAACACTGGGTCATTACGTCTGACCCAGGATCTGGGTAACACAAAAACTACCCAAACACTGGGTTGTTACGTCTGACCCAGGATCTGCGTAACACAAAAACTACCCAAACACTGGGTTGTTACGGCTGACCCAGGATCTGTGGAACACAAAAACTACCCAAACACTGGGTCGTTCACGTCTGACCCAGGATCTGTGGAACACAAAACTACCCAAACACTGGGTTGTCACGTCTGACCCGGGATCTGGGTAACACAAAAACTACCCAAACACTGGGTCGTTACGTCTGACCCAGGATCTGAGTAACACAAAACTACCCAAACACTGGGTTGTTACGCCTGACCCAGGATCTGGGTAACACAAAACTACCCAAACACTGGGTCGTTACGTCTGACCCAGGATCTGCGTTACACAAAACTACCCAAACACTGGGTTGTTACGTCTGACCCAGGATCTGGGTAACACAAAAACTACCCAAACACTGGGTCGTTACGTCTGACCCAGGATCTGAGTAACACAAAAACTACCCAAACACTGGGTTGTTACGGCTGACCCAGGATCTGTGGAACACCAAAACTACCCAAACACTGGGGATCTGACCCAGGATCTGGGTAACACAAAAACTACTCAAACACTGGGTCGTTACATCTGACCCAGGATCTGAGTAACACAAAAACTACCCAAACACTGGGCCGTTACGTCTGACCCAGGATCTGCATTACACAAAAACTACCCAAACACTGGGTTGTTACGGCTGACCCAGGATCTGGGTAACACAAAAACTACCCAAACACTGGGTCATTACGTCTGACCCAGGATCTGAGTAACACAAAAACTACCCAAACACTGGGTTGTTACGTCTGACCCAGGATCTGCGTTACACAAAAACTACCCAAACACTGGGTCGTTACGGCTGACCCAGGATCTGTGGAACACTAAAACTACCCAAACACTGGGTTGTCACGTCTGACCCGGGATCTGGGTAACACAAAAACTACCCAAACACTGGGTGTTACGTCTGACCCAGGATCTGAGTAACACAAAAACTACCCAAACACTGGGTTGTTACGTCTGACCCAGGATCTGTAACACAAAAACTACCCAAACACTGGGTTGTTATGTCTGACCCAGGATCTGGGTAACACAAAAACTACCCAAACACTGGGTTGTTACGGCTGACCCAGGATCTGTGGAACACAAAACTACCCAAACACTGGGTTGTCACGTCTGACCCAGGATCTGGGTAACACAAAAACTACCCAAACACTGGGTCACTACGTCTGACCCAGGATCTGGGTAACACAAAAACTACCCAAACACTGGGTCACTACGTCTGACCCAGGATCTGAGTAACACAAAAACTACCCAAACACTGGGTTGTTACGGCTGACCCAGGATCTGTGGAACACCAAAACTACCCAAACACTGGGTTGTCACGTCTGACCCAGGATCTGGGTAACACAAAAACTACCCAAACACTGGGTCGTTACGTCTGACCCAGGATCTGAGTAACACAAAAACTACCCAAACACTGGGTTGTTACATCTGACCCAGGATCTGCGTAACACAAAAACTACCCAAACACTGGGTTGTTACGGCTGACCCAGGATCTGTGGAACACAAAACTACCCAAACACTGGGTTGTCACGTCTGACCCGGGATCTGGGTAACACAAAAACTACCCAAACACTGGGTCGTTACGTCTGACCCAGGATCTGGGCAACACAAAAACTACCCAAACACTGGGTCGTTACGTCTGACCTGGGATCTGAGTAACACAAAAACTACCCAAACACTGGGTCGTTACGTCTGACCCAGGATCTGAGTAACACAAAAACTACCCAAACACTGGGTTGTTACGTCTGACCCAGGATCTGCGTTACACAAAAACTACCCAAACACTGGGTTGTTACGGCTGACCCAGGATCTGTGGAACACCAAAACTACCCAAACACTGGGGTTATCACGTCTGACCTGGGATCTGGGTAACACAAAAACTACCCAAACACTGGGTCGTTACGTCTGACCCAGGATCTGAGTAACACAAAAACTACCCAAACACTGGGTTGTCACGTCTGACCCAGGATCTGGGTAACACAAAACTACCCAAACACTGGGTTGTTACGTCTGACCCAGGATCTGGGTAACACAAAACTACCCAAACACTGGGTTGTTACGTCTGACCCAGGATCTGCGTAACACACAAAAACTACCCAAACACTGGGTTGTTACGTCTGACCCAGGATCTGGGTAACACAAAAACTACCCAAACACTGGGTTGTTACGTCTGACCCAGGATCTGTGGTAACACAAAAACTACCCAAACACTGGGTTGTTACGTCTGACCCAGGATCTGTGTAACACAAAAACTACCCAAACACTGGGTTGTTCACGTCTGACCCAGGATCTGGGTAACACAAAAACTACCCAAACACTGGGTTGTTACGTCTGACCCAGGATCTGTGTAACACAAAAACTACCCAAACACTGGGTTGTTACGTCTGACCCAGGATCTGGGTAACACAAAACTACCCAAACAACTACGTCTGACCCAGGATCTGGGTAACACAAAACTACCCAAACACTGGGTTGTTACGTCTGACCCAGGATCTGGGTAACACAAAAACTACCCAAACGTTACGTCTGACCCAGGATCTGAGTAACACAAAAACTACCCAAACACTGGGTTGTTACGTCTGACCCAGGATCTGCGTTACACAAAAACTACCCAAACACTGGGTTGTTACGGCTGACCCAGGATCTGTGGAACACAAAAACTACCCAAACACTGGGTTGTCACGTCTGACCCGGGATCTGGGTAACACAAAACTACTCAAACACTGGGTCGTTACGTCTGACCCAGGATCTGAGTAACACAAAACTACCCAAACACTGGGTTGTCACGTCTGACCCAGGATCTGAGTAACACAAAAACTACCCAAACACTGGGTTGTTACGTCTGACCTAGGATCTGCTTTACACAAAAACTACCCAAACACTGGGTCATTACGTCTGACCCAGGATCTGAGTAACACAAAAACTACCCAAACACTGGGTTGTTACGTCTGACCCAGGATCTGGGTAACACAAAAACTACCCAAACACTGGGTTGTTACGGCTGACCCAGGATCTGGGTAACACAAAAACTACCCAAACACTGGGTCATTACGTCTGACCCAGGATCTGAGTAACACAAAAACTACCCAAACACTGGGTTGTTACGTCTGACCCAGGATCTGCGTTACACAAAAACTACCCAAACACTGGGTTGTTACGGCTGACCCAGGATCTGTGGAACACAAAAACTACCCAAACACTCGGTCGTTACGTCTGACCCGGGATCTGTGGAACACAAAAACTACCCAAACACTGGGTTGTCATGTCTGACCCGGGATCTGGGTAACACAAAAACTACCCAAACACTGGGTCGTTACGTCTGACCCAGGATCTGAGTAACACAAAAACTACCCAAACACTGGGTTGTTACGTCTGACCCAGGATCTGGGTAACACAAAACTACCCAAACACTGGGTCGTTACGTCTGACCCAGGATCTGCGTTACACAAAAACGACCCAAACTCTGGGTCGTTACGTCTTACCCAGGATCTGGGTAACGCAAAAACTACCCAAACACTGGGTCGTTACGTCTGACCCAGGATCTGAGTAACACAAAAACTACCCAAACACTGGGTTGTTACGGCTGACCCAGGATCTGTGGAACACCAAAACTACCCAAACACTGGGTTGTTACGTCTGACCCAGGATCTGGGTAACACAAAAACTACTCAAACACTGGGTCGTTACATCTGACCCAGGATCTGAGTAACACAAAAACTACCCAAACACTGGGCCGTTACGTCTGACCCAGGATCTGAATTACACAAAACTACCCAAACACTGGGTTGTTACGGCTGACCCAGGATCTGGGTAACACAAAAACTACCCAAACACTGGGTCATTACGTCTGACCCAGGATCTGAGTAACACAAAAACTACCCAAACACTGGGTTGTTACGTCTGACCCAGGATCTGCGTTACACAAAAACTACCCAAACACTGGGTCGTTACGGCTGACCCAGGATCTGTGGAACACTAAAACTACCCAAACACTGGGTTGTCACGTCTGACCCGGGATCTGGGTAACACAAAAACTACCCAAACACTGGGTTGTTACGTCTGACCCAGGATCTGAGTAACACAAAAACTACCCAAACACTGGGTTGTTACGTCTGACCTGGGATCTGAGTAACACAAAAACTACCCAAACACTGGGTTGTTATGTCTGACCTGGGATCTGGGTAACACAAAAACTACCCAAACACTGGGTTGTTACGGCTGACCCAGGATCTGTGGAACACCAAAACTACCCAAACACTGGGTTGTCACGTCTGACCCAGGATCTGGGTAACACAAAACTACCCAAACACTGGGTCACTACGTCTGACCCAGGATCTGGGTAACACAAAACTACCCAAACACTGGGTCACTACGTCTGACCCAGGATCTGGGTAACACAAAAACTACCCAAACACTGGGTTGTTCACGTCTGACCCAGGATCTGTGGAACACCAAAACTACCCAAACACTGGGTTGTCACGTCTGACTCGGGATCTGGGTAACACAAAAACTACCCAAACACTGGGTCGTTACGTCTGACCCAGGATCTGAGTAACACAAAAACTACCCAAACACTGGGTTGTTACATCTGACCCAGGATCTGCGTAACACAAAAACTACCCAAACACTGGGTTGTTACGGCTGACCCAGGATCTGTGGAACACCAAAACTACCCAAACACTGGGTTGTCACATCTGACCCGGGATCTGGGTAACACAAAAACTACCCAAACACTGGGTCGTTACGTCTGACCCAGGATCTGGGCAACACAAAAACTACCCAAACACTGGGTCGTTACGTCTGACCCAGGATCTGAGTAACACAAAAACTACCCAAACACTGGGTCGTTACGTCTGACCCAGGATCTGAGTAACACAAAAACTACCCAAACACTGGGTTGTTACGTCTGACCCAGGATCTGCGTTACACAAAAACTACCCAAACACTGGGTTGTTACGGCTGACCCAGGATCTGTGGAACACCAAAACTACCCAAACACTGGGTTATCACGTCTGACCTGGGATCTGGGTAACACAAAAACTACTCAAACACTGGGTCGTTACGTCTGACCCAGGATCTGAGTAACACAAAAACTACCCAAACACTGGGTTGTCACGTCTGACCCAGGATCTGAGTAACACAAAATCTACCCAAACACTGGGTTGTTACGTCTGACCTGGGATCTGAGTAACACAAAAACTACCCAAACACTGGGTCGTTACGTCTGACCCAGGATCTGTGGAACACAAAAACTACCCAAACACTGGGTTGTTACGTCTGACCCAGGATCTGGGTAACACAAAAACTACCCAAACACTGGGTCATTACGTCTGACCCAGGATCTGAGTAACACAAAAACTACCCAAACACTGGGTTGTTACGTCTGACCCAGGATCTGCGTAACACAAAACTACCCAAACACTGGGTTGTTACGTCTGACCCAGGATCTGTGGAACACAAAACTACCCAAACACTGGGTTGTTACGTCTGACCCAGGATCTGTGGAACACAAAAACTACCCAAACACTGGGTTGTCACGTCTGACCCGGGATCTGGGTAACACAAAAACTACCCAAACACTGGGTCGTTACGTCTGACCCAGGATCTGGTAACACAAAACTACCCAAACACTGGGTCGTTACGTCTGACCCAGGATCTGGGTAACACAAAAACTACCCAAACACTGGGTTGTTACGTCTGACCCAGGATCTGAGTAACACAAAAACTACCAAAAACACTGGGTTGTTACGTCTGACCAGGATCTGCTTTACACAAAAACTACCCAAACACTGGGTTGTTATGTCTGACCAGGATCTGGGTAACACAAAAACTACCCAAACACTGGGTTGTTACGGCTGACCCAGGATCTGGGAACACAAAACTACCCAAACACTGGGTTGTCACGTCTGACCCAGGATCTGGGTAACACAAAAACTACCCAAACACTGGGTTGTTACGTCTGACCCAGGATCTGGGTAACACAAAAACTACCCAAACACTGGGTTGTCACGTCTGACCCAGGATCTGGGTAACACAAAAACTACCCAAACACTGGGTTGTTCACGTCTGACCCAGGATCTGAGTAACACAAAAACTACCCAAACACTGGGTTGTTACGGCTGACCCAGGATCTGGGTAACACAAAAACTACCCAAACACTGGGTTGTTACGTCTGACCCAGGATCTGAGTAACACAAAACTACCCAAACACTGGGTTGTTACGTCTGACCCAGGATCTGCGTTACACAAAAACTACCCAAACACTGGGTCGTTACGGCTGACCCAGGATCTGTGGAACACTAAAACTACCCAAACACTGGGTTGTCACGTCTGACCCAGGATCTGGGTAACACAAAAACTACTCAAACACTGGGTTCGTTACGTCTGACCCAGGATCTGAGTAACACAAAAACTACCCAAACACTGGGTTGTCACGTCTGACCCAGGATCTGAGTAACACAAAATCTACCCAAACACTGGGTTGTTACGTCTGACCAGGATCTGCTTAACACAAAAACTACCCAAACACTGGGTTGTTACGTCTGACCCAGGATCTGAGTAACACAAAAACTACCCAAACACTGGGTTGTTACGTCTGACCCAGGATCTGGTAACACAAAAACTACCCAAACACTGGGTTGTTACGGCTGACCCAGGATCTGGGTAACACAAAAACTACCCAAACACTGGGTCATTACGTCTGACCCAGGATCTGAGTAACACAAAAAACTACCCAAACACTGGGTTGTTACGTCTGACCCAGGATCTGCGTTACACAAAAACTACCCAAACACTGGGTTGTTACGGCTGACCCAGGATCTGTGGAACACAAAACTACCCAAACACTGGGTCGTTACGTCTGACCCGGGATCTGTGGAACACAAAAACTACCCAAACACTGGGTTGTTACGTCTGACCCGGGATCTGGGTAACACAAAAACTACCCAAACACTGGGTTGTTACGTCTGACCCAGGATCTGAGTAACACAAAAGCTACCCAAACACTGGGTTGTTACGTCTGACCCAGGATCTGGGTAACACAAAAACTACCCAAACACTGGGTCGTTACGTCTGACCCAGGATCTGCGTTACACAAAAACTACCCAAACACTGGGTCGTTACGTCTTACCCAGGATCTGGGTAACACAAAACTACCCAAACACTGGGTCGTTACGTCTGACCCAGGATCTGAGTAACACAAAAACTACCCAAACACTGGGTTGTTACGGCTGACCCAGGATCTGTGGAACACCAAAACTACCCAAACACTGGGTTGTTACGTCTGACCCAGGATCTGGGTAACACAAAAACTACCCAAACACTGGGTCGTTACATCTGACCCAGGATCTGAGTAACACAAAAACTACCCAAACACTGGGCCGTTACGTCTGACCCAGGATCTGCATTACACAAAAACTACCCAAACACTGGGTTGTTACGGCTGACCCAGGATCTGGGTAACACAAAAACTACCCAAACACTGGGTCATTACGTCTGACCCAGGATCTGAGTAACACAAAAACTACCCAAACACTGGGTTGTTACGTCTGACCCAGGATCTGCGTTACACAAAAACTACCCAAACACTGGGTTGTTACGGCTGACCCAGGATCTGTGGAACACAAAAACTACCCAAACACTGGGTTGTTACGTCTGACCCGGGATCTGTGGAACACAAAAACTACCCAAACACTGGGTTGTCATGTCTGACCCGGGATCTGGGTAACACAAAAACTACCCAAACACTGGGTCGTTACGTCTGACCCAGGATCTGAGTAACACAAAAACTACCCAAACACTGGGTTGTTACGTCTGACCCAGGATCTGGGTAACACAAAAACTACCCAAACACTGGGTTGTTACGTCTGACCCAGGATCTGGGTAACACAAAACTACCCAAACACTGGGTTGTTACGTCTGACCCAGGATCTGTGGAACACAAAACTACCCAAACACTGGGTTGTTACGTCTGACCCAGGATCTGGGTAACAAAAACTACCCAAACACTGGGTCGTTACACGTCTGACCCAGGATCTGAGTAACACAAAAACTACCCAAACACTGGGTTGTTCACGTCTGACCCAGGATCTGGGTAACACAAAAACTACCCAAACACTGGGTTGTTCACGTCTGACCAGGATCTGGGTAACACAAAAACTACCCAAACACTGGGTCATTTACGTCTGACCCAGGATCTGAGTAACACAAAAACTACCCAAACACTGGGTTGTTACGTCTGACCCAGGATCTGCGTAACACAAAAACTACCCAAACACTGGGTTGTTACGGCTGACCCAGGATCTGTGGAACACAAAAACTACCCAAACACTGGGTTGTCACGTCTGACCCGGGATCTGGGTAACACAAAAACTACCCAAACACTGGGTCGTTACGTCTGACCCAGGATCTGGGTAACACAAAAACTACCCAAACACTGGGTGTTACGTCTGACCCAGGATCTGGGTAACACAAAAACTACCCAAACACTGGGTTGTTACGTCTGACCCAGGATCTGAGTAACACAAAACTACCCAAACACTGGGTTGTTACGTCTGACCCAGGATCTGTGGAACACCAAAACTACCCAAACACTGGGTTGTCACGTCTGACCCAGGATCTGGGTAACACAAAAACTACCCAAACACTGGGTTGTTACGTCTGACCCAGGATCTGAGTAAACACAAAACTACCCAAACACTGGGTTGTTACATCTGACCAGGATCTGTGTAACACAAAAACTACCCAAACACTGGGTTGTTACGTCTGACCTGGGATCTGGGTAACACAAAAACTACCCAAACACTGGGTCGTTACGTCTGACCCAGGATCTGAGTAACACAAAAACTACCCAAACACTGGGTTGTTACGTCTGACCCAGGATCTGCGTAACACAAAAACTACCCAAACACTGGGTTGTTACGGCTGACCCAGGATCTGTGGAACACCAAAACTACCCAAACACTGGGTTGTCACGTCTGACCTGGGATCTGGGTAACACAAAAACTACCCAAACACTGGGTTGTTACGGCTGACCCAGGATCTGGGTAACACAAAACTACCCAAACCCACGTCTGACCCAGGATCTGGTAACACAAAAACTACCCAAACACTGGGTTGTTACGTCTGACCTGGGATCTGGGTAACACAAAACTACCCAAACACTGGGTTGTTACGTCTGACCCAGGATCTGAGTAAGTAACACAAAACTACCCAAACACTGGGTTGTTACGTCTGACCCAGGATCTGCGTTACACAAAAACTACCCAAACACTGGGTTGTTACGGCTGACCCAGGATCTGTGGTAACACAAAAACTACCCAAACACTGGGTTGTTACGTCTGACCCAGGATCTGTGGAACACAAAAACTACCCAAACACTGGGATCTGTCTGACCCGGGATCTGGGTAACACAAAAACTACCCAAACACTGGGTCGTTACGTCTGACCCAGGATCTGGGTAACACAAAAACTACCCAAACACTGGGTCGTTCACGTCTGACCCAGGATCTGGGTAACACAAAAACTACCCAAACACTGGGTTGTTACGTCTGACCCAGGATCTGAGTAACACAAAAACTACCCAAACACTGGGTTGTTACGTCTGACCCAGGATCTGTGTAACACAAAAACTACCCAAACACTGGGTTGTTACGTCTGACCCAGGATCTGAGTAACACAAAAACTACCCAAACACTGGGTCGTTACGTCTGACCCAGGATCTGAGTAACACAAAAACTACCCAAACACTGGGTCGTTACGTCTGACCCAGGATCTGGGTAACACAAAAACTACCCAAACACTGGGTTGTTACGTCTGACCCAGGATCTGGGTAACACAAAAACTACCCAAACACTGGGTTGTTACGTCTGACCCAGGATCTGAGTAACACAAAAACTACCCAAACACTGGGTTGTTACGTCTGACCCAGGATCTGGGTAACACAAAAACTACCCAAACACTGGGTTGTTACGGCTGACCCAGGATCTGGAACACTAAAACTACCCAAACACTGGGTTGTCACGTCTGACCCGGGATCTGGGTAACACAAAAACTACTCAAACACTGGGTCGTTCGTCTGACCCAGGATCTGAGTAACACAAAAACTACCCAAACACTGGGTTGTTACGTCTGACCCAGGATCTGGGTAACACAAAAACTACCCAAACACTGGGTTGTTACGTCTGACCCAGGATCTGAGTAACACAAAAACTACCCAAACACTGGGTTGTTACGGCTGACCCAGGATCTGTGGAACACCAAAACTACCCAAACACTGGGTTGTCACGTCTGACCCAGGATCTGGGTAACACAAAAACTACCCAAACACTGGGTTGTTACGTCTGACCCAGGATCTGGGTAACACAAAAACTACCCAAACACTGGGTTGTTACGTCTGACCCAGGATCTGAGTAACACAAAAACTACCCAAACACTGGGTTGTTTACGTCTGACCCAGGATCTGGGTAACACAAAAACTACCCAAACACTGGGTTGTTACGTCTGACCCAGGATCTGGGTAACACAAAAACTACCCAAACACTGGGTTGTTACGTCTGACCCAGGATCTGTGGTAACACAAAAACTACCCAAACACTGGGTTGTTACGTCTGACCCAGGATCTGGGTAACACAAAACTACCCAAACACTGGGTCATTCACGTCTGACCCAGGATCTGTGGTAACACAAAAACTACCCAAACACTGGGTTGTTACGTCTGACCCAGGATCTGGGTAACACAAAAACTACCCAAACACTGGGTTGTTACGTCTGACCCAGGATCTGTGGAACACAAAAACTACCCAAACACACTGGGTTATTCGTCTGACCCAGGATCTGAGTAACACAAAACTACCCAAACACTGGGTTGTTACGTCTGACCCAGGATCTGGGTAACACAAAAACTACCCAAACACTGGGTCGTTACGTCTGACCCAGGATCTGCGTTACACAAAAACTACCCAAACACTGGGTCGTTACGTCTTACCCAGGATCTGGGTAACGCAAAAACTACCCAAACACTGGGTCGTTACGTCTGACCCAGGATCTGAGTAACACAAAAACTACCCAAACACTGGGTTGTTACGGCTGACCCAGGATCTGTGGAACACCAAAACTACCCAAACACTGGGTTGTTACGTCTGACCCAGGATCTGGGTAACACAAAAACTACTCAAACACTGGGTCGTTACATCTGACCCAGGATCTGAGTAACACAAAAACTACCCAAACACTGGGCCGTTACGTCTGACCCAGGATCTGCATTACACAAAAACTACCCAAACACTGGGTTGTTACGGCTGACCCAGGATCTGGGTAACACAAAACTACCCAAACACTGGGTCATTACGTCCTGACCCAGGATCTGAGTAACACAAAAACTACCCAAACACTGGGTTTATACGTCTGACCCAGGATCTGCGTAACACAAAAACTACCCAAACACTGGGTCGTTACGGCTGACCCAGGATCTGTGGAACACTAAAACTACCCAAACACTGGGTTGTCACGTCTGACCCGGGATCTGGGTAACACAAAAACTACTCAAACACCAAACACTGACCCAGGATCTGGTAACACAAAAACTACCCAAACACTGGGTTGTTACGTCTGACCCAGGATCTGGGTAACACAAAAACTACCCAAACACTGGGTTGTTACGTCTGACCCAGGATCTGAGTAACACAAAAACTACCCAAACACTGGGTTGTTACGGCTGACCCAGGATCTGTGGAACACCAAAACTACCCAAACACTGGGTTGTCACGTCTGACCTGGGATCTGGGTAACACAAAAACTACCCAAACACTGGGTTGTCACGTCTGACCCAGGATCTGGGTAACACAAAAACTACCCAAACACTGGGTTGTTACATCTGACCCAGGATCTGGGTAACACAAAAACTACCCAAACACTGGGTTGTTACGTCTGACCTGGGATCTGAGTAACACAAAAACTACCCAAACACTGGGTCGTTACGTCTGACCCAGGATCTGAGTAACACAAAAACTACCCAAACACTGGGTTGTTACGTCTGACCCAGGATATGCGTTACACAAAAACTACCCAAACACTGGGTTGTTACGGCTGACCCAGGATCTGTGGAACACCAAAACTACCCAAACACTGGGTTATCACGTCTGACCTGGGATCTGGGTAACACAAAAACTACTCAAACACTGGGTCGTTACGTCTGACCCAGGAACTGAGTAACACAAAAACTACCCAAACACTGGGTTGTCACGTCTGACCCAGGATCTGAGTAACACAAAATCTACCCAAACACTGGGTTGTTACGTCTGACCTGGGATCTGCTTTACACAAAAACTATCCAAACACTGGGTTGTTATGTCTGATCCAGGATCTGTGGAACACAAAAACTACCCAAACACTGGGTTGTCACGTCTGACCTGGGATCTGGGTAACACAAAAACTACCCAAACACTGGGTTGTTACGGCTGACCCAGGATCTGGGTAACACAAAAACTACCCAAACACTGGGTTGTCACGTCTGACCCAGGATCTGAGTAACACAAAAACTACCCAAACACTGGGTTGTTACGTCTGACCCAGGATCTGCGTTACACAAAAACTACCCAAACACTGGGTCGTTACGGCTGACCCAGGATCTGTGGAACACTAAAACTACCCAAACACTGGGTTGTCACGTCTGACCCGGGATCTGGGTAACACAAAAACTACCCAAACACTGGGTCGTTACGTCTGACCCAGGATCTGAGTAACACAAAAACTACCCAAACACTGGGTTGTCACGTCTGACCCAGCATCTGAGTAACACAAAATCTACCCAAACACTGGGTTGTTACGTCTGACCCAGGATCTGTGGAACACAAAAACTACCCAAACACTGGGTTGTTATGTCTGACCTGGGATCTGGGTAACACAAAACTACCCAAACACTGGGTTGTTACGGCTGACCCAGGATCTGTGGAACACCAAAACTACCCAAACACTGGGTTGTCACGTCTGACCCGGGATCTGGGTAACACAAAAACTACCCAAACACTGGGTTGTTACGTCTGACCCAGGATCTGGGTAACAACACAAAACTGGGTACTATGTCTGACCGGGATCAAACACTACCCAAACACTGGGTTGTTACGTCTGACCCAGGATCTGAGTAACACAAAAACTACCCAAACACTGGGTTGTTACGTCTGACCCAGGATCTGGGTAACACAAAAACTACCCAAACACTGGGTTGTTACGTCTGACCTGGGATCTGCTTTACAGAAAAACTACCCAAACACTGGGTTGTTATGTCTGATCCAGGATCTGTGGAACACAAAAACTACCCAAACACTGGGTTGTCACGTCTGACCCGGGATCTGGGTAACACAAAAACTACCCAAACACTGGGTTGTCACGTCTGACCCAGGATCTGGGTAACACAAAAACTACCCAAACACTGGGTCGTTACGGCTGACCTGGGATCTGAGTAACACAAAAACTACCTAAAGACAGGGTCGTTACGTCTGACCCAGGATCTGAGTAACACAAAATCTACCCAAACACTGGGTTGTTACGTCTGATCCAGGATCTGTGGAACACAAAAACTACCCAAACACTGGGTTGTCATGTCTGATCCAGGATCAGGGTAACATAAAAACTACCCAAACACTGGGTTGTTACGTCTGATCCATGATCTGAGTAACACAAAAGCTACCCAAACACTGGGTTGTTACGTCTGACCCAGGATCTGGGTAACACAAAAACTACCCAAACACTGGGTTGTTACATCTGACCCGGGATCTGAGTAACACAAAAACTACCCAAACACTGGGTTGTCACGGCTGACCCAGGATCTGAGTAACACAAAAACTACCCAAACACTGGGTCGTTACGTCTGACCAAGGATCTGAGTAACACAAAAACTACCCAAACACTCGGTCGTTACGTCTGACCCAGGATCTGGGTAACACAAAAACTACCCAAACACTGGGTCGTTACGTCTGACCAAGGATCTGAGTAACACAAAAACTACCCAAACACTGGGTCGTTACGTCTGACCCAGGATCTGAGTAACACAAAAACTACCCAAACACTGGGTTGTTACGTCTGACCCAGGATCTGGGTAACACAAAAACTACCCAAACACTGGGTTGTTACGTCTGACCCAGGATCTGCGTAACACAAAAACTACCCAAACACTGGGTTGGTACCTCTGACCCAGGATCTGAGTAACACAAAAACTACCCAAACACTGGGTTGTTACGGCTGACCCAGGATCTGTGGAACACAAAACTACCCAAACACTGGGTTGTCACGTCTGACCCGGGATCTGGGTAACACAAAAACTACCCAAACACTGGGTCGTTACGTCTGACCCAGGATCTGTGTTACACAAAAACTACCCAAACACTGGGTCGTTACGTCTGACCCAGGATCTGGGTAACACAAAAACTACCCAAACACTGGGTTACGTCTGACCCAGGACGTCTGACCCAGGATCTGAGTAACACAAAAACTACCCAAACACTGGGTTGTTACGTCTGACCCAGGATCTGCATTACACAAAACTACCCAAACACTGGTTGTTGTTACGGCTGACCCAGGATCTGGGTAACACAAAAACTACCCAAACACTGGGTCATTACGTCTGACCCAGGATCTGAGTAACACAAAAACTACCCAAACACTGGGTTGTTACGTCTGACCCAGGATCTGCGTTACACAAAAACTACCCAAACACTGGGTTGTTACGGCTGACCAGGATCTGTGGAACACAAAAAACTACCCAAACACTCGGTCGTTACGTCTGACCCGGGATCTGTGGAACACAAAAACTACCCAAACACTGGGTTGTCATGTCTGACCCGGGATCTGGGTAACACAAAAACTACCCAAACACTGGGTCGTTACGTCTGACCCAGGATCTGAGTAACACAAAAACTACCCAAACACTGGGTTGTTACGTCTGACCCAGGATCTGGGTAACACAAAAACTACCCAAACACTGGGTCGTTACGTCTGACCCAGGATCTGCGTTACACAAAAACTACCCAAACACTGGGTTGTTACGTCTGACCCAGGATCTCATGTTACACAAAACTACCCAAACACTGGGTTGTTCACGGCTGACCCAGGATCTGTGGAACACCAAAACTACCCAAACACTGGGTTGTTCACGTCTGACCTGGGATCTGGGTAACACAAAAACTACCCAAACACTGGGTCGTTACGTCTGACCCAGGATCTGAGTAACACAAAAACTACCCAAACACTGGGTTGTCACGTCTGACCCAGGATCTGAGTAACACAAAATCTACCCAAACACTGGGTTGTTACGTCTGACCTGGGATCTGCTTTACACAAAATCTATCCAAACACTGGGTTGTTATGTCTGATCCAGGATCTGTGGAACACAAAAACTACCCAAACACTGGGTTGTCACGTCTGACCCAGGATCTGGGTAACACAAAAACTACCCAAACACTGGTTGTTCACGGCTGACCCAGGATCTGGGTAACACAAAAACTACCCAAACACTGGGTTGTCACGTCTGACCCAGGATCTGAGTAACACAAAAACTACCCAAACACTGGGTTGTTACGTCTGACCCAGGATCTGCGTTACACAAAAACTACCCAAACACTGGGTTGTTACGGCTGACCCAGGATCTGTGGAACACTAAAACTACCCAAACACTGGGTTGTCACGTCTGACCCGGGATCTGGGTAACACAAAAACTACTCAAACACTGGGTCGTTACGTCTGACCCAGGATCTGAGTAACACAAAAACTACCCAAACACTGGGTTGTCACGTCTGACCCAGCATCTGAGTAACACAAAATCTACCCAAACACTGGGTTGTTACGTCTGACCTGGGATCTGCTTTACACAAAAACTACCCAAACACTGGGTTGTTATGTCTGACCTGGGATCTGGGTAACACAAAAACTACCCAAACACTGGGTTGTTACGGCTGACCCAGGATCTGTGGAACACCAAAACTACCCAAACACTGGGTTGTCACGTCTGACCCGGGATCTGGGTAACACAAAAACTACCCAAACACTGGGTCACTACGTCTGACCCAGGATCTGGGTAACACAAAAACTACCCAAACACTGGGTCACTATGTCTGACCCGGGATCTGAGTAACACAAAAAATACCCAAACACTGGGTCATTACGTCTGACCCAGGATCTGAGTAACACAAAAACTACCCAAACACTGGGTTGTTACGTTTGACCCAGGATCTGGGTAACACAAAAACTACCCAAACACTGGGTTGTTACGTCTGACCTGGGATCTGCTTTACAGAAAAACTACCCAAACACTGGGTTGTTATGTCTGATCCAGGATCTGTGGAACACAAAAACTACCCAAACACTGGGTTGTCACGTCTGACCCGGGATCTGGGTAACACAAAAACTACCCAAACACTGGGTTGTCACGTCTGACCCAGGATCTGGGTAACACAAAAACTACCCAAACACTGGGATCTGTAACACAAAAACTACCCAAAGACAGGGTCGTCGTTACGTCTGACCCAGGATCTGAGTAACACAAAACTACCCAAACACTGGGTTGTTACGTCTGACCCAGGATCTGTGTAACACAAAAACTACCCAAACACTGGGTTGTTACGTCTGATCCAGGATCTGGGTAACACAAAAACTACCCAAACACTGGGTTGTTACGTCTGATCCAGGATCTGAGTAACACAAAAACTACCCAAACACTGGGTTGTTACGTCTGACCCAGGATCTGGGTAACACAAAAACTACCCAAACACTGGGTCACTACGTCTGACCCGGGATCTGAGTAACACAAAAACTACCCAAACACTGGGTCGTTACGTCTGACCCAGGATCTGAGTAACACAAAAACTACCCAAACACTGGGTTGTTACGTTTGACCCAGGATCTGGGTAACACAAAAACTACCCAAACACTGGGTTGTTACGTCTGACCCAGGATCTGCGTAACACAAAAACTACCCAAACACTGGGTTGGTACCTCTGACCTGGGATCTGAGTAACACAAAAACTACCCAAACACTGGGTTGTTACGGCTGACCCAGGATCTGTGGAACACCAAAACTACCCAAACACTGGGTTGTCACGTCTGACCCGGGATCTGGGTTACACAAAAACTACCCAAACACTGGGTCGTTACGTCTGACCCAGGATCTGCGTTACACAAAAACTACCCAAACTCTGGGTCGTTACGTCTTACCCAGGATCTGGGTAACGCAAAAACTACCCAAACACTGGGTCGTTACGTCTGACCCAGGATCTGGGTAACACAAAAACTACCCAAACACTGGGTCGTTACATCTGGCCCAGGATCTGAGTAACACAAAAACTACCCAAACACTACGTCTGACCCAGGATCTGCATTACACAAAACTACCCAAACACGTTACGGCTGACCCAGGATCTGGGTAACACAAAAACTACCCAAACACTGGGTCATTACGTCTGACCCAGGATCTGAGTAACACAAAAACTACCCAAACACTGGGTTGTTACGTCTGACCCAGGATCTGCGTTACACAAAAACTACCCAAACACTGGGTTGTTACGGCTGACCCAGGATCTGTGGAACACAAAAACTACCCAAACACTCGGTCGTTACGTCTGACCCGGGATCTGTGGAACACAAAAACTACCCAAACACTGGGTTGTTGTCACGGTCTGACCCAGGATCTGGGTAACACAAAAACTACCCAAACACTGGGTTGTTACGTCTGACCCAGGATCTGGGTAACACAAAAACTACCCAAACACTGGGTTGTTACGCGTCTGACCCAGGATCTGGGTAACACAAAAACTACCCAAAACACTGGGTCGTTACGTCTGACCCAGGATCTGAGTAACACAAAAACTACCCAAACACTGGGTTGTTACGGCTGACCCAGGATCTGTGGAACACAAAACTACCCAAACACTGGGTTGTTCACGTCTGACCCAGGATCTGGGTAACACAAAAACTACCCAAACACTGGGTGTTACGTCTGACCCAGGATCTGGGTAACACAAAACTACCCAAACACTGGGTCGTTACGTCTGACCCAGGATCTGAGTACAAAAACTACCCAAACACTGGGTTGTTACATCTGACCCAGGATCTGAGTAACACAAAAACTACCCAAACACTGGGTTGTTACGTCTGACCCAGGATCTGCGTAACACAAAAACTACCCAAACACTGGGTTGTTACGGCTGACCCAGGATCTGTGGAACACAAAAACTACCCAAACACTGGGTTGTTACGTCTGACCCGGGATCTGGGTAACACAAAAACTACCCAAACACTGGGTTGTTACGTCTGACCCAGGATCTGAGTAACACAAAACTACCCAAAAACGTCTGACCCAGGATCTGGGATCTGGAACACACAAAACTACCCAAACACTGGGTTGTCACGTCTGACCCAGGATCTGGGTAACACAAAAACTACCCAAACACTGGGTTGTTACGTCTGACCCAGGATCTGGGTAACACAAAAACTACCCAAACACTGGGTTGTCACGTCTGACCCAGGATCTGGGTAACACAAAAACTACCCAAACACTGGGTTGTTACGTCTGACCCAGGATCTGGGTAACACAAAAACTACCCAAACACTGGGTTGTTCACGCTCTGACCCAGGATCTGTGTAACACAAAACTACCCAAACACTGGGTTGTTACGTCTGACCCAGGATCTGGGTAACACAAAAACTACCCAAACACTGGGTTGTTACGTCTGACCCAGGATCTGGGTAACACAAAAACTACCCAAACACTGGGTCGTTACGTCTGACCCAGGATCTGAGTAACACAAAAACTACCCAAACACTGGGTTGTTACGTCTGACCCAGGATCTGTGGAACACAAAAACTACCCAAACACTGGGTTGTCACGTCTGACCCAGGATCTGGGTAACACAAAAACTACCCAAACACTGGGTTGTTACGTCTGACCCAGGATCTGGGTAACACAAAAACTACCCAAACACTGGGTTGTTACATCTGACCCAGGATCTGTGGTAACACAAAAACTACCCAAACACTGGGTTGTTCACGTCTGACCTGGGATCTGGGTAACACAAAAACTACCCAAACACTGGGTCATTACGCCTGACCCAGGATCTGAGTAACACAAAAACTACCCAAACACTGGGTTGTTACGTCTGACCCAGGATCTGAGTAACACAAAAACTACCCAAACACTGGGTTGTTACGGCTGACCCAGGATCTGTGGAACACAAAAACTACCCAAACACTGGGTTGTCACGTCTGACCTGGGATCTGGGTAACACAAAAACTACCCAAACACTGGGTCGTTACGTCTGACCCAGGATCTGAGGTAACACAAAAACTACCCAAACACTGGGTTGTCACGTCTGACCCAGGATCTGGGTAACACAAAATCTACCCAAACACTGGGTTGTTACGTCTGACCTGGGATCTGCTTTACACAAAAACTACCCAAACACTGGGTTGTTCACGTCTGACCCAGGATCTGTGGTAACACAAAAACTACCCAAACACTGGGTTGTTACGTCTGACCCAGGATCTGGGTAACACAAAAACTACCCAAACACTGGGTTGTTCACGGCTGACCCAGGATCTGGGTAACACAAAACTACCCAAACACTGGGTTGTTACGTCTGACCCAGGATCTGAGTAACACAAAAACTACCCAAACACTGGGTTGTTACGTCTGACCCAGGATCTGCGTTACACAAAAACTACCCAAACACTGGGTTGTTACGGCTGACCCAGGATCTGTGGAACACAAAAACTACCCAAACACTCGGTCGTTACGTCTGACCCGGGATCTGTGGAACACAAAAACTACCCAAACACTGGGTTGTCATGTCTGACCCGGGATCTGGGTAACACAAAAACTACCCAAACACTGGGTTGTCACGTCTGACCCAGGATCTGTGGGTAACACAAAAACTACCCAAACACTGGGTTGTTACGTCTGACCCAGGATCTGGGTAACACAAAAACTACCCAAACACTGGGTTGTTACGTCTGACCCAGGATCTGGGTAACACAAAAACTACCCAAACACTGGGTTGTTCACGTCTTACCCAGGATCTGGGTAACGCAAAAACTACCCAAACACTGGGTCGTTACGTCTGACCCAGGATCTGAGTAACACAAAAACTACCCAAACACTGGGTTGTTACGGCTGACCCAGGATCTGTGGAACACCAAAACTACCCAAACACTGGGTTGTGTTACGTCTGACCAGGATCTGGTAACACAAAAACTACCCAAAACACTGGGTGTTACACAAAAACTGACCCAGGATCTGCACGCCTGACCCAGGATCTGGTAACACAAAAACTACCCAAACACTGGGTTGTTACGCCTGACCCAGGATCTGTGTAACACAAAAACTACCCAAACACTGGGTTGTTACGTCTGACCCAGGATCTGGGTAACACAAAAACTACCCAAACACTGGGTCATTACGTCTGACCCAGGATCTGAGTAACACAAAAACTACCCAAACACTGGGTTGTTACGTCTGACCCAGGATCTGGGTAACACAAAAACTACCCAAACACTGGGTTGTTACGGCTGACCCAGGATCTGTGGAACACCAAAACTACCCAAACACTGGGTTGTCACGTCTGACCCGGGATCTGGGTAACACAAAAACTACCCAAACACTGGGTCGTTACGTCTGACCCAGGATCTGAGTAACACAAAAACTACCCAAACACTGGGTTGTTACATCTGACCCAGGATCTGCGTTACACAAAAACTACCCAAACACTGGGTTGTTACGGCTGACCCAGGATCTGTGGAACACAAAAACTACCCAAACACTGGGTTGTCACGTCTGACCCGGGATCTGGGTAACACAAAACTACCCAAACACTGGGTTGTTACGCCTGACCCAGGATCTGGGTAACACAAAAACTACCCAAACACTGGGTCGTTACGTCTGACCCAGGATCTGAGTAACACAAAACTACCCAAACACTGGGTTGTTCGCGTCTGACCCAGGATCTGGGTAACACAAAAACTACCCAAACACTGGGTTGTTACGTCTGACCCAGGATCTGCGTAACACAAAAACTACCCAAACACTGGGTTGTTACGTCTGACCCAGGATCTGTGGAACACAAAAACTACCCAAACACTGGGTTGTCACGTCTGACCTGGGATCTGGGTAACACAAAAACTACCCAAACACTGGGTCGTTACGTCTGACCCAGGATCTGAGTAACACAAAAACTACCCAAACACTGGGTTGTTACGTCTGACCCAGGATCTGAGTAACACAAAAACTACCCAAACACTGGGTTGTTACGTCTGACCCAGGATCTGAGTAACACAAAAACTACCCAAACACTGGGTTGTCACGTCTGACCCAGGATCTGGGTAACACAAAAACTACCCAAACACTGGGTCGTTACGTCTGACCCAGGATCTGGGTAACACAAAAACTACCCAAACACTGGGTCGTTACGTCTGACCCAGGATCTGAGTAACACAAAAACTACCCAAACACTGGGTTGTTACGTCTGACCCAGGATCTGAGTAACACAAAAACTACCCAAACACTGGGTTGTTACGTCTGACCCAGGATCTGCGTTACACAAAAACTACCCAAACACTGGGTTGTTCACGTCTGACCCAGGATCTGTGGAACACAAAACTACCCAAACACTGGGTTGTCACGTCTGACCCAGGATCTGGGTAACACAAAAACTACCCAAACACTGGGTTGTTACGTCTGACCCAGGATCTGAGTAACACAAAAACTACCCAAACACTGGGTTGTTACGTCTGACCCAGGATCTGGAGTAACACAAAACTACCCAAACACTGGGTTGTTACGTCTGACCCAGGATCTGTGTAACACAAAAACTACCCAAACACTGGGTTGTCACGGCTGACCCAGGATCTGTGGAACACAAAACTACCCAAACACTGGGTTGTTACGCCTGACCCAGGATCTGGGTAACACAAAACTACCCAAACACTGGGTCACGTTACGTCTGACCCAGGATCTGGAGTAACACAAAAACTACCCAAACACTGGGTTGTTACGTCTGACCCAGGATCTGAGTAACACAAAAACTACCCAAACACTGGGTTGTTACGTCTGACCCAGGATCTGGGTAACACAAAAACTACCCAAACACTGGGTTCATTCACGGATCTGACCCAGGATCTGTAACACAAAAACTACCCAAACACTGGGTTGTCACGTCTGACCCAGGATCTGAGGAACACAAAAACTACCCAAACACTGGGTTGTCACGGCTGACCCAGGATCTGAGTAACACAAAAACTACCCAAACACTGGGTCGTTACGTCTGACCCAGGATCTGAGTAACACAAAAACTACCCAAACACTGGGTTGTTACGTCTGACCCAGGATCTGGGTAACACAAAAACTACCCAAACACTGGGTTGTTACGTCTGACCTGGGATCTGAGTAACACAAAAACTACCCAAACACTGGGTTATTTACGTCTGACCCAGGATCTGTGGAACACAAAACTACCCAAACACTGGGTTGTCACGTCTGACCCAGGATCTGGGTAACACAAAACTACCCAAACACTGGGTTGTTACGTCTGACCCAGGATCTGGGTAACACAAAAACTACCCAAACACTGGGTTCGTTACGTCTGACCCAGGATCTGAGTAACACAAAAACTACCCAAACACTGGGTTGTTACGCCTGACCCAGGATCTGTGTAACACAAAACTACCCAAACACTGGGTTGTTACGTCTGACCCAGGATCTGGGTAACACAAAAACTACCCAAACACTGGGTCGTTCACGTCTGACCCAGGATCTGGGTAACACAAAAACTACCCAAACACTGGGTTGTCACGTCTGACCCAGGATCTGGGTAACACAAAAACTACCCAAACACTGGGTTGTTACGTCTGACCCAGGATCTGAGTAACACAAAAACTACCCAAACACTGGGTTGTTACGCCTGACCCAGGATCTGGTAACACAAAAACTACCCAAACACTGGGTTGTTACGGCTGACCCAGGATCTGGGTAACACAAAAACTACCCAAACACTGGGTTGTTACGTCTGACCCAGGATCTGGGTAACACAAAAACTACCCAAACACTGGGTTGTTCTCACGTCTGACCCAGGATCTGAGAACACCCAAAAGTAACACAAAACTACCCAAACACTGGGTTGTCACGTCTGACCCAGGATCTGGGTAACACAAAAACTACCCAAACACTGGGTTGTTACGTCTGACCCAGGATCTGAGTAACACAAAAACTACCCAAACACTGGGTTGTTACGTCTGACCCAGGATCTGGGTAACACAAAACTACCCAAACACTGGGTTGTTACGTCTGACCCAGGATCTGGAGTAACACAAAACTACCCAAACACTGGGTTGTTACGTCTGACCCAGGATCTGGGTAACACAAAAACTACCCAAACACTGGGTTGTTACGTCTGACCCAGGATCTGAGTAACACAAAAACTACCCAAACACTGGGTTGTTCACGGCTGACCCAGGATCTGTGGAACACAAAACTACCCAAACACTGGGTTGTCACGTCTGACCCAGGATCTGGGTAACACAAAAACTACCCAAACACTGGGTCGTTACGTCTGACCCAGGATCTGGGTAACACAAAAACTACCCAAACACTGGGTTGTTACGTCTGACCCAGGATCTGGGTAACACAAAAACTACCCAAACACTGGGTTGTTACGGCTGACCCAGGATCTGGGTAACACAAAACTACCCAAACACTGGGTCGTTACGTCTGACCCAGGATCTGAGTAACACAAAAACTACCCAAACACTGGGTTGTTACGTCTGACCCAGGACGTTACACAAAAACTACCCAAACACTGGGTTGTTACGTCTGACCCAGGATCTGGGTAACACAAAAACTACCCAAACACTGGGTCTGACCCAGGATCGTAACACAAAAACTACCCAAACACTGGGTTGTCACGTCTGACCCAGGATCTGAGTAACACAAAAACTACCCAAACACTGGGTTGTCACGTCCCTGACCCAGGATCTGAGTAACACAAAACTACCCAAACACTGGGTTGTTACGCCTGACCCAGGAGCTGAGTAACACAAAAACTACCCAAACACTGGGTTGTTACGTCTGACCCAGGATCTGAGTAACACAAAAACTACCCAAACACTGGGTTGTTACGTCTGACCCAGGATCTGGGTAACACAAAAACTACCCAAACACTGGGTTGTTACGTCTGACCCAGGATCTGGGTAACACAAAACTACCCAAACACTGGGGCTGTTACGTCTGACCCAGGATCTGAGTAACACAAAACTACCCAAACACTGGGTTGTTACGTCTGACCCAGGATCTGGGTAACACAAAACTACCCAAACACTGGGTCATTACGTCTGACCCAGGATCTGTGGAACACAAAAACTACCCAAACACTGGGTCGTTACGTCTGACCCGGGATCTGTGGAACACAAAAACTACCCAAACACTGGGTTGTCATGTCTGACCCGGGATCTGGGTAACACAAAACTACCCAAACACTGGGTCGTTACGTCTGACCCAGGATCTGAGTAACACAAAAACTACCCAAACACTGGGTTGTTACGTCTGACCCAGGATCTGGTAACACAAAAACTACCCAAACACTGGTGCGTTTTACGTCTGACCCAGGATCTGTGTAACACAAAAACTACCCAAACACTGGGTTGTTCACGTCTGACCCAGGATCTGGGTAATGCAAAAACTACCCAAACACTGGGTCGTTACGTCTGACCCAGGATCTGTGGTAACACAAAAACTACCCAAACACTGGGTTGTTACGTCTGACCCAGGATCTGGGTAACACAAAAACTACCCAAACACTGGGTTGTTACGTCTGACCCAGGATCTGGGTAACACAAAAACTACCCAAACACTGGGTTGTTACATCTGACCCAGGATCTGAGTAACACAAAAACTACCCAAACACTGGGTTGTCACGTCTGACCCAGGATCTGGGTAACACAAAAACTACCCAAACACTGGGTTGTCACGGCTGACCCAGGATCTGGGTAACACAAAAACTACCCAAACACTGGGTCATTACGTCTGACCCAGGATCTGGGTAACACAAAACTACCCAAACACTGGGTTGTTACGGCTGACCCAGGATCTGTGGAACACTAAAACTACCCAAACACTGGGTTGTCACGTCTGACCCGGGATCTGGGTAACACAAAAACTACTCAAACACTGGGTTGTTACGGCTGACCCAGGATCTGTGGAACACCAAAACTACCCAAACACTGGGTTGTCACGTCTGACCGGGATCTGGGTAACACAAAAACTACCCAAACACTGGGTGTTACGTCTGACCCAGGATCTGAGTAACACAAAAACTACCCAAACACTGGGTTGTTACGTCTGACCCAGGATCTGCGTAACACAAAAACTACCCAAACACTGGGTTGTTACGGCTGACCCAGGATCTGTGGAACACAAAAACTACCCAAACACTGGGTTGTTACATCTGACCCAGGATCTGGGTAACACAAAAACTACCCAAACACTGGGTCGTTACATCTGACCCAGGATCTGGGCAACACAAAAACTACCCAAACACTGGGTCGTTACGTCTGACCCAGGATCTGAGTAACACAAAAACTACCCAAACACTGGGTCGTTACGTCTGACCCAGGATCTGAGTAACACAAAAACTACCCAAACACTGGGTTGTTTACGTCTGACCCAGGATCTGCGTTACACAAAAACTACCCAAACACTGGGTTGTTACGCCTGACCCAGGATCTGTGGAACACCAAAACTACCCAAACACTGGGTTATCACGTCTGACCTGGGATCTGGGTAACACAAAAACTACCCAAACACTGGGTCGTTACGCCTGACCCAGGATCTGAGTAACACAAAAACTACCCAAACACTGGGTTGTCACGTCTGACCCAGGATCTGGGTAACACAAAAACTACCCAAACACTGGGTTGTTACGCCTGACCCAGGAGCTGAGTAACACAAAAACTACCCAAACACTGGGTTGTTACGTCTGACCCAGGATCTGAGTAACACAAAAACTACCCAAACACTGGGTTGTCACGGCTGACCCAGGATCTGTAACACAAAAACTACCCAAACACTGGGTCATTACGTCTGACCCAGGATCTGAGTAACACAAAAACTACCCAAACACTGGGTTGTTACGTCTGACCCAGGATCTGCGTAACACAAAAACTACCCAAACACTGGGTTGTTACGGCTGACCCAGGATCTGTGGAACACAAAAACTACCCAAACACTCGGTCGTTACGTCTGACCCGGGATCTGTGGAACACAAAAACTACCCAAACACTGGGTTGTTACGTCTGACCCAGGATCTGGGTAACACAAAAACTACCCAAACACTGGGTCGTTACATGCCTGACCCAGGATCTGAGTACACAAAAACTACCCAAACACTGGGTTGTTACGTCTGACCCAGGATCTGGGTAACACAAAAACTACCCAAACACTGGGTTGTTACGCCTGACCCAGGATCTGAGTAACACAAAACTACCCAAACACTGGGTTGTTACGGCTGACCCAGGATCTGTGGAACACAAAACTACCCAAACACTGGGTTGTTCACGTCTGACCAGGATCTGGGTAACACAAAAACTACCCAAACACTGGGTCGTTACGTCTGACCCAGGAAGTAACACAAAAACTACCCAAACACTGGGTTGTTACGCCTGACCCAGGATCTGGGTAACACAAAAACTACCCAAACACTGGGTTGTTACGTCTGACCCAGGATCTGAGTAACACAAAAACTACCCAAACACTGGGTTGTTACGTCTGACCCAGGATCTGGGTAACACAAAAACTACCCAAACACTGGGTCGTTACGGCTGACCCAGGATCTGTGGTAACACTAAAACTACCCAAACACTGGGTTGTCACGTCTGACCCAGGATCTGGGTAACACAAAAACTACCCAAACACTGGGTCGTTACGTCTGACCCAGGATCTGAGTAACACAAAAACTACCCAAACACTGGGTTGTTACGTCTGACCTGGGATCTGCTTTACACAAAAACTACCCAAACACTGGGTTGTTATGTCTGACCTGGGATCTGGGTAACACAAAAACTACCCAAACACTGGGTTGTTACGGCTGACCCAGGATCTGTGGAACACACAAAACTACCCAAACACTGGGTTGTCACGCCTGACCCAGGATCTGGGTAACACTAAAAACTACCCAAACACTGGGTCACTACGTCTGACCCAGGATCTGGGTAACACAAAAACTACCCAAACACTGGGTTGTTACGTCTGACCCAGGATCTGAGTAACACAAAAACTACCCAAACACTGGGTTGTTACTGACCCAGGATCTGTGGAACCAAAACTACCCAAACACTGGGTTGTTACGTCTGACCCGGGATCTGGGTAACACAAAAACTACCCAAACACTGGGTCGTTACGTCTGACCCAGGATCTGAGTAACACAAAAACTACCCAAACACTGGGTTGTTACATCTGACCCAGGATCTGCGTTACACAAAAACTACCCAAACACTGGGTTGTTACGGCTGACCCAGGATCTGTGGAACACAAAACTACCCAAACACTGGGTTGTCACGTCTGACCCGGGATCTGGGTAACACAAAAACTACCCAAACACTGGGTCGCGTTACGTCTGACCCAGGATCTGCATTACACAAAAACTACCCAAACACTGGGTTGTTACGTCTGACCTGGGATCTGAGTAACACAAAAACTACCCAAACACTGGGTCGTTACGTCTGACCCAGGATCTGAGTAACACAAAAACTACCCAAACACTGGGTTGTTACGTCTGACCCAGGATCTGCGTTACACAAAAACTACCCAAACACTGGGTTGTTACGTCTGACCCAGGATCTGTGGAACACCAAAACTACCCAAACACTGGGTTATCACGTCTGACCTGGGATCTGGGTAACACAAAACTACCCAAACACTGGGTCGTTACGTCTGACCCAGGATCTGAGTAACACAAAAACTACCCAAACACTGGGTTGTTACGTCTGACCCAGGATCTGAGTAACACAAAAACTACCCAAACACTGGGTTGTTACGTCTGACCTGGGATCTGCTTTACACAAAAACTACCCAAACACTGGGTTGTTATGTCTGATCCAGGATCTGTGGAACACAAAAACTACCCAAACACTGGGTTGTCACGTCTGACCCTGGGATCTGGGTAACACAAAAACTACCCAAACACTGGGTTGTTACGGCTGACCCAGGATCTGGGTAAACACAAAACTACCCAAACACTGGGTTGTCACGTCTGACCCAGGATCTGGGTAACACAAAACTACCCAAACACTGGGTTGTTACGTCTGACCCAGGATCTGAGCAACACAAAAACTACCCAAACACTGGGTTGTTACGTCTGACCCAGGATCTGTGGAACACCAAAAACTACCCAAACACTGGGTTGTCACGCCTGACCCGGGATCTGGGTAACACAAAACTACCCAAACACTGGGGTCATTACGTCTGACCCAGGATCTGAGTAACACAAAAACTACCCAAACACTGGGTTGTTACGTCTGACCCAGGATCTGAGTAACACAAAAACTACCCAAACACTGGGTTGTTACGTCTGACCCAGGATCTGTGGAACACAAAAACTACCCAAACACTGGGTTGTCACGTCTGACCCAGGATCTGGGTAACACAAAACTACCCAAACACTGGGTTCAAACACTGGATCTGAGTAACACAAAACTACCTCCAAACACTGGGTTGTTACGCCTGACCCAGGATCTGGGTAACACAAAAACTACCCAAACACTGGGTTGTTACATCTGACCCAGGATCTGAGTAACACAAAAACTACCCAAACACTGGGTTGTTACGCGTCTGACCCAGGATCTGTGGTAACACAAAACTACCCAAACACTGGGTTGTTACGCCTGACCCAGGATCTGGGTAACACAAAAACTACCCAAACACTGGGTCGTTACGCCTGACCCAGGATCTGGGTAACACAAAAACTACCCAAACACTGGGGTTATTCACGTCTGACCCAGGATCTGGGTAACACAAAAACTACCCAAACACTGGGTTGTTACGTCTGACCCAGGATCTGAGTAACACAAAAACTACCCAAACACTGGGTTGTTACGCCTGACCCAGGATCTGGGTAACACAAAAACTACCCAAACACTGGGTTGTCACGCGTCTGACCCAGGATCTGGGTAACACAAAAACTACCCAAACACTGGGTTGTTATACGTCTGACCCAGGATCTGTGTAACACAAAAACTACCCAAACACTGGGTTGTTACGTCTGACCCAGGATCTGGGTAACACAAAAACTACCCAAACACTGGGTTGTTACGTCTGACCCAGGATCTGGGTAACACAAAAACTACCCAAACACTGGGTTGTTACGTCTGACCCAGGATCTGAGTAACACAAAACTACCCAAACACTGGGTTGTTACGTCTGACCCAGGATCTGCGTAACACAAAAACTACCCAAACACTGGGTTGTTACGTCTGACCCAGGATCTGGGTAACACAAAAACTACCCAAACACTGGGTTGTTACGTCTGACCCAGGATCTGTGGAACACAAAAACTACCCAAACACTGGGTTGTCACGTCTGACCCAGGATCTGGGTAACACAAAAACTACCCAAACACTGGGTTGTTACGTCTGACCCAGGATCTGAGTAACACAAAAAACTACCCAAACACTGGGTTGTTACATCTGACCCAGGATCTGAGTAACACAAAAACTACCCAAACACTGGGTTGTTACATGTCTGACCCAGGATCTGTGGAACACAAAACTACCCAAACACTGGGTTGTCACGTCTGACCCAGGATCTGGGTAACACAAAAACTACCCAAACACTGGGTCGTTACATCTGACCCAGGATCTGGGTAACACAAAAACTACCCAAACACTGGGTCGTTACGCCTGACCCAGGATCTGAGTAACACAAAAACTACCCAAACACTGGGTTGTTACGCCTGACCCAGGATCTGGGTAACACAAAAACTACCCAAACACTGGGTTGTTACGCCTGACCCAGGATCTGAGTAACACAAAAACTACCCAAACACTGGGTTGTTACGTCTGACCCAGGATCTGTGGAACACCAAAACTACCCAAACACTGGGTTGTCACGTCTGACCTGGGATCTGGGTAACACAAAAACTACCCAAACACTGGGTTGTTACGTCTGACCCAGGATCTGGAGTAACACAAAAACTACCCAAACACTGGGTTGTCACGTCTGACCCAGGATCTGAGTAACACAAAAACTACCCAAACACTGGGTTGTTACGTCTGACCCAGGATCTGCTTACACACAAAACTACCCAAACACTGGGTTGTTACGTCTGACCCAGGATCTGGGTAACACAAAACTACCCAAACACTGGGTTGTCACGTCTGACCCAGGATCTGGGTAACACAAAAACTACCCAAACACTGGGTTGTTACGTCTGACCCAGGATCTGAGTAACACAAAAACTACCCAAACACTGGGTTGTTCACGTCTGACCCAGGATCTGAGTAACACAAAAACTACCCAAACACTGGGTTGTTACGTCTGACCCAGGATCTGCGTAACACAAAACTACCCAAACACTGGGTTGTTACTCGGCTGACCCAGGATCTGTGGAACACAAAAACTACCCAAACACTGGGTTGTCACGTCTGACCCAGGATCTGAGTAACACAAAACTACCCAAACACTGGGTCGTTACGTCTGACCCAGGATCTGAGTAACACAAAAACTACCCAAACACTGGGTTGTTCACGTCTGACCCAGGATCTGAGTAACACAAAAACTACCCAAACACTGGGTTGTTACGTCTGACCCAGGATCTGGGTAACACAAAAACTACCCAAACACTGGGTTGTTACGTCTGACCCAGGATCTGGGTAACACAAAACTACCCAAACACTGGGTTGTTACGTCTGACCCAGGATCTGTAACACAAAAACTACCCAAACACTGGGTTGTTACGTCTGACCCAGGATCTGAGTAACACAAAAACTACCCAAACACTGGGTTGTTACATCTGACCCAGGATCTGGTAACACAAAAACTACCCAAACACTGGGTTGTTACGTCTGACCCAGGATCTGGAGTAACACAAAACTACCCAAACACTGGGTTGTTACGTCTGACCCAGGATCTGGGTAACACAAAAACTACCCAAACACTGGGTTGTTCACGTCTGACCCAGGATCTGGTAACACAAAAACTACCCAAACACTGGGTCGTCGTCACGTCTGACCCAGGATCTGAGTAACACAAAAACTACCCAAACACTGGGTTGTTACGTCTGACCCAGGATCTGGGTAACACAAAAACTACCCAAACACTGGGTTGTTACGGCTGACCCAGGATCTGAGTAACACAAAAACTACCCAAACACTGGGTTGTTACGCCTGACCCAGGATCTGGGTAACACAAAACTACCCAAACACTGGGTTGTTACGTCTGACCCAGGATCTGAGTAACACAAAAACTACCCAAATACTGGGTTGTTACGCCTGACCCAGGATCTGAGTAACACAAAAACTACCCAAACACTGGGTTGTTACGTCTGACCTGGGATCTGGGTAACACAAAACTACCCAAACACTGGGTTGTTACGCTCTGACCCAGGATCTGAGTAACACAAAAACTACCCAAACACTGGGTTGTTACGTCTGACCCAGGATCTGGAAGTAACACAAAAACTACCCAAACACTGGGTTGTTACATCTGACCCAGGATCTGGGTAACACAAAAACTACCCAAACACTGGGTTGTTACGTCTGACCCAGGATCTGAGTAACACAAAAACTACCCAAACACTGGGTTGTTACGTCTGACCCAGGATCTGGGTAACACAAAAACTACCCAAACACTGGGTTGTTACGGCTGACCCAGGATCTGGGTAACACAAAAACTACCCAAACACTGGGTTGTTACGTCTGACCCGGGATCTGGGTAACACAAAACTACCCAAACACTGGGTTGTTCACGTCTGACCCAGGATCTGAGTAACACAAAAACTACCCAAACACTGGGTTGTCACGTCTGACCCAGGATCTGGGTAACACAAAACTACCCAAACACTGGGTTGTTACGTCTGACCCAGGATCTGCTTAACACAAAAACTACCCAAACACTGGGTTGTTACGTCTGACCAGGATCTGGAGTAACACAAAAACTACCCAAACACTGGGTTGTTACGTCTGACCCAGGATCTGAGTAACACAAAAACTACCCAAACACTGGGTTGTTACGTCTGACCCAGGATCTGAGTAACACAAAAACTACCAAAACACGTCTGGGATCTGTAACACAAAAACTACATTCTGACCCAGGATCTGTGGTAACACAAAAACTACCCAAACACTGGGTTGTTACGTCTGACCCAGGATCTGGGTAACACAAAAACTACCCAAACACTGGGTTGTTACGTCTGACCCAGGATCTGAGTAACACAAAACTACCCAAACACTGGGTCACAGCACGTCTGACCAGGATCTGAGTAACACAAAAACTACCCAAACACTGGGTTGTTACGTCTGACCCAGGATCTGGGTAACACAAAACTACCCAAACACTGGGTTGTTACGTCTGACCTGGGATCTGGGTAACACAAAACTACCCAAACACTGGGTTGTTACGCCTGACCCAGGATCTGAGTAACACAAAAACTACCCAAACACTGTCCTGACCCGGGATCTGTGCCTAACACAAAAACTACCCAAACACTGGGATCTGACCCAGGATCTGTGTAACACAAAAACTACCCAAACACTGGGTTGTTACGCGTCTGACCCGGGATCTGTGGTAACACAAAAACTACCCAAACACTGGGTTGTTACGTCTGACCCAGGATCTGGGTAACACAAAAACTACCCAAACACTGGGTTGTTACGTCTGACCCAGGATCTGGGTAACACAAAAACTACCCAAACACTGGGTTGTTACGTCTGACCCAGGATCTGGGTAACACAAAAACTACCCAAACACTGGGTTGTTACGTCTGACCCAGGATCTGGGTAACACAAAAACTACCCAAACACTGGGTTGTTACGTCTGACCCAGGATCTGTGGAAACACAAAACTACCCAAACACTGGGTTGTCACGTCTGACCCAGGATCTGGGTAACACAAAAACTACCCAAACACTGGGTCCGTTACGTCTGACCCAGGATCTGGGTAACACAAAAAACTACCCAAACACTGGGTTGTTACGCACTCTGACCCAGGATCTGAGTAACACAAAAACTACCCAAACACTGGGTTGTTACGCCTGACCCAGGATCTGGTAACACAAAAACTACCCAAACACTGGGTTGTTACGTCTGACCCAGGATCTGAGTAACACAAAAACTACCCAAACACTGGGTTGTTACGGCTGACCCAGGATCTGGGTAACACAAAAACTACCCAAACACTGGGTTGTTACGTCTGACCCAGGATCTGGGTAACACAAAAACTACCCAAACACTGGGTTGTTACGCCTGACCCAGGATCTGAGTAACACAAAACACAAAACTACCCAAACACTGGGTTGTTACGCCTGACCCAGGATCTGGGTAACACAAAAACTACCCAAACACTGGGTTGTTACGTCTGACCTGGGATCTGAGTAACACAAAAACTACCCAAACACTGGGTTGTTACGTCTGACCCAGGATCTGAGTAACACAAAAACTACCCAAACACTGGGTTGTTACGGCTGACCCAGGATCTGTGTAACACAAAAACTACCCAAACACTGGGTTGTTACGTCTGACCCAGGATCTGGGTAACACAAAAACTACCCAAACACTGGGTTGTTACGTCTGACCCAGGATCTGAGTAACACAAAACTACCCAAACACTGGGTTGTCACGTCTGACCCAGGATCTGGAGTAACACAAAACTACCCAAACACTGGGTTGTTACGTCTGACCAGGATCTGCTGTAACACAAAAACTACCCAAACACTGGGTTGTTACGTCTGACCCAGGATCTGTGGAACACAAAAACTACCCAAACACTGGGTTGTCACGTCTGACCCAGGATCTGGGTAACACAAAAACTACCCAAACACTGGGTTGTCACGGCTGACCAGGATCTGGGTAACTACAAAACTACCCAAACACTGGGTTGTCACGTCTGACCCAGGATCTGCCGGTAACACAAAAACTACCCAAACACTGGGTTGTTACGCCTGACCCAGGATCTGCGTAACACAAAAACTACCCAAACACTGGGTCGTTACGGCTGACCCAGGATCTGTGGAACACTAAAACTACCCAAACACTGGGTTGTCACGCCTGACCCGGGATCTGGGTAACACAAAACTACCCAAACACTGGGTTGTTACGTCTGACCCAGGATCTGGAGTAACACAAAAACTACCCAAACACTGGGTTGTCACGTCTGACCCAGGATCTGAGTAACACAAAAACTACCCAAACACTGGGTCACGTCTGACCCAGGATCTGGGTACACACAAAACTACCCAAACACTGGGTTGTTACGTCTGACCCAGGATCTGGGTAACACTAAAAACTACCCAAACACTGGGTTGTTACGGCTGACCCAGGATCTGGGGAACACCAAAACTACCCAAACACTGGGTTGTCACGTCTGACCCGGGATCTGGGTAACACACAAAAAACTACCCAAACACTGGGTCGCACAGGTTGTTACGTCTGACCCAGGATCTGAGTAACACAAAAAACTACCCAAACACTGGGTTGTTACATGTCTGACCCAGGATCTGAGTAACACAAAAACTACCCAAACACTGGGTTGTTACGTCTGACCCAGGATCTGGGGAACACCAAAACTACCCAAACACTGGGTTGTCACGTCTGACCCAGGATCTGGGTAACACAAAAACTACCCAAACACTGGGTTGTTACACGTCTGACCCAGGATCTGAGTAACACAAAAACTACCCAAACACTGGGTTGTTACGTCTGACCCAGGATCTGAGTAACACAAAAACTACCCAAACACTGGGTTGTTACATCTGACCCAGGATCTGGGTAACACAAAACTACCCAAACACTGGGTTGTTACGGCTGACCCAGGATCTGTGGAACACAAAACTACCCAAACACTGGGTTGTCACGTCTGACCTGGGATCTGGGTAACACAAAAACTACCCAAACACTGGGTCGTTACGTCTGACCCAGGATCTGAGTAACACAAAACTACCCAAACACTGGGTTGTTACGTCTGACCCAGGATCTGAGTAACACAAAAACTACCCAAACACTGGGTTGTTACGTCTGACCTGGGATCTGTAACACAAAAACTACCCAAACACTGGGTTGTTACGTCTGATCCATGATCTGAGTAACACAAAAGCTACCCAAACACTGGGTTGTTACGTCTGACCCAGGATCTGGGTAACACAAAAACTACCCAAACACTGGGTTGTTACGTCTGACCCAGGATCTGGGTAACACAAAAACTACCCAAACACTGGGTTGTTCACGTCTGACCCAGGATCTGAGTAACACAAAACTACCCAAACACTGGGTTGTTACGTCTGACCCAGGATCTGAGTAACACAAAAACTACCCAAACACTGGGTCGTCACGGCTGACCCAGGATCTGTGGAACACAAAAACTACCCAAACACTGGGTTGTCACGCCTGACCCGGGATCTGGGTAACACAAAAACTACCCAAACACTGGGTTTGTTACGCCTGACCCAGGAGCTGAGTAACACAAAAACTACCCAAACACTGGGTTGTTACGTCTGACCCAGGATCTGGGTAACACAAAAACTACCCAAACACTGGGTTGTTACGTCTGACCCAGGATCTGAGTAACACAAAAACTACCCAAACACTGGGTTGTTACTGCCTCTGACCCAGGATCTGTGGGAACACAAAACTACCCAAACACTGGGTTGTCACGTCTGACCCAGGATCTGGGTAACACAAAAACTACCCAAACACTGGGTTCGTTACGTCTGACCCAGGATCTGAGTAACACAAAAACTACCCAAACACTGGGTTGTTACGTCTGACCCAGGATCTGAGTAACACAAAAACTACCCAAACACTGGGTTGTTACGGCTGACCCAGGATCTGTGGAACACCAAAACTACCCAAACACTGGGTTGTCACGTCTGACCCAGGATCTGGGTAACACAAAAACTACCCAAACACTGGGTCGTTACATCTGACCCAGGATCTGAGTAACACAAAAACTACCCAAACACTGGGTTGTTACATCTGACCCAGGATCTGAGTAACACAAAACTACCCAAACACTGGGTTGTTACGGCTGACCCAGGATCTGAGTAACACAAAAACTACCCAAACACTGGGTTGTTACGTCTGACCCAGGATCTGAGTAACACAAAAACTACCCAAACACTGGGTTGTTACGCCTGACCCAGGATCTGTGGTAACACAAAAACTACCCAAACACTGGGTTGTTACGGCGACCCAGACCCAGGACACAAAACTACCCAAACACTGGGTTGTTACATCTGACCCAGGATAACACAAAAACTACCCAAACACTGGGTCGTTACGTCTGACCCAGGATCTGTGGAACACTAAAAACTACCCAAACACTGGGTTGTCACTGGGCTCTGACCCAGGATCTGGGTAACACAAAAACTACCCAAACACTGGGTCGTTACGCCTGACCCAGGATCTGAGTAACACAAAAACTACCCAAACACTGGGTTGTTACGCCTGACCCAGGATCTGAGTAACACAAAAACTACCCAAACACTGGGTTGTTACGTCTGACCTGGGATCTGCTTTACAGAAAAACTACCCAAACACTGGGTTGTTATGTCTGACCTGGGATCTGGGTAACACAAAAACTACCCAAACACTGGGTTGTTACGTCTGACCCAGGATCTGAAGTAACACCAAAACTACCCAAACACTGGGTTGTCACGCCTGACCCAGGATCTGGGTAACACAAAACTACCCAAACACTGGGTCACTACGCCTGACCCAGGATCTGGGTAACACAAAAACTACCCAAACACTGGGTTCACTACGTCTGACCCAGGATCTGAGTAACACAAAAACTACCCAAACACTGGGTTGTTACGGCTGACCCAGGATCTGTGGAACACCAAAACTACCCAAACACTGGGTTGTCACGTCTGACTCGGGATCTGGGTAACACAAAAACTACCCAAACACTGGGTCGTTACGTCTGACCCAGAATCTGAGTAACACAAAAACTACCCAAACACTGGGTTGTTACATCTGACCCAGGATCTGCGTTACACAAAAACTACCCAAACACTGGGTTGTTACGGCTGACCCAGGATCTGTGGAACACCAAAACTACCCAAACACTGGGTTGTCACATCTGACCCGGGATCTGGGTAACACAAAACTACCCAAACACTGGGTCGCGTTACGTCTGACCTGGGATCTGAGTAACACAAAAACTACCCAAACACTGGGTCGTTACGTCTGACCCAGGATCTGAGTAACACAAAATCTACCCAAACACTGGGTTGTTACATCTGACCCAGGATATGCGTTACACAAAAACTACCCAAACACTGGGTTGTTACGGCTGACCCAGGATCTGTGGAACACCAAAACTACCCAAACACTGGGTTATCACGTCTGACCTGGGATCTGGGTAACACAAAAACTACTCAAACACTGGGTCGTTACGTCTGACCCAGGAACTGAGTAACACAAAAACTACCCAAACACTGGGTTGTCACGTCTGACCCAGGATCTGAGTAACACAAAATCTACCCAAACACTGGGTTGTTACGTTTGACCTGGGATCTGCTTTACACAAAAACTATCCAAACACTGGGTTGTTATGTCTGATCCAGGATCTGTGGAACACAAAAACTACCCAAACACTGGGTTGTCACGTCTGACCTGGGATCTGGGTAACACAAAACTACCCAAACACTGGATTGTGTCACGGCTGACCCAGGATCTGGGTAACACAAAAACTACCCAAACACTGGGTTGTCACGTCTGACCCAGGATCTGAGTAACACAAAAACTACCCAAACACTGGGTTGTTACGTCTGACCCAGGATCTGCGTTACACAAAAACTACCCAAACACTGGGTCGTTACGGCTGACCCAGGATCTGTGGAACACTAAAACTACCCAAACACTGGGTTGTCACGTCTGACCCGGGATCTGGGTAACACAAAAACTACCCAAACACTGGGTCACTACGTCTGACCCAGGATCTGTGTAACACAAAAACTACCCAAACACTGGGTTGTTACGTCTGACCTAGGATCTGGGTAACACAAAAACTACCCAAACACTGGGTCACTCGTCACGCCTGACCCAGGATCTGAGTAACACAAAAACTACTCAAACACTGGGTTGTTACGGCTGACCCAGGATCTGTGGAACACCAAAACTACCCAAACACTGGGTTGTCACGTCTGACTCGGGATCTGGGTAACACAAAAACTACCCAAACACTGGGTCGTTACGTCTGACCCAGAATCTGAGTAACACAAAAACTACCCAAACACTGGGTTGTTACATCTGACCCAGGATCTGCGTTACACAAAAACTACCCAAACACTGGGTTGTTACAGCTGACCCAGGATCTGTGGAACACCAAAACTACCCAAACACTGGGTTGTCACATCTGACCCGGGATCTGGGTAACACAAAAACTACCCAAACACTGGGTCGTTACATCTGACCCAGGATCTGAGCAACACAAAAGCTACCCAAACACTGGGTTGTTACATCTGACCCGGGATCTGAGTAACACAAAAACTACCCAAACACTGGGTTGTCACGGCTGACCCAGGATCTGAGTAACACAAAAACTACCCAAACACTGGGTCGTTACGTCTGACCCAGGATCTGGGTAACACAAAAACTACCCAAACACTGGGTCATTACGTCTGACCCAGGATCTGAGTAACACAAAAACTACCCAAACACTGGGTTGTTACGTCTGACCCAGGATCTGCGTTACACAAAAACTACCCAAACACTGGGTCGTTACGGCTGACCCAGGATCTGTGGAACACTAAAACTACCCAAACACTGGGTTGTCACGTCTGACCCGGGATCTGGGTAACACAAAACTACTCAAACACTGGGTCGTTACGTCTGACCCAGGATCTGAGTAACACAAAAACTACCCAAACACTGGGTTGTCACGTCTGACCCAGCATCTGAGTAACACAAAATCTACCCAAACACTGGGTTGTTACGTCTGACCTGGGATCTGCTTTACAGAAAAACTACCCAAACACTGGGTTGTTATGTCTGACCTGGGATCTGGGTAACACAAAAACTACCCAAACACTGGGTTGTTACGGCTGACCCAGGATCTGTGGAACACCAAAACTACCCAAACACTGGGTTGTCACGTCTGACTCAGGATCTGGGTAACACAAAAACTACCCAAACACTGGGTCACTACGTCTGACCCAGGATCTGGGTAACACAAAAACTACCCAAACACTGGGTCACTACGTCTGACCCAGGATCTGAGTAACACAAAAACTACCCAAACACTGGGTTGTTACGGCTGACCCAGGATCTGTGGAACACCAAAACTACCCAAACACTGGGTTGTCACGTCTGACTCGGGATCTGGGTAACACAAAAACTACCCAAACACTGGGTCGTTACGTCTGACCCAGAATCTGAGTAACACAAAAACTACCCAAACACTGGGTTGTTACATCTGACCCAGGATCTGCGTTACACAAAAACTACCCAAACACTGGGTTGTTACGGCTGACCCAGGATCTGTGGAACACCAAAACTACCCAAACACTGGGTTGTCACATCTGACCCGGGATCTGGGTAACACAAAAACTACCCAAACACTGGGTCGTTACGTCTGACCTGGGATCTGAGTAACACAAAAACTACCCAAACACTGGGTCGTTACGTCTGACCCAGGATCTGAGTAACACAAAAACTACCCAAACACTGGGTTGTTACATCTGACCCAGGATATGCGTTACACAAAAACTACCCAAACACTGGGTTGTTACGGCTGACCCAGGATCTGTGGAACACCAAAACTACCCAAACACTGGGTTATCACGTCTGACCTGGGATCTGGGTAACACAAAAACTACTCAAACACTGGGTCGTTACGTCTGACCCAGGAACTGAGTAACACAAAAACTACCCAAACACTGGGTTGTCACGTCTGACCCAGGATCTGAGTAACACAAAATCTACCCAAACACTGGGTTGTTACGTTTGACCTGGGATCTGCTTTACACAAAAACTATCCAAACACTGGGTTGTTATGTCTGATCCAGGATCTGTGGAACACAAAAACTACCCAAACACTGGGTTGTCACGTCTGACCTGGGATCTGGGTAACACAAAAACTACCCAAACACTGGATTGTTACGGCTGACCCAGGATCTGGGTAACACAAAAACTACCCAAACACTGGGTTGTCACGTCTGACCCAGGATCTGAGTAACACAAAAACTACCCAAACACTGGGTTGTTACGTCTGACCCAGGATCTATGCTACACAAAAACTACCCAAACACTGGGTCGTTACGGCTGACCCAGGATCTGTGGAACACTAAAACTACCCAAACACTGGGTTGTCACGTCTGACCGGGATCTGGGTAACACAAAAACTACCCAAACACTGGGTCACTACGTCTGACCCAGGATCTGTGTAACACAAAAACTACCCAAACACTGGGTTGTTACGTCTGACCTAGGATCTGGGTAACACAAAAACTACCCAAACACTGGGTCACTACGTCTGACCCAGGATCTGAGTAACACAAAAACTACTCAAACACTGGGTTGTTACGGCTGACCCAGGATCTGTGGAACACCAAAACTACCCAAACACTGGGTTGTCACGTCTGACTCGGGATCTGGGTAACACAAAAACTACCCAAACACTGGGTCGTTACGTCTGACCCAGAATCTGAGTAACACAAAAACTACCCAAACACTGGGTTGTTACATCTGACCCAGGATCTGCGTTACACAAAAACTACCCAAACACTGGGTTGTTACAGCTGACCCAGGATCTGTGGAACACCAAAACTACCCAAACACTGGGTTGTCACATCTGACCCGGGATCTGGGTAACACAAAAACTACCCAAACACTGGGTCGTTACATCTGACCCAGGATCTGAGCAACACAAAAGCTACCCAAACACTGGGTTGTTACATCTGACCCGGGATCTGAGTAACACAAAAACTACCCAAACACTGGGTTGTCACGGCTGACCCAGGATCTGAGTAACACAAAAACTACCCAAACACTGGGTCGTTACGTCTGACCCAGGATCTGAGTAACACAAAAACTACCCAAACACTGGGTCATTACGTCTGACCCAGGATCTGAGTAACACAAAAACTACCCAAACACTGGGTTGTTACGTCTGACCCAGGATCTGCGTTACACAAAAACTACCCAAACACTCGGTCGTTACGTCTGACCCAGGATCTGGGCACCCACTGTGCATGAAATGTGCTTTTAAACTCTCCTTGACTAGTTTACAGCACTATTTTTCATGCAGAGAAAATTAGCTCACTAGCTAATGATAACCATGTCATAATGGATGTCTGTAACTGTTCTTACTCTGTTCTTACTCTGTTCTTGTCTCTATAGAGCTGCACGATGTTCTGACAGAAGTGTTTGGGATGGTGTTTCGAGTGTCACTCATCCTCTCTGCGCTGGGTAGAGCTCTGGTGTCGCTGCACATTTCCAGCTGACTTCATGCTATCTGTGTCTCTGCGAGGACTGAAGTCTGGATTGTACGCAATGTACTGAGCACATTTTTCCTGGCTGCGGTTCAGCGGCGACTGGGACAGCATCTTATGTCCAGGCCAGAGCTCGACAAGCCAACAGATCAGCTGCATAAACTTCATCTGTATATCTTTGAACAGGACCTGACAACAGCTATTCTGTGTGGAAATGGGTAAAACATTCAACTCAATCATGTGTGTTAGTTATCACAACATCACAATTAAGTGTTACTATATGTGTAAATGTTTGTCTGGAGACTGGCAAAACAATTTCCCAAAGGCATCAATAAAGTGTCAAAAACTGTACATTTATTAAAGAATATTCCATGTGTGTCTCATTTTGTGCTGCTTCATATTTTTGTGGAAATGCGATGCACTATCATTTAAAAGGAAGGGTAAATTATTATAAAGTAATAATTTAAAACATAAAATTAATACTTTTATTCAGCAAGGATGCATTAAACTGATCAAAAGTGACAGTAAAGACATTGATAATGTTACAAAACTTTTTATTTCTGCTAAATGCTGTTCTTTCTATTCATCGAATAATCCTGAAAAAGTTTAACAGCATTAATAAGTAGAACAATTAGTAATAATTAAATTCGGCTTTGCCATCACAGGAATAAATATTATGTTATAATAAATGTTATTTTAAATTGTCACAATATTACTGTTTTTACTCTGTTGTAATTATTGCACTGTATTGTAACAATATTATACGTTATAAATAAATGCAGCTTTGGTGAACAAAAACATTAAACAGCCTTAATTATTACAGACTTTTGAACCGTAGTGTATATATAATGTAATTCTATAATCAAAATAAATTATTGATGTGCCATGCTGTCCATCTTTTGTATAAAAAAGCAAGTTCCTTAATGATATCATCATCCAGGAAGTGACATCATTTTGGTGGGAAATCAGAGGCACAAACATCAGCAAGGATGGATTTGATGAGTTCTGTGATAAAATTACAGTTGGTATATATCAAAATAAAAATAATCAAGCTTATTTTTTTTCTTGCCACTGTATAAATAAAGTTATACTTAATTAAATTTAAAGTCACATAAAATGGAAGATGTGCTAGTTTTTTCTTCTCTATTGTGAGTGAAGCGCTTCTCAAACAAGAACAGATGTAGGGCGGGCTTGATTGTGTCCGTGGGGAACTGAATGGATGGTTGTGGTTTGCTATTGGTGGATCTCATGTGAGTGACAGGTTGCCCCGCCCTCGTCATCAGAGAAGAGATGAAGTTATTCTGATTCAAGATTATTAAAAGTAATGATGTGCACCGATAATAAACACTGCAATATTCCATAAATACAGTCAGTTTTGATTTCATGGTGACTTTAGTGCATGAGTTTGACCAGAGCATATTCCAGAAAGTCTGATAAGCCCTTTTATATAAATGCTTTTCAAACTACAACACTAAATTGTGCTGCATAATAAGAATGACCCTGCTCTTGTGTTATCAAATGCTTATTCTGCACATGGAGATGAAAACTGGCTTTATTGATCGTCTACCTTTGAAATAACATTTGGAGCTAAACCAGCGTTCCACTTCTTCTCATATCTGCATGAAGATCACAGCTCAGCAAATGAAATGCCTGCTTGTGATCAGACGATCAGCTCAAAGGAGAGCAGGAGAGAGCCAGAGTTAGCACTGTCTCTGACTGGAGGACCGGCCTGCTCTCATACACCCTGCCCTTTAACATCATTACTGAGGGAGGAGCACTCTGGGACATGCTCAACTGAAGATCTTTGCAATTGATCACCAGTCAGATAGTAGCTGTGCACTTTACAATGCTATTTATTCATCACACATCTGTGTAACCTACTGAAAATGAACTGAATCTCTTACAATCGTTTCATAATTGATAATTTTTTTTTCAATACTGACAGTTAATGAACTGAAATGACACTACTGTCTTCTATAGAGCTGCTATTAGCTGAACTGCACTTCTTTCATAACTGATTAACTTTGCACAGGTATTGAACTGAGCTGAATCACTGTCTGACCCAGGATCTGGGTTACACAAAAACTACCCAAACACTGGGTTGTCACGTCTGACCCGGGATCTGGGTTACACAAAAACTACCCAAACACTGGGTTGTCACGCCTGACCCGGGATCTGAGTGACACAAAAACTACCCAAACACTGGGTTGTCACGCCTGACCCGGGATCTGAGTGACACAAAAACTACCCAAACACTGGGTTGTCACGCCTGACCGGGATCTGAGTGACACAAAAACTACCCAAACACTGGGTTGTCACGCCTGACCGGGATCTGAGTGACACAAAACTACCCAAACACTGGGTTGTCACGCCTGACCGGGATCTGAGTGACACAAAACTACCCAAACACTGGGTTGTCACGTCTGACCGGGATCTGAGTGACACAAAAACTACCCAAACACTGGGTTGTCACGTCTGACCGGGATCTGAGTGACACAAAAACTACCCAAACACTGGGTTGTCACGCCTGACCCGGGATCTGAGTGACACAAAAACTACCCAAACACTGGGTTGTCACGCCTGACCCGGGATCTGGGTTACACAAAAACTACCCAAACACTGGGTTGTCACGTCTGACCCGGGATCTGGGTTACACAAAAACTACCCAAACACTGGGTTGTCACGTCTGACCCGGGATCTGGGTTACACAGAAACTACCCAAACACTGGGTTGTCACGCCTGACCCGGGATCTGGGTTACACAAAAACTACCCAAACACTGGGTTGTCACGTCTGACCCGGGATCTGGGTTACACAAAAACTACCCAAACACTGGGTTGTCACGTCTGACCCGGGATCTGGGTTACACAGAAACTACCCAAACACTGGGTTGTGACGTCTGACCCATGATCTGGGTTACACAAAAACTACCCAAACACTGGGTTGTTACGTCTGACCCATGATCTGGGTAAAACAAAAACTACAGAAATACTGAAAAAATGACCCAAAAGGCTCAATCCAGGATTTGGGTAGAAAAAAATAACCCAAGATTTTTTAGAGTGTAGCAGAATGTTTTTAGAACATATCTCTGGGTGTTTAGCTCAAGAATGTGCTGTAAATAATGCAGGCTTACTGTGCTCTCTTTACACTAGCCAGCTTCTCCTCTCTTGAACCCGTTTTCACAGAGCGCCGGTACACCTGGTAAACGTGCATGTGATTTGGACTTCAAAGCGCATCTTGTAAGTCTCGTCTCTCCCTGGATGCTCCTGGCAGACTTTCCCTTTCATGACATGGATTTGAGGCCATGAGAATGTACTTGGGAAATCAGTTTGTAACAGGCTTAGCTACACCAAAGATGAACACATTAAAAGGCAAACAATGAAGCGGCTGAATGAAACCTGATTTTTAAAGGTGCAGTATGTAATATTGACAGCTAGTGGTTGAAATGGGTACTGCAGTCCAAATTCTAAATATTGGAGGGAGTTGTTTAAAAACCGCTTCAACTAAAACGTTTAATGTTTACATCTTTAGAACATTATTAAAAACCACATAACATTTAACAAACATTCTTTTAATGTTACTGGAAGAAGGTTTGTTTATATAACGTTGAGAGAACCTTGCCAGAACGTTCTGAGAATGTTTCCTGTTCACTGGGATGAGTGTTTGTGTAATGGTACAGTTTATAGAAGTTGCATAACTTTTATGCATTGTGAAAAAAAAAAAGGTGCAGAATAGTTGCTTTCAAACCAATGAATCATGTTAATTACCCAACACGTATCAAACAATTTAAAGCCATCATCCTTATTTGCAGCCTATTGTTAGTTTTGGTCAAATGATGATTGCTTTGCTCAGTGATACTTGGTTTTGGTGATTATGTGTGTGTGATTAAACTGTGTGATTATGCCAGAAGCAAATGCATGAGTGAAACATGCCCAGAACATGCTGAGGTAATGAAGATGATTGTGTATTCATGCATCAGCACGATCATTCCCAATATAGCTTCAGCTCCTCCACACATGCACAGCGTCACCCAACAGTGTTTCCATCGTCACATTCGACCTCACTCTTAAAAAGAAAGCTCCCAAAGGGGGTTTCACAGCGAGCGACACCATAGAAGGACCTAAAGAACCTTTCAGTGATCAGCTCTAGTGAAGAACATTTTAATCATCTTTCAATATAATACAATGGACAGATCCTTCATGGAACCATTGATGCCAATTCTTCATCAAAATCTTTGTTTCCCAGTACAAATATTGAAACATCACTAAACCAAAATATACTTGACTAGAGAAATTGTTTATTGTTTCACCCCTAACATGTGAAATAGAATTAATAGTGTTATATTATCTGAGTGTGTATTACTATCTACATGACTTCAATCAGTTTATCTCATCAGATGAGAAGTTTATGATCAGTCGGACAAACCATAAGGAGTACAATTAATATTACTGCTTTACAAGGGTAAAAAATATAATAATGTAATTGTCACGGACTCAGCCACGCCCTCTGCTCCAGACTCCCACGTTCCGCCCACTCGTTCCCAATCACCTGAGTACTGAGCACCCGCACCTGTTTCCCATCACTGAAGCCTTTATCACCAGCCCTCTCCCCTCACTCAGTGTCTGGTCTCAGCTCACACTAGTCCGACTGTCCCGCTACTCTGCGCCTTCTGCAAGCCTTCGCTAGCTCTACTTCCGGGTTCTCCGAGATTCCACGCTCCCCAGTCCCTTCGTGTTGTCGTCCGCCTTCGCCACTTCAGCTAAGCCTCGCACCTCCCCTGTGTTTTCACCAGTTCACTGTTTTCACTGCCTGACTCCAATAAACTTGTCACCGCTCACTAACCTCTGTGTCCTCCAGTCTGTCATGACAGAAGACCAGACCAGCAGTCAGGCCGAAGCAGTGGCTGGCGATCCCTCATCCCCAGCACCGCTTCCGCTCCCCGATCTCACCCAAGCCTTTCTCCATGCCATGCGTCTGGGATCTTCCTCGTTGAGGAATGCAACGGTTTTCTTTTGCAATGTTCTCTTTACTTCGAAATGCAGGCTCATCAATTCCCCACCGACCGTTCAAAAATAGCGTTTATCGTCACTCACCTCACCGGGCGAGCGCTCCAATGGGCCCGAGCCATCATGGAAGCCAACGGCCCCGTAACCCAATCCATCGACGCCTTCACACGACATTTCCGTGAGGTGTTCAGCCGATCTTCCGGACCCAATACCACACACGACCAACTGCTGAAACTCCAACAAGGTAACCAGTCACTCCACGACTATAACATCTACTTCCGCACCCTAGCCGCCGCCAGCGGATGGAATGAGCCTGCCCTACTAGCAGTCTACCGTGCTGGATTGAACCCACAACTCCAAGTCGCCCTCGCCATTTATGACAACCATTCAGGATTAGAAAACTTCATACAGCAAGCCACCACAGTTTCACAAAACCTCGCAGCCAGCTCCAACCCGGTTCAACCGTTGCATTCCCCGCCTCCACCGAGGGAGTCAACCCCTCCAGCACCAGAGCCTATGCAAATTCAAGATTCAAGATTCAAGAGTTTTATTTGTCACATACACGGTTATATACAGAATATACAACCGGCAGTGAAATGTAAACAGGTCCGCTCCATGGACAGTGCAAATTCACAGTTAAAAACACAAGGAAGAAATTATATAGAAATAGGATAAAAAAAAAGTACTATATATATATATATATGTCTATATCTGTAGAATTATAAATAATCAAGTCAAGAGAAAAAAAGGTAAAAATAAGGATAAATTGGAATAAAATAATTGAAGTAGACTGTGCAGAGTAACCTGTAGACTTATAAATATGTGGTTAACAAATGTATAAAGAGTATAATGTGCAAACAGGTTTATAACAGGTTGTTACACAGTAACAACGAGAACAGAACAGAAAGTGCAGTGCAATGACAGTGTATCGATGGTCACGTGATGTTAAGTGACTGAGTTCAGGAATCTGATGGCCTGGGGGAAGAAGCTCCTCCTGAGTCTCTCAGTTTTGGCCATCAGGCTTGGAAGCGCTTACCAGATGGCAGCAGCGTGAAATGAGGGTTTGCAGGGTGATTAGAGTCCTTGATGATCTTGGTAGCTCTACCTTTGCAGCGTTTGGTGTAGGCGTCCTGCAGAGACGGGAGAGCTGACCCTGAGATACGCTCGGATAAGCGCACGACTCTTTGCAGGGCTTTGCGGTCATGACTGGTGCTGTTCCCGTACCACGCTGTGATGCACTGAGTTAAAACACTTTCTATCGCCCCTAAATAGAAAGTTTTCAGGATAGCTGGTGAAACCCTGAATTTCCTCAGCTGGCGCAGGTGGTACAGTCTTTGCCTGGCTTTTTCACCTGTGTCTGAATGTGAGCAGTCCAGGTCAGGTCCTCGGAGATGTTTACTCCCAGGTACTTGAAGCTGCTCACTCTCTCTACTGGTGACCCGCTGATCATGAGGGGAGTATGTCCGTTGCTGTCTCTTCCTGAAGTCCACAATCATTTCTTTGGTCTTGCCAACATTCAGAGAGAGACAGTTGTCCTGGCACCATGATGTTAGATGCTCCACCTCGTCCAAGTATGCCGTCTCATTGTTGTTGGAAATGAGGCCCAGGACAACAGTATCATCAGCAAATTTGATGATAGAGGTGGAGCTGTGTGTGGACAAACAGTCATGCGTGTAGAGAGAGTAGAGCAGGGGGCTCAGGACACAGCCCTGTGGAGCTCCCACACTCAGGGAGATGGAGGAGGTGGACTGGCCTATTCTCACCACCTGAGGCCTGCCAGTGAGGAAGTCCTCAATCCAGTGGCAGAGAGAAGGATTCAGGCCGAGATCCAGGAGTTTGGAGGTTAGCTTGGTGGGAACTATGGTGTTAAAGGCTGAGCTATAGTCAATAAATAGCAGTCTTAACGTAGTTCCCACTTTTGCTGTCGATGTGAGTAAGGGAGGAGTGGAGGACATGAGAGATGGCATCTTCAGTCGATCTATTGGGACGATAGGCAAACTGAAGAGGGTCCAAAGTGCCAGGAATAAAGGCGCAAATGGTGTTTTTAATGAGTCTCTCAAAGACCTTCATGACTATAGGCGTGAGAGCCACTGGACGATAGTCATTTAGGCAAGAGGGTTTACTGTTCTTAGGGACAGGGATGATGGTGGATTTTTTGAAGGAGGTGGGGACCACAGATGTAGCGAGGACTCATTAAAGATAGATGTAAATAACCCGGCGAGCTGATCAGCACAGGACCGCAGAACCGCGACCTGAAATACCATCCGGCCCGGCAGCTTTCCTGACGTCAACACGCTTGAGTGCTCTCCGAACTTCATCCTCCGAGACAGAGATCACGTGGTTGTTGCTGCTCTGAGTAATTTCCTCTGACGCGCCACTTGGCGGAGTCGCGTTGCGTGCGGTTACAGTCAAAGCGGCGTAGAAAGAGTTTAACTCATCCACAAGCAACGGATCAGCGTTCGCCTCTGCAGAGGATTTAGATCCAAAGGAGCAGATGGACCTCAGACCTTGCCACATGCGCCGCGAGTCGTTGAGTTGGAAATGAGACTCCACTCTGTCTTTATATCGGAGCTTTGCGACTTTAACTGCACGCCGCAGAGCATAACAGGACGTTCTGTATTCAGTCATATTCCTGAATGGAGACCGGCGTTGTATCTGCGCAGTGCGTCGCGTTCACTGCCCGCGCGGATTGAATTGTCCACCCACGGTTTCTGATTTGAGAAGGGCGTTATTGTTATTGTTTGCGTGGCTTGCTCTGTAAGCGTGTCGATGAAGCAAAGCGCCACATCTGTGAACTCACTGGCGTCAGCTGAACTCGCTTCGGAACATGTCCCAGTCGGCGTCATCAAGAGCTGCCTGTAGCGCGGTCTCTGAATCGGGGACCAGCGCTTAACTTCCCGCCTCACCGGGGTTCCTGGAGGAGCTTTTGTTTGTATTCGGGAGTGAGGAAATGGCGGCATGATCCGATTTGCCAAGCGCTGGAAGTGACCGCGCTTTATAGGCGTTCTTAAGCGGGTGTAGCAATGATCCAGCGTGTTTGCTCCTCGTGTAGGACAGGAGGCGTGCTGATGAAAGTTTGGCAGGACTTTCTTTAGGTTAGCTTTGTTAAAATCGCCCGCGACAATGAATGCTGCGTCGGGATGTTGGTTTATGATGCCGCTGGCAACATCATGAAGGCCAGATAAAGCCAGCGCTGTGTCTGCCTGCGGTGGGATAAACGGCGGTCGCGACAACCGCAGAAAACTCCTCGGCAGATAGAATGGGCGGCAGATGATTGTTAAATGTTCCAGATGAGGCGAGCAGGACCGCGAGAGAATGGTGATGTTCCTGGGATCGCACCATTTCTTGTTGATCATGAAGCATACTCCACCGCCTTTGTTTTTTGGATGGACAGAACAGCCGAGGCCGGTAAATCCAGAGAAGTTCTCCGACGGCGTCACAGCTGTGTCCGGGACCGCGGGCGTGAGCCATGTTTTGGACAAACAGTAGATATTACAGTCTCTCATGTCCCGTTGAAAACTTATCCTGGCTCTAAGATCGTCCATCTTATTATCCAAGGATTGAACATTTGTTAGAAGAGGAGACAGATGACCCAGATGGGACCCAAATCGACCATCACCGCTTAACTTCCACTGAAAGAGACCGACGTATGCGATTGCACCTCTGTCTCTACTGCGGGGGATCAGGCCACTACCGAGCCACCTGCCCGGTCCGACCCCCCCGCACCCAGCGGTGAGTACTATTCACACTGACCCGGTAATGTTGACCCTTCCTGCTACCACCGTTATGTTAACTACCCCGTTCGGTTCTGTTTCAGCGAAAGCCCTTATAGATTCTGGATCGGCAGGAAATTTCATCTCCTCCGAAATGCGCCTCAAGCTCCACGTCAAGATATCCCCCCTGTCCTCTCGGTATCGCGCACATTCCATCTTGGGAAAGCCGCTGGGTCAGAGGTGCATTCGCACGTCACGGACCCCATCACGGTGCAGATCGGCTATCTTCATCGAGCAACTCTCCCTACTGGTGCTGGAGGGTCTACTGCCGATATCGTCCTGGGACGCCCGTGGCTCGCTGCTCACTCACCCACCATGGATTGGTCTACTGGGGAGGTTCTACGATGGAGTGAGGACTGCAGGCAAAACTGCTTACTCCCGTTAAGAGAAACCCATCTCACACTTCTCTTCCCTGGCCTCCGCATCCCTGGATGAACCCACGTCTGCTCCCAGTCAGGCCATTCCCGTTGAGTATTGGGCGTTCCAGGGCGTGTTCTGTAAACGACCAGCCACCGAACTTCCCCTCATCGGCCATGGGACTGCGCGATAGACCTGCTGCCTGGGGCATCTCTTCCCAAAGGACGTATCTATCCCCTGTCCATCCTGGAGCAACAGGCCATGGAGGAGTACATTAAGGAGGCCCTCGACCAAGGATTCATTCAGCCTTCCAACTCCCCTGCCGCTTCTAGCTTTTTCTTTGTGGGCAAGAAGGACGGGGGCTTGAGACGTGTATTGACTACCGGAAGCTCAGCGATCAGGCGGTCAAGATCCGATACCGCTTCCCTGGTTCCCGCCGCTCTGGAACAGCTGCGGGGAGCTCGCTGCTTCACCAAGTTGGACCTGCGCAGCGCCTATAACCTTATCCGGATCAAAGAGGGCGACGAGTGGAAGACTGCTTTCATCACCCCTGCAGGACACTACGAGTACAGGGTTATGCCGTTTGGATTGTGCAACGCCCCCGCAATCTTCCAAGGTTTTATGAACAAAATCCTCAGAGATTTCCTCAACAGATTTGTAATCGTCTACATCGACGATATCCTGGTGTACTCCCATAACCTGACCGACCACCATCATCACGTTGCGTAGGTCCTCCAACGACTCCGAGAACACCAACTGTACTTGAAACTGGAAAAATGCGAGTTCCACCGCAGCTCCACCCAGTTCCTGGGGTACATCGTGGACCAGAGCGGCATCCAGATGGACCAGGGGAAGGTCCGAGCAGTGCGGAGTTGGCCCCAACCTACCACAGTCAAGGAGCTGCAACGCTTCCTGGGGTTCGCTAATTTTTATCGCCGGTTCATTCGACAATTCAGCACCATAGCAGCACCCCTCTCCGCACTGCTCCGAGGTAATCCCAAGTCCCTGTCCTGGACCCCTGAAGCCCTACAGGCATACGGGCAACTCAAGGAAGCCTTCTGTACGGCTCCTACCCTCGTTCATCCTGATCCTGAGATCCCATTCGTCGTGGAAGTGGACGCTTCGAATGTGGGGGTAGGAGCCGTACTGTCCCAGCGGCAGGGTGAGCCAGGGACGGCGTGGAATAGGTAAGGGGACCAGCTAGCCTTCTGGGAGGTGACGGGGAGTGTTGGTGGTGGCGCAGACTGAGCATCCTCGAATGAAGCGGGAGATTTACATTTCACTGCCGGTTGTATATTCTGTATATAACTGTGTATGTGACAAATAAAACTCTTGAATCTTGAATCTCCACGACTCCATCCATGTGCCTTCTTTTCCAAGAAGCTGTCCCCGGCGGAACGGAACTACGACATCGGGAATCGTGAGTTGCTTGCCATCAAACTGGCGTTGGAGGAGTGGCGGCATTGGCTGGAGGGAGCCAAACACCCGTTCCAGGTGATCACCGACCATCGAAACCTGGAATACCTGCGAGAGGCCAGGAGGCTCAACCCACGACAGGCTAGATGGGCCTTGTTTTTCACCCGCTTCGACTTCTTTGTCACCTACCGTCCCGGAGAGAAGAATTTCAAGGCAGACGCTCTCTCACACCAGTTTCTACCCGACCACTCCACTGCCCCTCCTGAACCCATCCTCCCTCCGGCCGTTATCATCAGCCCCATCCAGTGGGCCCTAGACCAACGTATTGCCGAGGCAACTCACGATGACCCAGTTCCGCCGGGGTGTCCTGAGGGACGGACCTATGTTCCGGCGACTCTCTGACCGTCCCTCATGGACCAGGCACACTCCTCTCCGGGCTCTGGACACCCAGGCAGCCAGCGTACCCTCTCGCTCATTCAAGGTCGTTACTGGTGGCCCAGTATGGCTCAGGACGTCTCCCGCTTCATTCGAGGATGCTCAGTCTGCGCCACCACCAACACTCCCCGTCACCTCCCAGAAGGCTAGCTGGTCCCCTTACCTATTCCACGCCGTCCCTGGTCCCACCTTGGTATCAACTTCCTCACCGATCTTCTTCCCTCCGATGGTCACACCTGCATCCTGGTAGTAGTCGACCGGTTTTCCAAGGGTTGCAAACTCATTCCCCTGTCAGGACTCCCCACGGCGCTGGAAACAGCGGAGGCCTTATTCCACCACGTCTTCCGACACTTTGGCCTCCCCGAAGACATAGTCTCTGACAGGGGCCCTCAATTCATCTCATGTGTATGGAAATCCTCCTTTTCACTCCTGGGCGTCACCGTCAGTCTCACCTCCGGATATCACCCCCAATCCAACGGCCAGACTGAGCGTAAGATACAGGAGATCGGGAGGTACCTCCGCGCCTACTGTGGCCGCCACCAGGACAGCTGGAACCGCTTCCTTCCGTGGGCTGAATATGCTCAGGACTCACTTCGTCAGGAATCCACTCAGCTCACCCCGTTTCAATGCATCCTAGGTTTCCAACCCCCACTGTTCCCCTGGTCTGGAGAGCCCACGGATGTTCCAGCTGTCCACCACTGGTTTCAGGAGAGCGAGAGGGTGTGGGACTCAGCACACGTCCACCTGCAACGGGCAGTCCGTAGGCAGAAGAACCAGGCCGACCGTCGTCGCGGACCCACTCCTAGATACCACCCCGGCCAGATGGTGTGGCTCTCGACCCGCGACATTCGCCTACGGCTGCCCAGTCGCAAGCTGAGTCCCCGCTATATCGGTCCCTTCAAGATTCTGAGGCAGATCAACGAGGTCACCTACAGGTTACAGTTACCCCCGCAATATCGTATTTCGCCTTCCTTTTACGTGTCCCTCCTCAAACCCTACACTGACCCTGTTCTCCCTTCCTCCACAGAGTCTGGGGCAGATGCAGTGCCTCCCCCTCCGGTGGACCCGGCGGACCAACACATCTACCGGGTTACCACCATTCTCGACTCCCAACGGCGAGGCAACGTCCTACAATATCTCGTGGATTGGGAGGGATTCGGCCCCGAGGAACGCTCGTGGGTGGTCCGGGACGATATTCTGGACCCTTCGCTCCTTGCCGAGTTCCACGCCGCACACCCAGACCGTCCCGCACCTCGGGGCCGAGGCCGGCCTCGCCGTCGTCCGCCGCGGTCCTCTGGAGCTGCCCGTGAGGAGGGGGGTACTGTCACGGACTCAGCCACGCCCTCTGCTCCAGACTCCCACGTTCCGCCCACTCGTTCCCAATCACCTGAGTACTGAGCACCCGCACCTGTTTCCCATCACTGAAGCCTTTATCACCAGCCCTCTCTCCTCACTCAGTGTCTGGTCTCAGCTCACGCTAGTCCGACTGTCCCGCTACTCTGCGCCTTCTGCAAGCCTTCGCTAGCTCTACTTCCGGGTTCTCCGAGATTCCACGCTCCCCAGTCCCTTCGTGTTGTCGTCCGCCTTTGCCACTTCAGCTAAGCCTCGCACCTCCCCTGTGTTTTCACCAGTTCACTGTTTTCACTGCCTGACTCCAATAAACTTGTCACCGCTCACTAACCTCTGTGTCCTCCAGTCTGTCATGACAGTAATACATTTAAAATAATAAATAAAATTATATAAAATACAAAAAGTTGGGACACTGTACAAATTGTGAATAAAAACAGAATGCAATGATGTGGAAGTTTCAAATTTCAATATTTTATTCAGAACACAACATAGAAGACATATCAAATGTTTAAACTGAGAAAATGTCATTTTAAGGGGAAAATAAGTTGATTTTAAATTTCATGGCATCAACACATCTCAAAAAAAGTTGGGACAAGGCCATGTTTCCCACTGTGTGGCATCCCCTCTTCTTTTTCTAACAGTCTGCAAATGTCTGGGGACTGAGGAGACAAGCTGCTTAAGTTTAGGAATAGGAATATTGTCCCATTCTTGTCTAATACAGGCTTCTAGTTGCTCAACTGTCTTAGGTCTTCTTTGTGGCATCTTCCTCTTTATGATGCTCAAATGTTTTCTATGGGTGAAAGATCTGGACTGCAGGCTGGCCATTTCAGTCCCCGGATCCTTCTACGCAGCCATGATGTTGTAATTGATGCAGTATGTGGTCTGGCATTGTCATGTTGGAAAATGCAAGGTCTTCCCTGAAAGAGACGACGTCTGGATGGGAGCATATGTTGTTCTAGAACTTGGATATCCCTTTCAGCATTGATGGTGCCTTTCCAGATGTGTAAGCTGCCCATGCCACACGCACTCATGAACCCCATCCCATCAGAGATGCAGGCTTCTGAACTGAGCGCTGACAACAACTTGGGTTGTCCTTGTCCTCTTTAGTCCGGATGACATGGCGTCCCAGTTTTCCCAAAAGAACTTCAAATTTTGATTGGTCTGACCACAGAACAGTTTTCCACTTTGCCACAGTCCATTTTAAATGAGCCTTGGCCCAGAGAAAACGCCTGCGCTTCTGGATCATGTTTAGATATGGCTTCTTTTTTGACCTGTAGAGTTTTAGCCAGCAACGGCGAATGGCACGGTGGATTGTGTTCACGACAATGTTTTCTGGAAGTATTCCTGAGCCCATGTTGTGATCTCCATTACAGTAGCATTCCTGTATGTGATGCAGTGCCGTCTAAGGGCCGGAGATCACGGCATCCAGTATGGTTTTCCGGCCTTGACCCTTATGCACAGAGATTGTTCCAGTTTCTCTGAATCTTTGGATGATATTATGCACTGTAGATGATGATAACTTCAAACTCTTTGCAGTTTTTCTCTGAGAAACTCCTTTCTGATATTGCTCCAGTATGTTTGGCCGCAGCATTGGGGGAATTGGTGATCCTCTGCCCATCTTGACTTCTGAGAGACACTGCCACTCTGAGAGGCTCTTTTTATACCCAATCATGTTGCCAATTGACCTAATAAGTTGCAGATTGGTCCTCCAGCTGTTCCTTATATGTACATTTAACTTTTCCGGCCTCTTATTGCTCCCTGTCCCAACTTTTTGGAATGTGTAGCTCTCATGAAATCCAGAATGAGCCAATATTTGGCATGACATTTCAAAATGTCTCACTTTCAACATTTGATATGTTATCTATATTCTATTGTACAAAATAATATATAATTATTATAATATCAAACAATTATATTATAATATAATATAATTAATATAAAAATAAAATAAAATAAAATAAATATAAAATGAATATAAAATAATTATATAATTATATAAAATATAATATATATTATTTTATATATTATATTTAATTTAATACATTATATTATAAGATATTAAGACTTGTTTTCAGAATTCATTTTTACCCAACTAGCGTAAATATCACTAAACGTAATTTAAATGTATGCTTAAAACTAGAATAAAAAACAATTTGTTAATGGATTAAGAAAAATATAAATTGAATATTATTTTATAACTGTTTTCTATGGAAGCCACTGAATAAAACAATTTAAAAGATAATTAAATAATTAAATTAAATAAAACAAAAAGTCAGAATAGTGAGATATAAACTCGTAATTCTGAGAAAGAAAGTCAAAATTGTGATCTTTTAATTTGTTTTATTCCATATATGAAACAAGTTTAGTTTGCAGATAATTAATATTGAATAAAGTTGAATCATGGGCTCACTAAACTTGTTTTGATTTATGCTGATGAAAAGCATTTTGAAAAAGAAAAAGAACTAAATGTTTGATAAGTCTCAAATGGATAGTGTACCCACAAATGTTTTCGTGTCCCAAATGAGAAATCTTTTTCTCTCTGAAGAATTGTAATTATCGGGAGCTATTCCGCTAGTATCCCACACAATGTTTAAATGCCTGTTTAGACTGAAGTGATGCTGACAGGTGCAGAAAACAAGCGTGAGCTTTTAGTGAGGGTCAGATGGCAAAATGAAACTTACAGCCAAGCAGAGGTCAGAGGTCATGTATGTCAGTACGCTCTCTGTGCGTGTGTGTGTGTGTGTGTGTGTGTGTACTAAAGCTGATTGCGTAATTGGAGGAACACGGGCAGTGGATTTTAGGAGCAGCTTGCTGTCGCTCAGAGCCTGATGAGTGGGTTATATAAGAGGGAAACAGGGATGAATTCAGGTCGAAGAGGGGCGAGGCACAGCATGAGACGGCGAGAGCGCTTGTGCAATCTGACGGACACACTGAAGTGTCGCATACGGAGAGGTTTAGATAGTCTGGATCAACCCTAGACCTGGTTTATGATTACAGAAGCACTGGGACGGTTCTGCTCCAACACACTCTATTCCTGACTACAGCGCACGCTGTGCCAAAAATAAAATGCAATAACTGGCTCCTTCTCACATGCCGCAATGTTGTGTTTGGTGACGTCAACGTAACTCTTTGCTTAGAGATAATGGGTTTGCTAAGGCAGTCAAACCCGAACAGCGCAGCAGCGCCACCCAGTGGCATACAGGCAAACGTGGCTCAGATTGCTAATATGAGCAAAGGTTATCATGTGTTTACAATCATGATGATCATAGTGTGTAAAGTGTGAACACACCAAACACGTCACGGTTGCACACAATAACACACGGAGGATGGCGTTTTCTGTGAGACACGAGGAGCAAAAGGGTTATTATTTGAGTGCATATTACCATCTGACTTCAATTATTACATACAATTATATAAGCAATTAATAATACAGTAAGTAGGACAAACCATATGAGGAACAATTAATGTCTGCTTACTTTACAAAGTATATACACGTAAGTATATGGGTCAATGATGTGACACCTTCTCTGAGCGTTACTCTAGAATGTTCTCTGAGCGTTACTCTTGAATGTTCTCCGAGCGTTACTCTTGAATTTTCTCTGAGCGTTACATTAGAATTCTCTGAGCGTTACTCTTGAATGTTCTCCGAGCGTTACTTTTGAATGTTCTCTGAGCGTTACTTTTGAATGTTCTCTGAGCGTTACTTTAGAATGTTCTCTGAGCGTTACTCCTGAATGTTCTCTGAGCGTTACTCTTGAATGTTCTCTGAGCGTTACTCTTGAATGTTCTCTGAGCGTTACTTTAGAATGTTCTCTGAGCGTTACTCCTGAATGTTCATCGAGCGTTACTCTTGAATGTTCACCGAGCGTTACTCTTGAATGTTCTCTGAGGGTTACATTAGAATGTTCTCTGAGCGTTACTCTTGAATGTTCAGCGAGCGTTACTCTTGAATGTTCACTGAGCGTTACTCTTGAATGTTCTCTGAGCGTTACTCTTGAATGTTCTCTGAGCGTTACTCTTGAATGTTCTCTGAGCGTTACTCTTGAATGTTCTCTGAGCGTTACTTTAGAATGTTCTCCAGCGTTACTGTTGAATGTTCTCCGAGCGTTACTTTAGAATGTTCTCCGAGCGTTACTCTTGAATGTTCTCTGAGCGTTACTCTTGAATGTTCTCTGAGCGTTACTTTAGAATATTCTCTGAGCGTTACTTTAGAATGTTCTCTGAGCGTTACTCCTGAATGTTCTCTGAGCGTTACTCCTGAATGTTCTCTGAGCGTTACTCCTGAATGTTCTCTGAGCGTTACTCTTGAAAGTTCCCTGAGCGTTACTCTAGAATGTTCTTGAATGTTCTTGAAATACTTGAATGTTCTCCGAGCGTTACTGTTGAATGTTCTCCGAGCGTTACTGTAGAATGTTCTCCGAGCGTTACTCTTGAATGTTCTCAGAGCGTTACTCTTGAATGTTCTCCTAGCGTTACTCTTGAATGTTCTCTGAGCGTTACTTTAGAATGTTCTCTGAGCGTTACTCTTGAATGTTCTCTGAGCTTTACTTTAGAATGTTCTCTGAGCATTACTCTAGAATGTTCAGCGAGCGTTACTCTTGAATGTTCACTGAGCGTTACTCCTGAATGTTCTCTGAGCGTTACTCCTGAATGTTTTCTGAGCGTTACTCTTGAAAGTTCCCTGAGCGTTACTCTAGAATGTTCTTGAATGTTCTTGAAATACTTGAATGTTCTCCGAGCGTTACTGTTGAATGTTCTCCGAGCGTTACTGTAGAATGTTCTCCGAGCGTTACTCTTGAATGTTCACCGAGCGTTACTCTTGAATGTTCTCTGAGCGTTACTCTAGAATGTTCTCAGAGCGTTACTCTTGAATGTTCTCTGAGCATTACTCTTGAATGTTCTCTGAGCGTTACTTTTGAATGTTCTCTGAGCGTTACTCTTGAATGTTCTCTGAGCGTTACTCTTGAATGTTCTCTGAGCGTTACTTTAGAATGTTCTCTGAGCGTTAATCTTGAATGTTCTCTGAGCGTTACTCTTGAATGTTCTCTGAGCGTTACTTTTGAATGTTCTCTGAGCGTTACTCTTGAATGTTCTCTGAGCGTTACTCTTGAATGTTCTCTGAGCGTTACTTTAGAATGTTCTCTGAGCGTTACTCTTGAATGTTCAGCGAGCGTTACTCTTGAATGTTCACCGAGCGTTACTCTTGAATGTTCTCTGAGCGTTACATTAGAATGTTCTCTGAGCGTTACTCTTGAATGTTCTCCGAGCGTTACTGTAGAATGTTCACTGAGCGTTACTCTTGAATGTTCTCTGGCGTTACTTTTGAATGTTCTCTGAGCGTTACTTTTGAATGTTCTCTGAGCGTTACTTTAGAATGTTCTCTGAGCGTTACTCCTGAATGTTCTCTGAGCGTTACTCCTGAATGTTCATCTCTGCGTTACTCTTGAATGTTCTCTGAGCGTTACTCTTGAATGTTCTCTGAGCGTTACATTAGAATGTTCTCTGAGCGTTACTCTTGAATGTTCTCTGGCGTTACTCTTGAATGTTCTCTGAGCGTTACATTTGAATGTTCTCTGAGCGTTACTCTTGAATGTTCTCTGAGCGTTACTCTTGAATGTTCTCTGAGCGTTACTCTTGAATGTTCTCTGAGCGTTACTCTTGAATGTTCTCTGAGCGTTACTTTAGAATGTTCTCTGAGCGTTACTCTTGAATGTTCTCTGAGCGTTACTTTAGAATGTTCTCAGGCGTTACTCTTGAATGTTCTCTGAGCGTTACTCTTGAATGTTCTCTGAGCGTTACTCTTGAATGTTCTCTGAGCATTACTCTTAGAATGTTCTCTGAGCGTTACTTTAGAATGTTCTCTGAGCGTTACTCTTGAATGTTCTCTGAGCGTTACTCTCTGAATGTTCTCTGAGCGTTACTCTTGAATGTTCTCTGAGCGTTACTCTTGAATGTTCTCTGAGCGTTACTCTAGAAGCATTTCTTGAATGTTCTCTGAGCGTTACTCTGAATGTTCTCTGAGCGTTACTCTTGAATGTTCTCTGAGCGTTACTCTTAGAATGTTCTAGCGTTACTCTGAATATTCTTGAGCGTTACTCTGAGTTCTCTGAGCGTTACATTAGAATGTTCTCTGGCGTTACTCTTGAATGTTCTCTGAGCGTTACTCTTGAATGTTCTCTGAGCGTTACTCTTGAATGTTCTCTGAGCGTTACTCTTGAATGTTCTCTGAGCGTTACTCTGAATGTTCTCTGAGCGTTACTCTTGAGAATATTCTCTGAGCGTTACTCTTGAATGTTCTCTGAGCGTTACTCTTGAATGTTCTCTGAGCGTTACTCTTGAATATTCTCTGAGCGTTACTCTTGAATGTTCTCTGAGCGTTACTCTTGAATGTTCTCTGAGCGTTACTTGAATGTTCTCTGAGCGTTGAATGTTCTCTAGCGTTACTCTTAGAATAGAGTTACTCTTAGAATGTTCTCTGAGCGTTACTCTTGAATGTTCTCTGAGCGTTACTCTTGAATATTCTCTCTGAGCGTTACTCTTGAATGTTCTCTGAGCGTTACTTTGAATGTTCTCTGAGCGTTACTCTTGAATGTTCTCTGAGCGTTACTCTTGAATGTTCTCTGAGCGTTACTCTTGAATGTTCTCTGAGCGTTACTCTTGAATGTTCTGAGCGTTACTCTTGAATGTTCTCTAGCGTTACTCTTGAATGTTCTCTGAGCGTTACTCTTCTGAGCGTTACTCTTGAGAATGTTCTCTGAGCGTTACTCTTGAATCTCTGGCGTTACTCTTGAATTCTCTGAGCGTTACTCTTGAATGTTCTCTGAGCGTTACTTTTGAATGTTCTCTGAGCGTTACTCTTGAATGTTCTCTGAGCGTTACTCTTGAATGTTCTCTGAGCGTTACTTTAGAATGTTCTCTGAGCGTTACTCTTGAATGTTTCAGCGTTACGAGCGTTCTCTACTACTTGAATGTTCTCTGAGCGTTACTCTTGAATGTTCTCTGAGCGTTACATTAGAATGTTCTCTGAGCGTTACTCTTGAATGTTCTCTGAGCGTTACTCTTGAATGTTCTCTGAGCGTTGTTCTTGAATGTTCTCGAGCGTTACTCTTAGAATGTTCTCTGAGCGTTACTCTTGAATGTTCTCTGAGTTCGTTACTTACTTGAATGTTTCTCTGAATGTTCTCTGAGCGTTACTTTTGAATGTTCTCTGAGCGTTACTCTAGAATGTTCTCTGAGCGTTACTCTTGAATGTTCTCTGAGCGTTACTCTGAATGTTCTCTGAGCGTTACTCTGAATGTTCTCGAGCGTTACTCTTGAATGTTCTCTGAGCGTTACTCTTGAATGTTCTCTGGCGTTACATTAGAATGTTCTCTGAGCGTTACTCTTGAATGTTCTCTGAGCGTTACTCTTGAATGTTCTCTGAGCGTTACTCTTAGAATGTTCTCTGAGCGTTACTCTTGAATGTTCTCTGAGCGTTACTCTTGAATGTTCTCTGAGCGTTACTCTTGAATGTTCTCTGAGCGTTACTCTTGAATGTTCTCTGAGCGTTACTTTAGAATGTTCTCTGAGCGTTACTCTTGAATGTTCTCTGAGCGTTACTTTAGAATGTTCTCTGAGCGTTACTCTTGAATGTTCTCTGAGCGTTACTCTTGAATGTTCTCTGAGCGTTACTCTTGAATGTTCTCTGAGCATTACTTTAGAATATTCTCTGAGCGTTACTTTAGAATGTTCTCTGAGCGTTACTCCTGAATGTTCTCTGAGCGTTACTCCTGAATGTTCTCTGAGCGTTACTCTTGAAAGTTCCCTGAGCGTTACTCTAGAATGTTCTTGAATGTTCTTGAGAAATACTTGAATGTTCTCAGAGCGTTACTGTTGAATGTTCTCCGAGCGTTACTGTAGAATGTTCTCCGAGCGTTACTCTTGAATGTTCTCAGGCGTTACTCTTGAATGTTCTCTAGCGTTACTCTTGAATGTTCTCTGAGCGTTACTTTAGAATGTTCTCTGAGCGTTACTCTTGAATGTTCTCTGAGCTTTACTTTAGAATGTTCTCTGAGCGTTACTCTAGAATGTTCTCTGAGCGTTACTCTTCTGAATGTTCTCTGAGCGTTACTCTTGAATGTTCTCTGAGCGTTACTCTTGAATGTTCTCTGAGCGTTACTCCTGAATGTTCTCTGAGCGTTACTCTTGAATGTTCTCTGAGCGTTACTCTTGAATGTTTCTGAGCGTTGAAGTTGAAGTTTATTCGCATTACACATGTACAAGTACAATATAACGAAATGAAGTTTGGAGCAAGCCTCCGGCCATGCCGATTATTCAGGCGTTCGCCTCACGCTCTTAGAGAAATACAAGAATGCAATTTAGCAAGCATTACTCTAGCGTTACAACAAAATATTAAACAGCGTTACATAAACATGACACTCTACACGTTACACTTGATGATGTTTTTTGTATGGAGTTAGAGGAGATAGATGTTCAGGCAGACGGTTGGAGTTCTCTGGGGTGGGATCGGATAGGTTGTCTCTGGTGCGAAGTGAGTCTGAGATTGTGTTGTCTGAGAATGTTAGCCATAACTTGAGATGTTTTCTGAGTTTAGTTCTATGAATGTTCTCTGAAGGAGATAAGGCAGTGCACAGGGGGCAGACATGTTCTCAGGCGAAACAACCGAGAATGTTCTCTGAGGTACTCGTTGGGCTAGTTGATTCTCTCAGCGTTACAATTTATTATTTTTTTAATCCATTTGATGATCTTGAGCGTAATTTGTTCGGATCATAATCAATCAATCAGATCTGGTCCTCAGCATTTCGCGTCGGTCTGTGCAGTTTCCTAGACATTACTCCAGTTACTCTTGAATGTTCTCTGAGCGTTACAGTCCGTAAAGTTCTCCGATCGTGACTCGATAGATGTTCTCTGAGCGTATACTCAGTCTCGGACTGAATATTCTCTGTTCAGTTACTCAATTCCTATCACTTTCTACTCTAATTCCTTCAGAGCGGTTACACACAGCGAAGCATTCTCTAATTTCCACAGACAGCGGTTGGGTGAATTCTCTGCAGCTGTTACCAATCTTCCGATAGGTCAGGGCAATCCCAAAGCCAAAGAATGTTCTCCGGCATCAATGTTCTCCAATCATGTATAAATCTTCCGCGTTCCTCCACGGACAGAGCCTCCAGGCACGTTACTGCCAGTTGTTCTCATGCGTCCCTCACGTATGTTCTCTGCAAAGGTTACTCCGGGCAGGTGTTCTCTGGGCACCCTTCCTTAGTGAGAAAATCTTCTCGATTGCGCTGATTGACCAGTTAATCAATTCCATTTCAGTATTTCTAGAAGAGTCCTGCAAAGCAGCAGTCAGAGAAGAGAAGAGCGAAACACTAGACAAAACAAAACAGTGCGAGAGCCAGCAGGGAACAGAGAGAAAACACGTCTGCATGGATAGAAGGACAGAAGGGAAGTGAGCGTTACTCTTGAATGTTCAGCGAGCGTTACTCTTGAATGTTCAGCGAGCGTTACTCTTGAATGTTCACCGAGCGTTACTCTTGAATGTTCTCTGAGCGTTACTTTAGAATGTTCTCTGAGCGTTACTCTAGAATGTTCTTAGAGCGTTACTTTAGAATGTGTTCTCTGAGCGTTACTGTAGAATGTTCTCTGAGCGTTACTCCTGAATGTTCTCTGAGCGTTACTCCTGAATGTTCTCTGAGCGTTACTCTTGAAAGTTCCCTGAGCGTTACTCTAGAATGTTCTTGAATGTTCTTGAAATACTTGAATGTTCTCCGAGCGTTACTGTAGAATGTTATCCGAGCGTTACTCTTGAATGTTCTCAGAGCGTTACTCTTGAATGTTCTCCTAGCGTTACTCTTGAATGTTCTCTGAGCGTTACTTTAGAATGTTCTCTGAGCGTTACTCTTGAATGTTCTCTGAGCTTTACTTTAGAATGTTCTCTGAGCATTACTCTAGAATGTTCTCTGAGCGTTACTCCTGAATGTTCTCTGAGCGTTACTCCTGAATGTTCTCTGAGCGTTACTCTTGAATGTTCTCTGAGTGTTACTCTTGAATGTTCTCTGAGCGTTACTCCTGAATGTTCTCTGAGCGTTACTCTTGAATGTTTTCTGAGCGTTACTCCTGAATGTTCTCTGAGCGTTACTCTTGAATGTTCTCTGAGCGTTACTCTTGAATGTTCTCTGAGCGTTACTCCTGAATGTTCTCTGAGCGTTACTCTTGAATGTTCTCTGAGCGCTACTCTTGAATGTTCTCCGAGCGTTACTCTTGAATGTTCTCCGAGCGTTACTCTAGAATGTTCTCCGAGCGTTACTCTAGAATGTTCTCTGAGCGTTACTTTTAGAATGTTCTCTGAGCGTTACTCCTGAATGTTCTCTGAGCGTTACTCCTGAATGTTCTCTGAGCGTTACTCCTGAATGTTCTCTGAGTGTTACTCTTGAATGTTCCCTGAGCGTTACTTTAGAATGTTCTCTGAGCGTTACTTTAGAATGTTCTCTGAGCGTTACTCCTGAATGTTCTCTGAGCGTTACTCTTGAAAGTTCCCTGAGCGTTACTCTAGAATGTTCTCCGAGCGTTACTCTAGAATGTTCTCTGAGCGTTACTCTAGAATGTTCTCCAAGCGTTACTGTTGAATGTTCTCCGAGCGTTACTGTAGAATGTTCTCCGAGCGTTACTTTAGAATGTTCTCCGAGCGTTACTCTTGAATGTTCTCTGAGCGTTACTCTAGAATGTTCTCTGAGCGTTACTCTTAGAATGTTCTCTGAGCGTTACTCTAGAATGTTCTCCAGCGTTACTCTAGAATGTTCTCTCTGAGCGTTACTCTTGAATGTTCTCTGAGCGTTACTCTTGAATGTTCTCTGAGCGTTACTCTTGAATGTTCTCTGAGCGTTACTTTAGAATGTTCTCTGAGCGTTACTGTTGAATGTTCTCCGAGCGTTACTTTAGAATGTTCTCCGAGCGTTACTGTAGAATGTTCTCCGAGCGTTACTCTTGAATGTTCACTGAGCGTTACTCTTGAATGTTCTCTGGCGTTACTCTAGAATGTTCTCAGAGCGTTACTCTTGAATGTTCTCTGAGCGTTACTCTTGAATGTTCTCTGAGCGTTACTTTTGAATGTTCTCTGAGCGTTACTCTTGAATGTTCTCTGAGCGTTACTCTTGAATGTTCTCTGAGCGTTACTCTTGAATGTTCTCTGAGCGTTACTCTTGAATGTTCATCGAGCGTTACTCTTGAATGTTCTCTGAGCGTTACTCTTTGAATGTTCTCTGAGCGTTACATTAGAATGTTCTCTGAGCGTTACTCTTGAATGTTCTCCGAGCGTTACTGTAGAATGTTCACCGAGCGTTACTCTTGAATGTTCTCTGAGCGTTACTTTTGAATGTTCTCTGAGCGTTACTTTTGAATGTTCTCTGAGCGTTACTTTAGAATGTTCTCTGAGCGTTACTCCTGAATGTTTCTCTGAGCATTACTCTTGAATGTTCTCTGAGCGTTACTCTTGAATGTTCTCTGAGCGTTACTTTAGAATGTTCTCTGAGCGTTACTCCTGAATGTTCTCTGAGCGTTACTCTTGAATGTTCTCTGAGCGTTACTCTTGAATGTTCTCTGAGCGTTACATTAGAATGTTCTCTGAGCGTTACTCTTGAATGTTCTCTGAGCGTTACTCTTGAATGTTCTCTGAGCGTTACTCTTGAATGTTCTCTGAGCGTTACTCTTGAATGTTCTCTGAGCGTTACTCTTGAATGTTCTCTGAGCGTTACTCTTGAATGTTCTCTGAGCGTTACTTTAGAATGTTCTCTGAGCGTTACTCTTGAATGTTCTCTGAGCGTTACTTTAGAATGTTCTCTGAGCGTTACTCTTGAATGTTCTCTAGCGTTACTCTTGAATGTTCTCTGAGCGTTACTCTTGAATGTTCTCTGAGCGTTACTTTAGAATGTTCTCTGAGCGTTACTTTAGAATGTTCTCTGAGCGTTACTCCTGAATGTTCTCTGAGCGTTACTCTGAATGTTCTCAGCGTTACTCTTGAATGTTCTCTGAGCGTTACTCTTGAATGTTCTCTGAGCGTTACTCTTGAATGTTCTCTGAGCGTTACTTTAGAATGTTCTCTGAGCGTTACTCCTGAATGTTCTCTAAGCGTTACTCTTGAATGTTCTCTGAGCGTTACTCTAGAATGTTCTCTGGCGTTACTCTTGAAATACTTGAATGTTCTCTGAGCGTTACTCTTGAATGTTCTCTGAGCGTTACTCTAGAATGTTTCTGAGCGTTACTCTTGAATGTTCTCTGAGCGTTACTCTTGAATGTTCTCTGAGCGTTACTCTAGAATGTTCTCTGAGCGTTACTCTTGAATTCTTCTCTGGCGTTACTCTTGAATGTTCTCTGAGCGTTACTCTTGAATGTTCTCTGAGCGTTACTCTTGAATGTTCTCTGAGCGTTACTCTTGAATGTTCTCTGAGCGTTACTTTAGAATGTTCTCTGAGCGTTACTCTTGAATGTTCTCTGAGCGTTACTCTTGAATGTTCTCAGCGTTACTCTTGAATGTTCTCTGGCGTTACTCTTGAATGTTCTCTGAGCGTTACATTAGAATGTTCTCTGAGCGTTACTCTTGAATGTTCTCGAGCGTTACTCTAGAATGTTCACCGAGCGTTACTCTTGAATGTTCTCTGAGCGTTACTTTTGAATGTTCTCTGAGCGTTACTTTAGAATGTTCTCTGAGCGTTACTCCTGAATGTTCTCTGAGCGTTACTCTTGAATGTTCTCTGAGCGTTACTCTTGAATGTTCTCTGAGCGTTACTCTTAGAATGTTCTCTGAGCGTTACTCTTGAATGTTCTCTGGCGTTACTCTTGAATGTTCTGAGCGTTACTCTTGAATGTTCTCTGAGCGTTACATTAGAATGTTCTCTGAGCGTTACTCTTGAATGTTCTCTGGAGCGTTACTCTTGAATGTTCTCTGAGCGTTACTCTTGAATGTTCTCTGAGCGTTACTCTTGAATGTTCTCTGAGCGTTACTCTTGAATGTTCTCTGAGCGTTACTCTTGAATGTTCTCTGAGCGTTACTTTAGAATGTTCTCTGAGCGTTACTCTTGAATGTTCTCTGAGCGTTACTCTTGAATGTTCTCTGAGCGTTACTCTTGAATGTTCTCTGAGCGTTACATTAGAATGTTCTCTGAGCGTTACTCTTGAATGTTCTCTGAGCGTTACTCTTGAATGTTCTCTGAGCGTTACTCTTGAATGTTCTCTGAGCGTTACTCTTGAATGTTCTCTGAGCGTTACTTTTGAATGTTCTCTGAGCGTTACTCTTGAATGTTCTCTGAGCGTTACTTTTGAATGTTCTCTGAGCGTTACTTTAGAATGTTCTCTGAGCGTTACTCTTGAATGTTCTCTGAGCGTTACTCTTGAATGTTCTCTGAGCGTTACTCTTAGAATGTTCTCTGAGCGTTACTTTAGAATGTTCTCTGAGCGTTACTCTTGAATGTTCTCTGAGCGTTACTCTAGAATGTTCTCTGAGCGTTACATTAGAATGTTCTCTGAGCGTTACTCTTGAATGTTCTCTGAGCGTTACATTAGAATGTTCTCTGAGCGTTACTCCTGAATGTTCTCTGAGCGTTACTCTTGAATGTTCTCTGAGCGTTACTCTAGAATGTTCTCTGAGCGTTACTCTAGAATGTTCTCTGAGCGTTACTCTTGAGTGTTCTCTGGCGTTACTCTTGAATGTTCTCTGAGCGTTACTTTAGAATGTTCTCTGAGCGTTACTCTTGAATGTTCTCTGAGCGTTACTCTTGAATGTTCTCTGAGCGTTACTCTTGAATGTTCTCTGAGCGTTACTCTTGAATGTTCTCTGAGCGTTACTTTAGAATGTTCTCTGAGCGTTACTCCTGAATGTTCTCTGAGCGTTACTCCTGAATGTTCTCTGAGCGTTACTCTTGAATGTTCTCTGAGCGTTACTCTTGAATGTTCTCTGAGCGTTACTCTAGAATGTTCTCTGAGCGTTACTTTAGAATGTTCTCTGAGCGTTACTCTTGAATGTTCTCTGAGCGTTACTCTAGAATGTTCTCTGAGCGTTACATTAGAATGTTCTCTGAGCGTTACTCTTGAATGTTCTCTGAGCGTTACATTAGAATGTTCTTCTCTGAGCGTTACTCTTGAATGTTCTCTGAGCGTTACTCTTGAATGTTCTCTAGCGTTACATTAGAATGTTCTCTGGCGTTACTCTTGAATGTTCTCTGAGCGTTACTTTAGAAATGTTCTCTGAGCGTTACTCTTGAATGTTCTCTGAGCGTTACTCTTGAATGTTCTCTGAGCGTTACTTTAGAATGTTCTCTGAGCGTTACTCTTGAATGTTCTCTGAGCGTTACTCTTGAATGTTCTCTGAGCGTTACTCTTGAATGTTCTCTGAGCGTTACTCTTGAATGTTCTCTGAGCGTTACTCTTGAATGTTCTCTGAGCGTTACATTAGAATGTTCTCTGAGCGTTACTCTTGAATGTTCTCTGAGCGTTACTCTTGAATGTTCTCTGAGCGTTACATTAGAATGTTCTCTGAGCGTTACTTTAGAATGTTCTCTGAGCGTTACTCTTGAATGTTCTCTGAGCGTTACTTTTGAATGTTCTCTGAGCGTTACTCTTGAATGTTCTCTGAGCGTTACTCTTGAATGTTCTCTGAGCGTTACTCTTGAATGTTCTCTGAGCGTTACTCTTGAATGTTCTCTGAGCGTTACTTTAGAATGTTCTCTGAGCGTTACTCTTGAATGTTCTCTGAGCGTTACTCTTAGAATGTTCTCTGGCGTTACTCTTGAATGTTCTCTGGCGTTACTCTTGAATGTTCTCTGAGCGTTACTCTTAGAATGTTCTCTGAGCGTTACTCTTGAATGTTCTCTGAGCGTTACTCTTGAATGTTCTCTGAGCGTTACATTAGAATTCTCTGAGCGTTACTCTTGAATGTTCTCTGAGCGTTACTTTAGAATGTTCTCTGAGCGTTACTCCTGAATGTTCTCTGAGCGTTACATTAGAATGTTCTCTGAGCGTTACTCTTGAATGTTCTCTGAGCGTTACTCTTGAATGTTCTCTCTGGCGTTACTCTTGAATGTTCTCTGAGCGTTACTCTTGAATGTTCTCTGAGCGTTACTTTTGAATGTTCTCTGAGCGTTACTCTTGAATGTTCTCTGAGCGTTACATTAGAATGTTCTCTGAGCGTTACTCTTGAATGTTCTCTGAGCGTTACTCTTGAATGTTCTCTGAGCGTTACTCTTGAATGTTCTCTGAGCGTTACTTTAGAATGTTCTCTGAGCGTTACTCCTGAATGTTCTCTGAGCGTTACATTAGAATGTTCTCTGAGCGTTACTCTTGAATGTTCTCTGAGCGTTACTCTTGAATGTTCTCTGAGCGTTACTCTTGAATGTTCTCTGGCGTTACTTTTGAATGTTCTCTGGCGTTACTCTTGAATGTTCTCTGAGCGTTACTTTTGAATGTTCTCTGAGCGTTACTCTTAGAATGTTCTCTGAGCGTTACTCTTGAATGTTCTCTGAGCGTTACTCTAGAATGTTCTCTGAGCGTTACTTTAGAATGTTCTCTGAGCGTTACTTGAATGTTCTCTGAGCGTTACTCTTGAATGTTCTCTGAGCGTTACTCTAGAATGTTCTCTGAGCGTTACTTTAGAATATTCTCTGAGCGTTACTCTTGAATGTTCTCTGAGCGTTACATTAGAATGTTCTCTGAGCGTTACTCTTGAATGTTCTCTGAGCGTTACTCTTGAATGTTCTCTGAGCGTTACTCTAGAATGTTCTCTGAGCGTTACTCTTAGAATGTTCTCTGAGCGTTACTCTTGAATGTTCTCTGAGCGTTACTCTTGAATGTTCTCTGAGCGTTACTTTAGAATGTTCTCTGAGCGTTACTTTAGAATGTTCTCTGAGCGTTACATTAGAATGTTCTCTGAGCGTTACTCTCTGAATGTTCTCTGAGCGTTACATTAGAATGTTCTCTGAGCGTTACTCTTGAATGTTCTCTGAGCGTTACTCTTTGAATGTTCTCTGAGCGTTACTCTTAGAATGTTCTCTGAGCGTTACTCTTGAATGTTCTCTGAGCGTTACTTTAGAATGTTCTCTGAGCGTTACTCTTGAATGTTCTCTGAGCGTTACTCTTGAATGTTCTCTGAGCGTTACTCTTGAATGTTCTCTGAGCGTTACTCTTGAATGTTCTCTGAGCGTTACTCTTGAATGTTCTCTGAGCGTTACATTAGAATGTTCTCTGAGCGTTACTCTTGAATGTTCTCTGAGCGTTACTCTTGAATGTTCTCTGAGCGTTACATTTGAATGTTCTCTGAGCGTTACTCTTAGAATGTTCTCTGAGCGTTACTCTTGAATGTTCTCTGAGCGTTACTTTTGAATGTTCTCTGAGCGTTACTCTTGAATGTTCTCTGAGCGTTACTCTTGAATGTTCTCTAGCGTTACTCTTGAATGTTCTCTGAGCGTTACTCTTGAATGTTCTCTGAGCGTTACTCTTAGAATGTTCTCTGAGCGTTACTCTTGAATGTTCTCTGAGCGTTACTCTTGAATGTTCTCTGAGCGTTACTCTTGAATGTTCTCTGAGCGTTACTCTTGAATGTTCTCTGAGCGTTACTCTTGAATGTTCTCTGAGCGTTACTTTAGAATGTTCTCTGGCGTTACTCTTGAATGTTCTCTGAGCGTTACATTAGAATGTTCTCTGAGCGTTACTCTTGAATGTTCTCTGAGCGTTACTCTTGAATGTTCTCTGAGCGTTACTCTTGAATGTTCTCTGAGCGTTACTCTTGAATGTTCTCTGAGCGTTACTCTTGAATGTTCTCTGAGCGTTACTTTTGAATGTTCTCTGAGCGTTACTTTAGAATGTTCTCTGAGCGTTACTCTTGAATGTTCTCTGAGCGTTACTCTAGAATGTTCTCTGAGCGTTACTTTAGAATGTTCTCTGAGCGTTACTCTTGAATGTTCTCTGAGCGTTACTCTTGAATGTTCTCTGAGCGTTACTCTAGAATGTTCTCTGAGCGTTACTTTAGAATGTTCTCTGAGCGTTACTCTTGAATGTTCTCTGAGCGTTACATTAGAATGTTCTCTGAGCGTTACTCTTGAATGTTCTCTGGCGTTACTCTTGAATGTTCTCTGAGCGTTACTCTAGAATGTTCTCTGAGCGTTACTTTAGAATGTTCTCTGAGCGTTACTCTTGAGTGTTCTCTGAGCGTTACTCTTGAATGTTCTCTGAGCGTTACTTTAGAATGTTCTCTGAGCGTTACTTTAGAATGTTCTCTGAGCGTTACATTAGAATGTTCTCTGAGCGTTACTCTTGAATGTTCTCTGAGCGTTACATTAGAATGTTCTCTGAGCGTTACTCTTGAATGTTCTCTGAGCGTTACTCTTGAATGTTCTCTGAGCGTTACTCTTAGAATGTTCTCTGAGCGTTACTCTTGAATGTTCTCTGAGCGTTACTCTTAGAATGTTCTCTGAGCGTTACTCTTGAATGTTCTCTGAGCGTTACTCTTGAATGTTCTCTGAGCGTTACTCTTGAATGTTCTCTGAGCGTTACTTTTGAATGTTCTCTGAGCGTTACTCTTGAATGTTCTCTGAGCGTTACATTAGAATGTTCTCTGAGCGTTACATTAGAATGTTCTCGAGCGTTACTCTAGAATGTTCTCTGAGCGTTACTCTTGAATGTTCTCTGAGCGTTACTCTTAGAATGTTCTCTGAGCGTTACTCTTAGAATGTTCTCTGAGCGTTACTCTTGAATGTTCTCTGAGCGTTACTCTTGAATGTTGTTCTCTGAGCGTTACTCTTGAATGTTCTCTGAGCGTTACTCTTGAATGTTCTCTGAGCGTTACTCTTGAATGTTCTCTGAGCGTTACTCTTGAATATTCTCTGAGCGTTACTCTAGAATGTTCTCTGAGCGTTACTCTTAGAATGTTCTCTGAGCGTTACTCTTGAATGTTCTCTGAGCGTTACTCTTGAATGTTCTCTGAGCGTTACTCTTGAATGTTCTCTGAGCGTTACTCTTAGAATGTTCTCTGAGCGTTACTCTTGAATGTTCTCTGAGCGTTACTCTTGAATGTTCTCTGAGCGTTACTCTTGAATGTTCTCTGAGCGTTACTCTTGAATGTTCTCTGAGCGTTACATTAGAATGTTCTCTGAGCGTTACTCTTGAATGTTCTCTGGCGTTACTTTAGAATGTTCTCTGAGCGTTACTCTTGAATGTTCTCTGAGCGTTACTCTTGAATGTTCTCTGAGCGTTAGAATGTTCTCTAGCGTTACTCTTGAATGTTCTCTGAGCGTTACTCTTGAATGTTCTCTGGCGTTACTCTTGAATGTTCTCTGAGCGTTACTCTTGAATGTTCTCTGAGCGTTACTCTTGAATGTTCTCTGAGCGTTACTCTTGAATGTTCTCTGAGCGTTACTCTTGAATGTTCTCTGAGCGTTACTCTTGAATGTTCTCTGAAGCGTTACTCTTGAATGTTCTCTGAGCGTTACTCTTAGAATGTTCTCTGAGCGTTACTCTTGAATGTTCTCTGAGCGTTACTCTTGAATGTTCTCTGAGCGTTACTCTTGAATAGCGTTCTCTGAAGATATTCTCTTACTCTAGAATGTTCTCTGAGCGTTACTCTTGAATGTTCTCTGAGCGTTACTCTTAGAATTCTCTCTGAGCGTTACTCTTGAATGTTCTCTGAGCGTTACTTTAGAATGTTCTCTGAGCGTTACTCTTGAATGTTCTCTGAGCGTTACTCTTGAATGTTCTCTGAGCGTTACTTTAGAATGTTCTCTGAGCGTTACTCTCTGAAGCGTTCTCTGAATGCGTTACTCTTGAATGTTCTCTGAGCGTTACTCTTGAATGTTCTCTGAGCGTTACTCTTGAATGTTCTCTGAGCGTTACTCTTGAATGTTCTCTGAGCGTTACTCTTAGAATGTTCTCTGGCGTTACTCTTGAATGTTCTCTGAGCGTTACTCTTGAATGTTCTCTGAGCGTTACTCTTGAATGTTCTCTGAGCGTTACATTTGAATGTTCTCTGAGGCGTTACTCTTGAATGTTCTCTGAGCGTTACTCTTGAATGTTCTCTGAGCGTTACTCTTGAATGTTCTCTAGCGTTACTCTTGAATGTTCTCTGAGCGTTACTCTTGAATGTTCTCTGAGCGTTACTTTAGAATGTTCTCTCTGGCGTTACATTTGAATGTTCTCTGAGCGTTACTCTTGAATGTTCTCTGAGCGTTACTCTTGAATGTTCTCTGAGCGTTACTCTTGAATATTCTCTGAGCGTTACATTAGAATGTTCTCTGGCGTTACTCTTGAATGTTCTCTGAGCGTTACTTTAGAATGTTCTCTGAGCGTTACTCTTGAATGTTCTCTGGCGTTACTCTTGAATGTTCTCTGAGCGTTACTCTTAGAATGTTCTCTGAGGCGTTCTCTGGCGTTACTCTTGAATGTTCTCTGAGCGTTACTCTTGAATGTTCTCTGAGCGTTACTCTTGAATGTTCTCTGAGCGTTACTCTTGAATGTTCTCTGAGCGTTACTCTTAGAATGTTCTCTGAGCGTTACTCTTGAATGTTCTCTGGCGTTAGCGTTACTCTTGAATGTTCTCTGAGCGTTACTCTTGAATGTTCTCTGGCGTTACTTTTGAATGTTCTCTGAGCGTTACTCTTGAATGTTCTCTGAGCGTTACTCTTGAATGTTCTCTGAGCGTTACTCTTGAATGTTCTCTGAGCGTTACTCTTGAATGTTCTCTGAGCGTTACTCTTGAATGTTCTCTGGCGTTACTTTTGAATGTTCTCTGAGCGTTACTCCTGAATGTTCTCTGAGCGTTACTCTTGAATGTTCTCTGAGCGTTACTCTTGAATGTTCTCTGAGCGTTACTCTTGAATGTTCTCTGGCGTTACTCTTGAATGTTCTCTGGCGTTACTCTTGAATGTTAGCTTACTTTGAATGTTCTCTGAGCGTTACTCTTGAATGTTCTCTGAGCGTTACTCTTGAATGTTCTCTGAGCGTTACTCTTAGAATGTTCTCTGAGCGTTACTCTTGAATGTTCTCTGAGCGTTACTTTAGAATGTTCTCTGGCGTTACTCTTAGAATGTTCTCTGGCGTTACTCTTGAATGTTCTCTGAGCGTTACTCTTAGAATGTTCTCTGAGCGTTACTCTTGAATGTTCTCTGAGCGTTACTTTAGAATGTTCTCTGAGCGTTACTCTTGAATGTTCTCTGAGCGTTACTCTTGAATGTTCTCTGAGCGTTACTCTTAGAATGTTCTCTGGCGTTACTCTTGAATGTTCTCTGGCGTTACTCTTGAATGTTCTCTGGCGTTACTCTTGAATGTTCTCTGGCGTTACTCTTGAATGTTCTCTGAGCGTTACTACTCTTGAATGTTCTCTGAGCGTTACTCTTGAATGTTCTCTGGCGTTACTCTTTGAATGTTCTCTGAGCGTTACTCTTGAATGTTCTCTGGCGTTACTCTTGAATGTTCTCTGAGCGTTACTCTTGAATGTTCTCTGAGCGTTACTCTTGAATATTCTCTGGCGTTACTCTTGAATGTTCTCTGAGCGTTACTCTTGAATGTTCTCTGAGCGTTACTCTTGAATGTTCTCTGAGCGTTACTCTTGAATGTTCTCTGAGCGTTACTTTAGAATGTTCTCTGAGCGTTACTCTTAGAATGTTCTCTGAGCGTTACTCTTGAATGTTCTCTGGCGTTACTCTTGAATGTTCTCTGAGCGTTACTCTTGAATGTTCTCTGAGCGTTACTCTTGAATGTTCTCTGAGCGTTACTCTAGAATGTTCTCTGAGCGTTACTCTTGAATGTTCTCTGAGCGTTACTCTTGAATGTTCTCTGAGCGTTACTCTAGAATGTTCTCTGAGCGTTACTCTTGAATGTTCTCTGAGCGTTACTCTTGAATGTTCTCTGAGCGTTACTCTTGAATGTTCTCTGGCGTTACTCTTGAATGTTCTCTGGCGTTACTCTTGAATGTTCTCTGAGCGTTACTCTTGAATGTTCTCTGAGCGTTACTCTTGAATGTTCTCTGAGCGTTACTCTTGAATGTTCTCTGGCGTTACTCTTGAATGTTCTCTGAGCGTTACTCTTGAATGTTCTCTGAGCGTTACTCTAGAATGTTCTCTGAGCGTTACTCTTGAATGTTCTCTGAGCGTTACTCTTGAATGTTCTCTGAGCGTTACTCTTGAATGTTCTCTGAGCGTTACTCTTGAATGTTCTCTGGCGTTACTCTTGAATGTTCTCTGAGCGTTACTCTTAGAATGTTCTCTGAGCGTTACTCTTGAATGTTCTCTGAGCGTTACATTTGAATGTTCTCTGAGCGTTACTCTTGAGAATGTTCTCTGAGCGTTACTCTTGAATGTTCTCTGAGCGTTACTCTTGAATGTTCTCTGAGCGTTACTCTTGAATGTTCTCTGAGCGTTACTCTTGAATGTTCTCTGAGCGTTACTCTTGAATGTTCTCTGAGCGTTACATTTGAATGTTCTCTGAGCGTTACATTAGAATAGCGCGTTACTCTTGAATGTTCTCTGAGCGTTACTCTTGAATGTTCTCTGAGCGTTACATTTGAATGTTCTCTGAGCGTTACTCTTGAATGTTCTCTGAGCGTTACTCTTGAATGTTCTCTGAGCGTTACATTTGAATGTTCTCTGAGCGTTACTTTTGAATGTTCTCTGAGCGTTACTCTTGAATGTTCTCTGGCGTTACTCTTGAATGTTCTCTGAGCGTTACTCTTGAATGTTCTCTGAGCGTTACATTTGAATGTTCTCTGAGCGTTACTCTTGAATGTTCTCTGAGCGTTACTCTTGAATGTTCTCTGAGCGTTACTCTTGAATGTTCTCTGAGCGTTACTCTTGAATGTTCTCTGAGCGTTACTCTTGAATGTTCTCTGAGCGTTACTCTTGAATGTTCTCTGAGCGTTACTCTTGAATGTTCTCTGAGCGTTACTCTTGAATATTCTCTGAGCGTTACTCTTAGAATGTTCTCTGGCGTTACTCTTGAATGTTCTCTGAGCGTTACTCTTGAATGTTCTCTGAGCGTTACTCTTGAATGTTCTCTGAGCGTTACTCTTGAATGTTCTCTGAGCGTTACTTTAGAATATTCTCTGAGCGTTACTCTTGAATGTTCTCTGAGCGTTACTCTAGAATGTTCTCTGAGCGTTACTCTTGAATAATGTTCTCTGAGCGTTACTCTTGAATGTTCTCTGAAAGAGGCGTTACTCTTGAATGTTCTCTGAGCGTTACTTTTGAATGTTCTCTGAGCGTTACTCTTGAATGTTCTCTGAGCGTTACTCTTGAATGTTCTCTGAGCGTTACTCTTGAATGCGTTACATTAGAATGTTCTCTGGCGTTACTCTTGAATGTTCTCTGAGCGTTACTCTTGAATGTTCTCTGAGCGTTACTCTTGAATGTTCTCTGGCGTTACTTAGAGAATGTTCTCTGAGCGTTACTCTTGAATGTTCTCTGAGCGTTACTCTTGAATGTTCTCTAGCGTTACTCTTGAATGTTCTCTGAGCGTTACTCTTGAATGTTCTCTGAGCGTTACTTTTAGAATGTTCTCTGAGCGTTACTCTTGAATGTTCTCTGAGCGTTACTCTTGAATGTTCTCTGAGCGTTACTCTTGAATGTTCTCTGAGCGTTACTCTTGAATGTTCTCTGAGCGTTACTCTTGAATGTTCTCTGGCGTTACTCTTGAATGTTCTCTGAGCGTTACTCTTGAATGTTCTCTGAGCGTTACTCTTGAATGTTCTCTGAGCGTTACTCTTGAATGTTCTCTGAGCGTTACTCTTGAATGTTCTCTGAGCGTTACATTAGAATGTTCTCTGAGCGTTACTCTTGAATGTTCTCTGAGCGTTACTCTTGAATGTTCTCTGGCGTTACTCTTAGAATGTTCTCTGAGCGTTACTCTTAGAATGTTCTCTGAGCGTTACTCTTGAATATGTTCTCTGAGCGTTACTCTTGAATGTTCTCTGGCGTTACTCTTAGAATGTTCTCTGAGCGTTACTTTAGAATGTTCTCTGAGCGTTACATTAGAATGTTCTCTGAGCGTTACTCTTGAATGTTCTCTTCTCTGAATGTTCTCTGAGCGTTACTCTTGAACGTTCTCTGAGCGTTACTCTTGAATGTTCTCTGAGCGTTACTCTTGAATGTTCTCTGAGCGTTACTTTAGAATGTTCTCTGAGCGTTACTCCTGAATGTTCTCTGAGCGTTACTCTTGAATGTTCTCTGAAGCGTTACTCTTGAATGTTCTCTGAGCGTTACTCTTGAATGTTCTCTGAGCGTTACTCTGGAATGAATTCTCTGAGCGTTACTCTTGAATGTTCTCTGAGCGTTACTCTTGAATGTTCTCTGAGCGTTACATTAGAATGTTCTCTGGCGTTACTCTTGAATGTTCTCTGAGCGTTACTCTTGAATGTTCTCTGAGCGTTACATTTGAATGTTCTCTGAGCGTTACTCTAGAATGTTCTCTGAAGCGTTACTCTTGAATGTTCTCTGAGCGTTACTCTTGAATGTTCTCTGGCGTTACTCTTGAATGTTCTCTGAGCGTTACTCTTGAATGTTCTCTGAGCGTTACTCTTGAATGTTCTCTGAGCGTTACTCTTAGAATGTTCTCTGAGCGTTACTCTTGAATGTTCTCTGAGCGTTACTCTTGAATGTTCTCTGAGCGTTACTCTTGAATGTTCTCTGAGCGTTACTCTTGAATGTTCTCTGGCGTTACTCTTGAATGTTCTCTGAGCGTTAAGCGTTACTCTAGGAATGTTCTCTGGCGTTACTCTTGAATGTTCTCTGGCGTTACTCTTAGAATGTTCTCTGAGCGTTACTCTTGAATGTTCTCTGAGCGTTACTCTTAGAATGTTCTCTGAGCGTTACTCTTGAATGTTCTCTGAGCGTTACTCTTGAATGTTCTCTGAGCGTTACTCTTGAATGTTCTCTGAGCGTTACTCTTGAATGTTCTCTGGCGTTACTCTTGAATGTTCTCTGAGCGTTACTCTTGAATGTTCTCTGAGCGTTACTCTTGAATGTTCTCTGAGCGTTACTTTTGAGAATGTTCTCTGAGCGTTACTCTTGAATGTTCTCTGAGCGTTACTCTTGAATGTTCTCTGAGCGTTACTCTTGAATGTTCTCTGAGCGTTACTCTAGAATGTTCTCTGAGCGTTACTCTTAGAATGTTCTCTGAGCGTTACTCTTGAATATTCTCTGAGCGTTACTCTTGAATGTTCTCTGAGCGTTACTCTTGAATGTTCTCTGAGCGTTACTCTTGAATGTTCTCTGAGCGTTACTCTTGAATGTTCTCTGAGCGTTACTCTTAGAATGTTCTCTGAGCGTTACTCTTGAATGTTCTCTGAGCGTTACTCTTGAATGTTCTCTGGCGTTACTCTTGAATGTTCTCTGAAGCGTTACTCTAGAATGTTCTCTGAGCGTTACATTAGAATGTTCTCTGAGCGTTACTCTTGAATGTTCTCTGAGCGTTACTCTTGAATGTTCTCTGGCGTTACTTGAATGTTCTCTGAGCGTTACTCTTGAATGTTCTCTGAGCGTTACTCTTGAATGTTCTCTGAGCGTTACTCTTGAATGTTTCTCTGGCGTTACTCTTGAATGTTCTCTGAGCGTTACTCTTGAATGTTCTCTGAATGTTCTCTGAGCGTTACTCTTGAATGTTCTCTGAGCGTTACTCTTGAATGTTCTCTGAGCGTTACTTTGAATGTTCTCTGAGCGTTACTCTTGAATGTTCTCTGAGCGTTACTCTTGAATGTTCTCTGAGCGTTACTCTTGAATGTTCTCTGAGCGTTACTTTGAATGTTCTCTGGCGTTACTCTTGAATGTTCTCTGAGCGTTACTCTTGAATGTTCTCTGAGCGTTACATTAGAATGTTCTCTGAGCGTTACTCTTAGAATGTTCTCTGAGCGTTACTCTTGAATGTTCTCTGAGCGTTACTTTTGAATGTTCTCTGAGCGTTACTCTTGAATGTTCTCTGAGCGTTACTCTAGAATGTTCTCTGAGCGTTACTCTTGAATGTTCTCTGGCGTTACTCTTGAATGTTCTCTGGCGTTACTCTTAGAATGTTCTCTGGCGTTACTCTTGAATGTTCTCTGAGCGTTACTCTTGAATGTTCTCTGGCGTTACTCTTGAATGTTCTCTGAGCGTTACTCTTGAATGTTCTCTGGCGTTACTCTTGAATGTTCTCTGAGCGTTACTCTTGAATGTTCTCTGAAGCGTTACTCTTGAATGTTCTCTGGCGTTACTTTAGAATTCTCTGAGCGTTACTCTTGAATGTTCTCTGAGCGTTACTCTTGAATGTTCTCTGGCGTTACTCTTGAATGTTCTCTGAGCGTTATTCTCTAGCGTTACTCTTGAATGTTCTCTGAGCGTTACTTTGAATGTTCTCTGAGCGTTACTCTAGAATGTTCTCTGAGCGCGTTAGAATATTCTCTGAATGTTCTCTGAGCGTTACTTTAGGAGAATGTTCTCTGAGCGTTACTCTTGAATGTTCTCTGAGCGTTACTCTTGAATGTTCTCTGAGCGTTACTCTTGAATGTTCTCTGAGCGTTACTCTTAGAATGTTCTCTGAGCGTTACTTTTGAATGTTCTCTGAGCGTTACTCTTGAATGTTCTCTGGCGTTACTCTTGAATGTTCTCTGAGCGTTACTCTTGAATGTTCTCTGAGCGTTACTCTTGAATGTTCTCTGAGCGTTACTCTTGAATGTTCTCTGAGCGTTACTCTTGAATGTTCTCTGAGGCGTTACTCTTGAATGTTCTCTGAGCGTTACATTAGAATGTTCTCTGGCGTTACTCTTGAATGTTCTCTGAGCGTTACTCTTGAATGTTCTCTGAGCGTTACTCTTGAATGTTCTCTGAGCGTTACTCTTGAATGTTCTCTGAGCGTTACTCTTAGAATGTTCTCTGAGCGTTACTCTTGAATGTTCTCTGAGCGTTACTCTTGAATGTTCTCTGAGCGTTACTTCTGAATGTTCTCTGAGCGTTACTCTTGAATGTTCTCTGAGCGTTACTCTTGAATGTTCTCTGGCGTTACTCTAGAAATATTCTCTGAGCGTTACTCTTGAATGTTCTCTGAGCGTTACTCTTGAATGTTCTCTAGGCGTTACTCTTGAATGTTCTCTGAGCGTTACTCTTGAATGTTCTCTGAAGCGTTACTCTTGAATGTTCTCTGAGCGTTACTCTTGAATGTTCTCTGAGCGTTACTCTTGAATGTTCTCTGAGCGTTACATTAGAATGTTCTCTGAGCGTTACTCTTGAATGTTCTCTGAGCGTTACTCTTGAATGTTCTCTGGCGTTACTCTTGAATGTTCTCTGAGCGTTACTCTTGAATTCTCTGAGCGTTACTCTTGAATGTTCTCTGGCGTTACTCTTGAATGTTCTCTGGCGTTACTCTAGAATGTTCTCTGAGCGTTACTCTTGAATGTTCTCTGAGCGTTACTCTTGAATGTTCTCTGAGCGTTACTCTTGAATGTTCTCTGAGCGTTACTCTTGAATGTTCTCTGGCGTTACTCTTGAATGTTCTCTGAAGCGTTACTTTTGAATGTTTCTGAGCGTTACTCTTGAATGTTCTCTGGCGTTACTCTTGAATGTTCTCTGAGCGTTACTCTTGAATGTTCTCTGAGCGTTACTCTTGAATGTTCTCTGAGCGTTCTTGAATGTTCTCTGAGGCGTTACTCTTGAATGTTCTCTGGCGTTACTTTGAATGTTCTCTGGCGTTACTCCTGAATGTTCTCTGGCGTTACATTAGAATGTTCTCTGGAGCGTTACTCTTGAATGTTCTCTGAGCGTTACTCTTAGAATGTTCTCTGAGCGTTACTCTTGAATGTTCTCTGAGCGTTACTCTAGAATGTTCTCTGAGCGTTACTCTTAGAATGTTCTCTGAGCGTTACTCTTGAATGTTCTCTGGCGTTACTCTTGAATGTTCTCTGAGCGTTACTCTGGAGGAGAATGTTCTCTGAGCGTTACTCCTGAATGTTCTCTGAGCGTTACTCTTGAATGTTCTCTGAGCGTTACATTTGAATGTTCTCTGAGCGTTACTCTTGAATGTTCTCTGAGCGTTACTCTTAGAATGTTCTCTGAGCGTTACTCTTGAATGTTCTCTGAGCGTTACTTTTAGAATGTTCTCTGAGCGTTACTCTTAGAATGTTCTCTGGCGTTACTCTTGAATGTTCTCTGAGCGTTACTCTAGAATGTTCTCTGAGCGTTACTCTTGAGATATTCTCTGAGCGTTACTCTTGAATGTTCTCTGAGCGTTACTCTTGAATGTTCTCTGAGCGTTACTTTAGAATGTTCTGAGCGTTACTCTTGAATGTTCTCTGAGCGTTACTCTTGAATGTTCTCTGAGCGTTACATTAGGAATGTTCTCTGAGCGTTACTCTTAGAATGTTCTCTGAGCGTTACTCTTGAATGTTCTCTGAAGCGTTACTTTTGAATGTTCTCTGAGCGTTACTCTTGAATGTTCTCTGGCGTTACTCTTGAATGTTCTCTGGCGTTACTCTTGAATGTTCTCTGAGCGAGCTTTTGAATGTTCTCTGAGCGTTACTCTGAGCGTTACTCTGAATGTTCTCTGAGCGTTACTCTTAGAATGTTCTCTGAGCGTTACTCTTGAATGTTCTCTGAGCGTTACTCTTGAATGTTCTCTGAGCGTTACTCTTGAATGTTCTCTGAGCGTTACATTAGAATGTTCTCTGGCGTTACTCTAGAATGTTCTCTGAAGCGTTACTCTTGATGTTCTCTGAGCGTTACTCTTGAATGTTCTCTGAGCGTTACTCTTGAATGTTCTCTGAGCGTTACTTTTGAATGTTCTCTGAGCGTTACTCTTGAATGTTCTCTGAGCGTTACTCTTGAATGTTCTCTGAGCGTTACTCTGTTCTCTAGAGAATGTTCTCTGAGCGTTACTCTTGAATGTTCTCTGAGCGTTACTCTTGAATGTTCTCTGAGCGTTACTCTTGAATGTTCTCTGGCGTTACATTAGATATTCTCTGAGCGTTACTCTTGAATGTTCTCTCTGCGTTACTTTAGAATGTTCTCTGAGCGTTACTCTTGAATGTTCTCTGAGCGTTACTCTTGAATGTTCTCTGAGCGTTACTCTTGAATGTTCTCTGAGCGTTACTTTAGAATGTTCTCTGGCGTTACTCTTAGATGTTCTCTCTGAGCGTTACTCTTAGAATATTCTCTGAGCGTTACTCTTGGAGAATGTTCTCTGAGCGTTACTCTTGAATGTTCTCTGGCGTTACTGAATGTTCTCTCGTTACTCTTGAATGTTCTCTGGCGTTACTCTTGAATGTTCTCTGGCGTTATTACTCTTGAATGTTCTCTGGCGTTACTCTTGAATGTTCTCTGAGCGTTACTTTAGAATGTTCTCTGAGCGTTACTCTTGAATGTTCTCTGAGCGTTACTTTTAGGAGAATGTTCTCTGAGCGTTACTCTTGAATGTTCTCTGAGCGTTACTCTTGAATGTTCTCTGAGCGTTACTTTTAGAATGTTCTCTGAGCGTTACTCTTGAATGTTCTCTGAGCGTTACTTTTGAATGTTCTCTGAGCGTTACTTTAGAATGTTCTCTGGCGTTACTCTTGAATGTTCTCTGAAGTTTACTCTTGAATGTTCTCTGGCGTTACTCTTGAATGTTCTCTGAGCGTTACTTTAGAATGTTCTCTGAGCGTTACTCTTAGAATGTTCTCTGGCGTTACTCTTGAATGTTCTCTGAGCGTTACTCTTGAATGTTCTCTGAGCGTTACTCTTGAATGTTCTCTGGCGTTACTCTTGAATGTTCTCTGGCGTTACTCTTGAATGTTCTCTGAGCGTTACTTTAGAATGTTCTCTGGCGTTACTCTTGAATGTTCTCTGAGCGTTACTCTTGAATGTTCTCTAGCGTTACTCTTGAATGTTCTCTGAGCGTTACTCTTGAATGTTCTCTGGCGTTACTCTTGAATGTTCTCTGAGCGTTACTCTTGAATGTTCTCTGAGCGTTACTCTTGAATGTTCTCTGAGCGTTACTCTTGAATGTTCTCTGAGCGTTACATTAGAATGTTCTCTGGCGTTACTCTTGAATGTTCTCTGAGCGTTACATTAGAATGTTCTCTGAGCGTTACTCTGAATATTTCTCTGGCGTTACTCTTGAATGTTCTCTGAGCGTTACATTAGAATGTTCTCTGGCGTTACTCTTGAATGTTCTCTGAGCGTTACTTTTGAATGTTCTCTACTCTAGCGTTACTCTTGAATGTTCTCTAGCGTTACTCTTGAATGTTCTCTGAGCGTTACTCTTAGAATATTCTCTGAGCGTTACATTAGAATGTTCTCTGAGCGTTACTCTTGAATGTTCTCTGAGCGTTACTCTTGAATGTTCTCTGAGCGTTACATTTCTTGAATGTTCTCTGAGCGTTACTCTACAATGTTCTCTGAGCGTTACATTAGAATGTTCTCTGAAGCGTTACTCTTGAATGTTCTCTGAGCGTTACTCTTGAATGTTCTCAAAGCGTTACTCTTGAATGTTCTCTGAGCGTTACTTTAGAATGTTCTCTGAGCGTTACTCTTGAATGTTCTCTGAGCGTTACTTTTGAACGTTCTCTGAGCGTTACTCTTGAACGTTCTCTGAGCGTTACTCTTGAATGTTCTCTGAGCGTTACTCTTGAATGTTCTCTGAGCGTTACTCTTGAATGTTCTCTGAGCGTTACTTTTGAATGTTCTCTGAGCGTTACTCCTGAATGTTCTCTGAGCGTTACTCCTGAATGTTCTCTGGCGTTACTCCTGAATGTTCTCTGAGCGTTACTCTTGAATGTTCTCTGGCGTTACATTAGAATGTTCTCTGGCGTTACTCTTGAATGTTCTCTGAGCGTTACTCTTGAATGTTCTCTGAGCGTTACTCTTGTTACTCTTGTTCTCTGAGCGTTACTCTTGAATGTTCTCTGAGCATTACTCTTGTACTGAGCATTTAGAATATTCTCTGAAGCGTTACTCTTGAATGTTCTCTGAGCGTTACATTAGAGAATTCTCTGAAGCGTTACTCTTGAATGTTCTCTGAGCGTTACTCTTGAATGTTCTCTGAGCATTAGAATACTCTTGAATGTTCTCTGAAGTTACTCTGACGTTAGAATGTTCTCTGAGCGTTACTCTTGAATGATACTGAGCGTTACTCTTGAATGTTCTCTGGCGTTACTTTGGAAATGTTCTCTGAGCGTTACTCTTGAATGTTCTCTGAAGCGTTACTCTAGAATGTTCTCTGAGCGTTACTTTGAATATTCTCTGAAGCGTTACTTTAGAATGTTCTCGAAGCGTTACTCTTGAATATTCTCTGGCGTTACTCTTGAATGTTCTCTGAGCGTGCACTCTAGGAATATTCTCTGAGCGTTACTTTAGAATATTCTCTGAAGCGTTACTCTGAATATTCTCTGAGCGTTACTCCTGAATGTTCTCTGAGCGTTACTCTGAATGTTCTCTGAGCGTTACTCTTGAATGTTCTCTGACGTTACTCTTGAATGTTCTCTGAGCGTTACTCTAGAAATGTTCTCTGAACGTTACTTTAGAAGAATGTTCTCTGAGCGTTACTTCTGAATGTTCTCTGAGCGTTACTCCTGAATGTTCTCTGAGCGTTACTCTTGAAATGTTCTCTGAGAAGCGTTACTCTAGAATGTTCTCTGGCGTTACTTGAAATAGGCTTGAATGTTCTCTGAGCGTTACTCTTGAATGTTCTCTGAGCGTTACTCTTGAATGTTCTCCGAGCGTTACTCTTGAATGTTCACCGAAGCGTTACTCTTGAATATTCTCTGAGCGTTACTCTAGAATGTTCTCCGTTACATTATTCTCATTAGAATGTTCTCTGAGCGTTACTCTTGAATGTTCTCTGAGCGTTACTTTTGAATGTTCTCTGGCGTTACTCTTGAATGTTCTCTGAGCGTTACTCTTGAATGTTCTCTGAGCGTTACTTTAGGAATGTTCTCTGAGCGTTACTCTTGAATTTTCTCTGAGCGTTACATCTTGAATGTTCTCTGAAGCGTTACTCTTGAATATTCTCTGAAGCGTTCATGTTCTCTGAGCTTTACTCTTGAATGTTCTCTGAGCGTTACTCTTAGAATGTTCTCTGAGCGTTACTCTTAGATATTCTCTGAGCGTTACTGTAGAATATTCTCTGACATTACTCTTGAATATTCTCTGAGAGTTACTTTTGAATGTTCTCTGAGCGTTACATTAGAATGTTCTCTGAGCTATAGCGTTACTCTTGAATGTTCTTCAGGGATTCTCTAGCGTTACTTTAGAGAATGTTCTCTGAGCGTTACTCTTGAATGTTCTCTGAAGCGTTACTTAGAATGTTCTCTGAGCATTACTCTAGAATGTTCTCTAGCGTTACTCTTAGAATGTTCTCTGAGCGTTACTTTGAATGTTCTCTGGCGTTACTTTAGAATGTTCTCTGAGCGTTACTCTTGAATGTTCTCTGGCGTTACTCTTGAATGTTCTCTGGAGCGTTACTCTTGAATGTTTCTCTGAGCGTTACTCTTGAATGTTCTCTGACGTTACTCTTGAATGTTCTCTGAGCGTTACTCTTGAATATTCTCTGAGCGTTACTCTTGAATATTCTCTGAAGCGTTACTTTAGAATGCTCTGAAGCGTTACTCCTGAATGTTCATCTGAGCGTTACTCTTGAATGATTCTCTGAAGCGTTACATTAGAATGTTCTCTGAGCATTACTCTTGAGAATGTTCTCTGAGCGTTACACTTTTGAATATTCTCTGAGCGTTACTTTGAATGTTCTCTGAGCGTTACTCTTGAATGTTCTCGAGCGTTACTCTTGAATGTTCTCTGAAGCGTTACTCTTGAATGTTCTCTATGGCGTTACTCTTGAATGATTCTCTGTGCGTTACTTTTGAATGTTCTCTGAGCGTTACTTTAGAATGTTCTCTCTCTAGCGTTACTCTTGAAATCGTTCTCTGGGCGTTACTCTAGGAATGTTCTCTGGCGTTACTCTTGAATATTCTCTGAGCGTTACTCTTGAATGTTCTCTGAGCGTTACTTTTAGAATTCTCTGAGCGTTACATTAGAATGTTCTCTGAGCGTTACTCTTGAATGTTCTCTGCGAGTGTTACATTAGAATGTTCTCTGAGGCGTTACTCCTGAATATTCTCTGAGCGTTACTCTTGAATGTTCTCTGAGCGTTACTCCTAGAATGTTCTCTGAGCGTTACTTTAGAATGTTCTCTGAAGCGTTACTCTTGAGTGTTCTCTGAGCGTTACTCTTGAGATGTTCTCTGGTATTACTTTAGTAATATTCTCTGGCGTTACTTTAGAATGTTCTCTTGAGCGTTACATTAGAATGTTCGAGCGCTACTTCTTGAATGTTCTCTGAGCGCTACTCTTGAAAATGTTCTGAGCAAGCATTAGAATGTTCTCTGAGCGTTACTTTGTAAATGCTCCTCTCTGAGCTGCTACTTTGAATGTCTCTCTGAGCGCATTTCTTTGAACGCTCTTCTGAGTTGCCATTTTGAACGTTTCCTCTGAGTTGCGCTCTGAACGTTCTCTGAGCGTTACTCTTGAACGCTCTCTGAGCGCATTTCCTTTGAATGTTCTCTGAGCTACATTTAGAATGTTCTTCTGTTGCATTCTGAATGTTCTTCTGAGCTACATTCTGAATGTTCTCTGAGCTGCAATTTGAATGTTCCTTCTGAGAGCTGCCATTTGAATGTTCTCTGAGCGTTACATTACAATGTTTCCTCTGGCTACCTGAATGTTCTCTGAGCGTTACTCTTGAATGTTCTCTGAGTACATTTGAATGTTCTCTGGAGGCTACTTTGAATGTTCTCTGACGCATTTTTAGAATGTTCTCTGAGCGTTACTTCCGAATGTTCTCGATTACATTAAATTTCTTCGAGCGCTACTTCATCGTTCTCTGAGTTGCCATTTTGAATGTTTTCTGAGTTGCTACTCTTGAATGTTCTCTGAGCTGCCATTAGAATTCTCATGAGCGTTACTTTGAAATGTTCTCTGAGCTGCCATTTTTGAATGTTTCTGACACATTTGAATGTTCTTCTGAGCTGCCATTAGAATGTTCTCGAGCATACTTGAATGTTCTCTGAGCTACATTTTGAATGTTCTTCTTGA